>SJXQ01009330.1:217126-242937 GCA_006408695.1 Aepyceros melampus
TGTCAAGCCGCCTGCCCGCCGCTTCTCAGCGCACCCGCACCTGGCTCCGGCCGCCCGTCCCCCGGCCCGCCGCCCCCGCCGTCGCGGTGCGCGGGGTCCGTCGCGGAGCGGGCCTCCCTTCCGGGACCAGGCCCGCAAGAGCAGCGTCCGGCCGCGGGCGGGCGGGGTGGGGTCGTGCTGCTGCTGCTGCGGTGTAGCCGCTCCGGGTCGTGAGGCCACGGGCGGGCAGGCGGCTAGGCGGCCCCCCCCCCTCGGGAGGCCGCGGCCGCGGGACAGCGGCTGCGGGCGGAAGTGCGGGAGGCGGCTGTTCTCGCTGGGCGGGCGGCGGGCCCGGGTGAGGAGCGGCCCTGGGGACCCCTGCCCGGTGCTCGGAATCTTCGAGCCGCCGGTAACGTTAACTCCGTGTGTTTAAAGCTCCTTTGCCCCCCTTTGGCGATTAAAATAAGCGTATGCTGCTGGGACGTCGGGTCCTGTCACGGCTCCAGTTTTGAGAAAGCGGATGCCGTGTGTGGGTCCAGTGCTGCGGCCGGTCCCGCCGGCGTTTCCAGCGCTTCTCATCGCGGCGGTCGGGTCAGGGGGACAGGGAGGTGGCTGCGGCCCACGGAGGGAAGGGGCTTCCCTGGGACACACGGCCAGGTTTGAACGCGATCTGTCCCAAGTCCATGTTCTGAAAAAATTGCACACGTTTGATACTTTAATAAAGTAATGCCACAAAGTGTCAGTGGAAGACTATAAAACAACAGCCCCCACCCCACCTCCCAGTTCCACTCCTCCAAGACTATATTTTTGCTGTTTCTTGAGGAAGTTCTTCGTAGCTATAAATAATAAGCTGGCACTTTACTGGTTTTATACATTCCTGACTTGGTGTTAGCAGATAGGATGACTGACTTTTTCATATCGCATCTCAGCTCTATCCCCTGAATTCACTATGTTCAGTTAGTTCAGATTGTTTATAACTAAGCAGGTATTACTTCACAGCCAGGTAGTCTATTTCCCCTGTTAGACGGGGTTTTTGCTTATTTTGTTGTTTGTGATGGCCTTTCTTTTTCTTTGCACTTTCGGTTCCTGTTGACTCTTTACCTTTTATTTTTTTTAACTGTTCCCTGAGGCATGTGGGATCTTAGTTCTCTGGGGATTGAACCTGTACCCCCTGCAATGGAAGCATGGAGTCTCAACCACTGGACTGCTAGAGAAGTCCCCCTTTACCTTGTTTTAGATTCTGAAGGGTGGCACTAAATCTCTCTTACCATCCCCCTCCCCAGCCTTGTGATGTTTTTCTAATCTGGATTGTTTACTCCTTAGACCAGCACCGGTATCATCTTGACATTTTCTTTTACTATATACAACTGACTTTGTTCAGGTCTCGTGTTTTAATCTTGACTTCCTTTGTTTCAATGAGAACCTACTGCCAAGTAGCCTTATTCCTTTTGGATAACTCTTCAGGATCCTCTTTGGTGTTAAGACATTTCTGGAATTCCCCAAAAATGTAGAGTCCTACTCTGACTGCTTTCTGACTCTGAGGACTTGTCCTTCAGCTCTAGAATTTGAAAGTCTCTTGTGTCATTTGAGAATGTCTTCTGCTCTGCTTTTGGTGGTGGTTTAGTCGCTAAGTTGTGTCTGACTCTTGTGACCCCATGGACTGTAGCCTGCTAGGCTCCACTGTCCATGGGACTCTCCAGGCAAGAATACTGGAGTGGGTTGCTATTTCCTTCTCCAGCTCTGCTTTTACTCTTCCGTTTTAGGAGTTTCTGTTAGTTTGATGATGGATATCTTGGATTAACTCTCTGAATCGTCTGTCATTATCCTCTTCCTGTGTCATCTTATTCTTGTTTCTGGGATAGAAACATTTATCCCCCAATCCTACTTTAAAATTTTTCATTTCCACAATCAAAGTTTAATTTCTAAGGAATTATAATGTTCTTTTTTCATAATAATGTATTGTTTGATGAATGCATTATCTCCTTGACTTTGGGGATACTAGTAAGGATTTTTTTTAGTTCCCTTTTGTTCTCTGATTCCTTGTGTCCTATTGTGTCACTGTTTTTTCTTTTTAAAAAGACTGGCTTTTTACTTTGTGTGGCAAGTACTCTTCAAATACTGGTAATTATTGTTGTCTAAGGCCAGAGGATGCAGGCAGAGAACTCATAAGTTTGGGGGACTGATTTTTTGGTCGCACCCACATGGCGGCTTATGGAATTTTTGTTCCTCAACCAGGCATTGAACCTGGGCCCAAAGCAGTGAAAGCATGGTGTCCTGACCTCTAGACCACCAGGGAATTCCCCTGTGGGACTACTTTTGAAAGTGTGCAGGTTTCCTATTGGTTTTTGGGGAACTTTTTGTTGTGCTGGGACCTCAAATGCCAGAAGGCAGATTTTCTCTGGGCCTCTCAGCTTAAGGAAGATGCCTTTGACTGGGGGCTGCTCCACTTGGTCTAGGGAGGGCCCTTGTACAGCTCTTCGTATAGGGACCTGACTTCCTTGTGCAGGCACAACCCTCGCCCTCTCCTGGTTTGGAGTCCTAGCCTTTATAGGCTTGGAGGCTTCCTTTGTTGTGTCCACTCCTGTGTGCTCCTATTACTCTTTCCTCTTACCCCGTTAATCCTCCTGGTCGGCCAGAAATTTGCAGAATCTCTTGCATATCTTATATTCTTTCTTGTGGATTTATTATATGATACTAAAAGTCAGTTTACTGGGATGAGCAGAGTTCACCTCTGAGGCCAGTCGCTCTGTGTGAGTAGATATTCCAGCATCCCTTCTCATCACCCTGCTCTCCTGCCTCCCATTGACTGTGGTAACGAATTCCCAGTGGCAGTGGGATGACTGGCTAAATCTTGGTCCCCATGGGCTCTTCCGCATTGCACTTGTGGGCGGATGGTGTGTGTTCCCACTGGATTTTCTCCTGGCTCCAGAGCCATGGAAGGGTGCCAGGCTTAGCTGGGGAATGCCAACCGCAGACGGTGTTAGAGCAAAGATTGTTTTAGCCTCTGCAGGGGGCTTGTCTTGTATCACTGGGTCAGAGTTTAAGGATTGCCTCTAGGCAAGCGGTGATTACTGTGCTTGAAGTGTACCTTGATGCATTTTAGTTGATTTTTCTCGGAAAGCTGTGAATAGTGAAATACACCAGTTGTGTTTGCCAGGGCCTTGCTGGTGGAGGCAGTGCCATTGCTGGGCACTTGTGAGAGACATGGGCTCTCAGTCCTGTCCAGATGTATGGAATCAGTCTGTAGCTTTATAAACTTACCCTTTTGAAGGAACTTTACATTTACAGAAAAGTTACAAGAATAGTTCAGGAGCTTCCCTGTGCCCTTTACCCACTTTCCTTAACATTGACACCTTACATTATCAGATATCCTTATGAAAATCAGAAACTTAACATTGTCACAGTACCGTTAGCTGAAATGTGGACTTTGCTGAACTTCATCAATTTTCTACTAATGTCCTTTTTCTGTTTCAGGATCTAATCCAGGACCTCACTCTGCATTTAGTTGTCATGTCTCCTTTAGTCTCTTCCAATTTGGGATGTTTGCACATCTCTTCCCAAATGTTTATAAATTACAAAGGAAGAATTATAATCTCACAGTGGGAAAACCTGGCATCTCCAGTAATAAGACATAATGATATCACATTTCCTGATGATATGCATTGAGACAGAAATGCATGCATGAAGTCTAATCATGAGACCCAAATCGAGGCACATGTGCCAGAATCTTCACTAGTGTGCCTCAGAAACGCTCCAGGTGTGGGAAGATGTGAAAGATTCAGAATTTGCACGTTAAGAGATTGTCAGGTGTAGTACATGCACTTGGTGAAGAAATGCTTCTGTGCTAGATGGTCCACAAGGAGCTAAGAGAGAAAGACCCACCAGCCTTGTTTGGTGGGTGGTAAATGGGTCTGCCTAGCGCAGGCTCTAGGTGACTCTGTGTAAACAGCTCATTGATAACACCCTTGTAGCGTACTAGCCTTAGTTTTTCCTTGCTATCTCATCTACACTATAAATTTTGAAGACTTTAGCTGTACAGTTAAATACATGATGTCATAATGCCAGACTGACTTGAAAATGTCCTGTGACTTTACCACTTGTAACTATTTCATCTGGAAAAAATAAGCATTTTCTTATTTTGAAGAAAGGAGTTCTGTGGGTAATGTGTATTAAGGTTCTTATTGAGAATGTCTTAGAAAAATGTGTAAAAAGCCCTGCCTTTCCAAGAGGAGGATGAAGATCATTATTGTGTCCTCTGACTTCACATACTTGATGGTCAGAAAAACAAAAGCACATAGTGAATTGTTCACTGGAGGTGCTCTGAACTATTCTGAAATGTTCATGGGTGTTTGAAGGAATTTGACAGCAGCTGTTGGGTCCTGTGGTTGCAAGTTGCTATTAAAAAGTGACATGTGCTTCTTATTCAGGGATAGAACCTGGAGCTCACTTAACTGCTCAGAAGAATAGACTCCTAGCATCAACCTTCCTTTCAGAGTACTTTTAAGAATTCTCAGCTCTTCGGTTTCTCACTTTTGTGTAGTTTGTGAAACCAGTTTAAAATGAGAGCTTTAGCTAATCATCTCATCTTATGCCATCTGCCTTTCTGTCGGCTCTGTCTGTGCCCGGCTTACCTCCTGGGAAGATGGGGCTGTCTTCAGATCTAGAGGGCATGCTCTTGATCCCGTCTCATCCCCCACCCTCCTGCCCCAGCCAAGCATCCCTTCACCATAATAGTACGTCTAAGAAGAGACTGAGCTTGGGATGACCACCCAGAGCCTGCCCCTGCTTGAAACCCGTGGATGCTTTTGAATTAAACTGTGATGGAAACTTTAACTTCCCAAGCAGGTGGCACACCCGAAGCATTGTGGAAGTCACCTGAAATGATTCCATTTTTGAATTAAATTCTTTGTGTTTTTCACATCTACCCATTGTCAAAGACTGTCCAATTTGATTTTATGTTTTGGACCACCTGCCTTCACGGTGGGGTGAACAGTAAGATGGCCTTGTCTTTATAGTGACCCTCACCCTGGGGTGGGGGGATGGTGATGGTGCTGACCACTGCCCCAGACAGGTGACCCATAAGGTTGGATCGCTGACAATACATAGATGGTGGGAGAATGAAATCCATCAGAAAGGCCAGAGAAGGTGAAGAGTTGAGAACAGGTAGAGAGGTGAGGGGAGTGTCTGTGGAAGGTGACTATACTTGCCTTGCGCTGAGTCCCTCTGTGTTAGCGTTTAGAGTAGTTGAGTGTGGGGAATGCTCTGAAAGAGTGAGTGGTCAGGAAGAGCCCAGGTAGGAGGGGTGGGTGGGGGTGGAGTGGTGTCAAGAAGCTGGGGACTGTGCTGAGTGGCTTGGGGCAGGGCCTTGTACTGACAAACCTTTTGTAATAAAGATTTATATTGTGTGCTGCAAAGAATGCCGCTTCTGGTCTCTAGTGATTTTTCCTTCCTCTTCACGATGGAAAGTCATCAAATAACTTGAAGCAGAATTACACCTTTCTAAAGGAACAGTGGGTTTGGATAAACTGGCAGGGAAAACTTGGTGCTGGCATTTCCTTGTTGGTGTGAACTGTGTGCCCCTTGAGTGTGGCAAGAGTCCCGGGCACCTTGATCTTCCTGGATGGAGCGGGGACAACTCAGGCTGGGTGCCAGCTGTCACCGCCAGGTACACCCTGTGGTCACATTGGCAGGTGGGCTGCAGGATGGGACTACCTGCTGCTGCACCGTCCTGGAAGTGCTCACGGCTGGAGCCAGGGTGGGCCTCAGGATCAGGTGCTGTGGCAAGCTGCCTTCTCTGCTGGGATCTTCTGCAAATACACCGCGTAATTCACGACTTCTCCAACCACCCCCTTCTCCCTGCCCTGATTTTGACTGATTTCTGTCCCAGAAGGCTAGGTGTCCTGTTCACCAGCAAAGAGGTGCAAACACAGTTTGTAGTTATGTGGCCTTCTGGTTTTGAAATGAAACACTTGATGGATTTTTTAAGGTTTGCGGGATTCAACTAACGTATTTTTTTGTGGAAAGAAAAAAAGGCTTTAATATTTTTTACATTATTTTAAATTTGTGTGATTTAAGTCTATGTAATTCAGATGTGTATAAAATGCAGTCCTACTGTGTTAGGAGAGAGGAGGCTGAAGGGGTGCAGGAGGATGAAGCAAAGTGTTGCCTGGGCTTCCTCCATGCTAAGTGTCAGTAAAACACTCCACTTCCCTGGCTTCACTGGTCCTCCTTGCTTCTCCTGGGATCATTGAAGAGTTCAGGAAGCCTGCTTTGCCTCCTTGGGATTTCTGTAGATGTGCTGTAACCTGAAGCAGAAATCACTCCTTCCAGCCAGTAGTAGGTGAAGCAGGCAGAGTCAGCTCAGGCTGGAGCACCCTCAGGAGGCCACCGTCATTTTTCTGCTTCTCAGTAAAAGTTCCTGTTTCTTTATACCCCGTCTCAGTCTCCAGGCACTAGAGGTGCCACTGCTGATGTTAAACGTTCCGCTCCAGAGAAATCGACAGACTTTCTATAAGGGACTGGATGAGTAAACAGTTCTGGCTTTAGGGTCTGTCCCAACCACTCAGCTCTGCCTTTGCAGAAGCCAAAGTAGACATGGCTGTTTTCCAATAAAACTTTTCTACGAAAACTAACTGCTGGTGGGGCCTGCGTCTCAGACTGTGGTCTGTGACTCCAGACACCGTGCTAATGCAAGTGGGAAATGTCCAGGTGGGGAGTTGGCAACACCCAGCTGATGGTGAAGGGTGCTCCCACCGGGTCCCTCTCTGCACAGGCCACTCCTCCAGCAGCTGTGCCTGTCACCACTGACTTGGAGGGTCTGGAGGTTTTATTTTGGAAAAATCTACACAGAAAAGTCAGAGGCAGCCCTTTTGAGGTATAATTGGTGTCAGATGAGAATGCATCTTTCTGTCCTTAGCACTGTTTGGGACAAAAGCCTTAGCAACTCTTCATAGGAACTGGGTTTGGATTTTTTTCAGGCTTGAAAGTTGTAAGAATAGTACAGATGATTATGATGTAGGCTTCTCTTAGGGTCTCAGATGCTAATATTTTATATTTGCCCTATCCTTTCTCTTCTCTGCAACTCTTCTGTGTCTGTGTGTGAGTGTTTTTCTTTTTTCCCAAAACAGTTTAAGCTATAATGTCCTGTTAACCTTAAACATTTAAGTGGCTGTTTCTGCAAACAAGAACATTCTCTTATATAACCACAGTACAGTGTTTAAGGCTAACAGAGTCTTATCAAGAGAATGTGCTGGTCATAGTTAACACCCTTTTCCAAAAACCCAAGAGTGACTACACATAGACATCACCAGATGGTCAGTACCAAAATCAGATTGATTATGTTCTTTGGAACCGAAGATGGAGAAGCTCTATGTGGTCAGTAAAAACAAAACCTGGAGCTGACTGTGGCTCAGATCATGAGGTCCTTATTGCAAAATTCAGGCTTAAATTGAAGTAGGGAAAACCACTAGGCCATTCGGATATGACTTAACTCAAATGCCTTGAGTTAGGTATGACCTAACTCAAATACAGTGGAAGTGACAAATAGATTCAAGGGATTAGATCTGATAGAGTGCCTGAAGAACCATGGACAGAAGTATGTAACATTGTACAGGAAGCAGATATGAAAACCATCCCAAAGAAAAAGAGGTGCAACAAGGCAAAATGGTTGTCTGAAGAAGCCTTACAAATAGCTGAGGAAAGAAGAGAAGCGAAAGGCAAGGGAGAAAGGGAAAGATATAGCCATCTGAATGCAGAGTTCCAGAGAATAGCAAGGAGAGATAAGAAGTCCATAAATGAATAATGCAAAGAAATACAGGAAAAACAGTAGGATGGAAAAGACTGAAGATCTCTTTAAGAAAATTAGAGATACCAAGGAAACATTTCACGTGAGGATGGGCACAGTAAAGGACAGAAATGACAAGGACCTAACAGAAGCAGAAGAGATTAAGAAGATGGGGTGAGAATACACAAGAACTATACAAAAAATGTCTTAATGACCTGGGTAACCACAATGGAGGTTAGACATCCTAGAGTGCGAAGTCAAGTGAGCCTTAGGAAGCATCACTATGAACAAAGCTAGTGGAGGTGATGAAATTCCAGCTGAGCTATTTCAAATCCTAAAAGATGATGCTGTTAAAGTGTTGCACTCAGTATGCCAGCAATTTTGGGAAACTCATCAGTGGCCACAGGACTGGAAAGGTCAGTTTTCATTCCAATCCCAAAGAAGAGCAATGCCAGAGAATGTTCAAACTGCTCTGTGTTTGTGCTCATTTCACATACTAGCAAGATAATGCTCAGAATTCTTCAACACTACGTGAACTGAGGAATTCCAGATATACAGGCTGGGTTTATAAAAGGCAGAGGAGAAAGATCAAATTGCCAACATTCATTGGATCATAGAGAAAGCAAGGGAATTCCAGAAAAACATCTACTTCTGTTTCATTGACTATATTAAAGTTTTAGACTGTGTAGGTCACAACAAACTGTGGAGAATTCTTAAAGAGATAGGAGTACCAGACCGCCTTACTTGTCTCCTGAAAAACCTGTATGCAGGTCAAGAAGCAATAGTTAGAACCAGACATGAAACAGCAGACTGGTTCAAAACTGGGAAAGGAGTGCATCAAGGCTGTATATTGTCACCCTGCTTATGGAACTTATATGCAGAGTACATCGTGTGAAATGCTGGGCTGGATGAATCAACAAGCTGGAATCAAGATTGCCAGGAGAGATATCAATAACCTCAGATAGGCAGATGATACCACTCTAATAGCAGAAAGTGAAGAACTAAAGAGCCTCTTGATGAGGGTGAAAGAGGAGAGTGAAAAAGCTGGCTGAAAACTCAGCATTAAAAATACTAAGATCATGGCATCCGATCCCATCACTTCATGGCAGATAGAAGGGGAAAGAGTGGAAACAGTGTCAGATTTTGCTTTATTGAGCTCCAAAGTCACTGCGGATGGTGACTGCAGCCACAAAATTAAGACACCTCTTGGAAGAAAAACTATGATAAACCTAGACAGCGGATTAAAAAAACAAAAAAATCAGTTGGCTGACAAAGGTCTGTATGGTCAAAGCTATGGTTTTTCCAGTAGTCATGTACAGATGTGAGAGTTGGACCATAAAGAAGGCTGATGCTTTGAGTTGTGGTGCTGGAGAAGACTCGAGAGTTTCTTGGAGTGTGTGGAGATCAAGCCAGTCAGCCCTGAAGGAAATCAACTCGAATATTCTTTGGAAAGACTGATGCTGAAGCTGAAGTTGGACTTAGCGACTGAACAGCAACAGCAGTTTTCAAAATTAGGAATCTCGATGCAGCTGTGTTACCGAACAGATCGAGTTCAGATCTTGCTTTTTACTGATTATCCCAGTAATGTCCACTCCTTTTTTTGTTGGCTGCACAGTGCAGCCCGTGGGATCTTAGTTCCCCAGCTGGGCGTAGAACCTGTGCCCCTTGCACTGGGAGTGCACAGCCTTAACTGGACCACCAGGGATGTCCCGTTACGTCCTTTTTTTTTTTTTCTTTTTTAGCAAAAGAAAAAGAGGCTCCTTTAATAACTTTGGATGTGTTTTCCCCAAGAATATTTGCCATGGCCGATATGATCACAAATTAGGCACCATACTCCTTACAAACTGCAAATTTAATAGCATCAGAAGTTTGCATGTTTATTGTTGACAGAAATCACCTTGAATTATTTCCATCTGCTGTTCTGTTAGAGAGGGAGGGGAGACTGAGTAGAGGTAAGAGGCAGAATGCCAGGCTGTCTCTAGGGTCTCCACAGACCACTGGTTGCACATGCAGATGTGGTGGGATTGTGAAGTGCTAGAGTTGTAGACCCAGAAAAAAACATTACCTTACTTGGTGGTATTTGCTAGGTTTATGAGAAGTTCTCTGAGGTCACCCACTAGTATATATAGTCCTGTTAGCTCAGGTAAGGGTTATTTTGGGGGGCTGCTGCTTTTCAGTGGTAGATCCTTGTATTTATCAAAGTGTGGTTGACCCTTAAACAATGGGGTTGGGGAGCCAGCCTCCATGTAGTAGAAAGTTGGAGTGTAGCTTGCAGTAGGCTGTCCATATCCATGCCTCTGCATCCTCGGATTCAACCAGCTGCAGCTCCTGCAGTGCCGTAGGGTTTACTGTTGAAAAAAGTCATGAGGTTAAGGTGCTTAAGCTTACAGATCTGGTATATTGATACAGGCCTGCATCTTTGGCTGATGTCATATTTTATGTCATCAGAGTAATACTTACCTTGTAAGCTGTTTAGTAGCTACCAGGGAAGAATTAAAATTTTAGGGCATTATGTATATAGAAGCCAAAGCTTTTATTGCAAGATATGTGTAGACCTCTGTAGTGTATTTACATTTATTGTTGGCAGTTCGTGAATCAAGTAAGAGTTGCTTTTAATTGCTTTTATGGTTTCTATTTTATAGCAGACGTTATCTGAAACTCACTTTAACGTGTGTGTGGTTCTTAGGCTTTCTTTTTAGAGCTGTAATTCCTGAAGGCAGTAGTTGACGGAGTGTGGGCCCCAGAACCTTGGGGATGTCCTGGAGACCTTCCCAGCTGTGAGAGTAGTTTTCATAATGATTGTCAAGAGGTCATTTGCCTTTTTTTGTTCACATTTAGACCGAGTCCCCGAGCTGCAGGGATTCTTCACTGCTGTGCAATTCAGAAAAGCCATTCTCACCTAAGAATGTCCTTGATGAAGCAATAAAAATCATTCATTTTGTTAAGTCTCAGCCCTGAGTAGAGCCCCTTTCAGTACTCTGTAACAAAACAGAGTGTGTGTGGAGAGTGCTTCTGCGTTTTGGAGTTGGAAAGTTGCTTGGAGGACAGGCCCTTCTGCAATTACTGGGTTGTTAGCTGAACCGGCTGCTCTTTTTCATGGACCACCAGAACAGACTGGTTGACATGTTACCGGTATTTCTTACTAAATAGCCAGTTAGCCTGTGACTGCAAGGAAAGCAGCTAACTCTACTGCCAGTGGTAACATTTGTGCTTCCAAGTGGAACTGGAATTTTAGAAAGCTTTGTCTGCCACTATGAGCCTGCAGCTTCCTAATATGTCAAGACTTTTCTGATTAGATCAATGCTGATACTGAGGAATGTGATGCTTTAGATAATCTGTAATAAACAACATTTGGAAGATCTGCCTAACTCAGTGAGCCAGTATTTTCCAGATGACCAAATGAGACCTGGGTCAGTGTCCATTTCAAGTGCAAGACAGATTAGTGGATTTTAAAGTAATAACATATAGAAAAGTTCACCATAAGGTTTTAGATTCCTCACTGCAGCTTACCTTCAGGGAGAAATAAAGCTCTTGATGAGTGTGTTGGGGTTGATAACACAGCATTTCTGCAGCTACCTGAACACGCTGCTCAGGTGCACCACCCCCTCCCAGCTGCGCCTCTGGTGGGGCTGGCTCTTTCTCTGCAGCAACAGGTGGGAGAACCTAGTTGTTTTCCAGTAAGTCTGACATCGAAGAAATTTGTAGAAATGCAAAACTGGGTCTTTCTTCTTGCTAAGGTTTTGCTTTTATTATTTTGGGAACTCTAGTAATTTTTGGTTAAAAAGTTTTTTGTGTTAATATGTATTGTATTGATTTTTGTAATTTTTAGATGAATAAAGTGTTCACACATTTTCTGTTCTAATCTCTGAGATGGGGATGTTTTTAGACACATGTCCATGAGCACGAGCTCACCAGCTTTCAGAGGGGAGGGGCTGCTGAGAGCAGCGCGTCTTGACTGAGGACAGCGGTGCTGTGGGAGCAGCTTAAAGCCGGCCACTTCCCTTTCTTGCATTAGTGGTTTGTATTTGAGGAGGTTTATCCATTTTGGGAAGTGTGACTAGAAGTGGCCAGTTTAATCAAATATGATAATCGCAGGGGTAAGGACCTGCTGTCTGAGGCTAGTTTGACCTAATTTCAAACTTAAAACATCTCTAGAGGGCCTGTTTTGAAGAAGAACTAGTGTGGCCTGGATGTTCCTATGAATCAGTGCTTCTTCCCGATGATCTAGTACCCGACTGGGCGTTTATAGTCACATTTTCTCTTTCTTCCCTATTTCCCCTTTACGTCTTCCCCCTGCCAAAGCTGAGTCTCCTTCACATGTTTCGGTTTAATAAGAGTTGATTTCTTTGCTTGCTTCATTCTGGTTTTTAATTAATTTTTATTACTACATCTGTATTCAGACAGGTCTGACTGAGTGGAATGGTCTTTATTCTCTTGAAGGGGCCCTATTTCTGAGCTTGAGGTTTTTAACTGGGCACCACTGGGCCACTTTCTGGAGGATAGAAGGTTGCTGCTCTGGTCTTCATGGCGTGTGGACTTGGCCTTGCTGCTCAGGTGGGCAGAGCAGAGCTGGTGCCAAGGTGGGGCAGTGGCTGGGGGACTGGGATCTGGGGGTGGGCTCGCTGTCGAGCCTGGGGCTGGCGGATCCTACAACTCCTCTCCAAGACTTGTCTTTGGGGTCTTCTGTCTCTTATACTCATCAGGGACACTCCTGCCCCTCTGAGGACTGTTGTCCAAGTATTTGGCATCTGTAAAGGGAGATCGGACTGGCATGGCGACTCCAGGGCCCCGCCAAAGGTGCCCCACTTCCACCTGTGACTTCAGGGCATGCGGGCCGCGTCTCTTCACGGTTGTTCTGCAGGGAGCTGATGGCTGGGAAACAGTTCTGGTGGAGCAGGGCCAGGTCACCACCCAGGGGTCACAGCAGCTGCCTTGCGCGCCTCCCCGGACGTAGCCTCCTACGGACAGGGTCCGCAGGTGCTTGTTCAGGGGCCAGTGGGAGAAACAGCTCTGCACAGTGTCTGCCCTAAAATCCCCAGATGTTGTGACGTCCCTGTTGGGATGACTGTGTGATGTAGTTCTCGTGGTGACTGAGGAAACCCAGGGTGCACACAGCGGGCTCTGCCTGGCTGCTTTTTCTTGATGCCTTTTTGTTGCATGACAAGTGCTGCTGGGCTGCAGACTTCCCTTTTCTCACCTTTACTCCTGACTCAGTCACGTGTTCAATTATAGTAGCTCTTCTTTTTTCCCCTGTTTCAGTGGCCTTGTGGTTTTATTTTATATAGGTGTCCAAAATATTTAAAAACTAGAAAAATCAAAACTAAATGTACCATTCTGTGTTTCTGCTAATGAACAACTGCTCCTGTCTGTCATTGACAACCCATGAGCAGCTTGTATTTCCACTCTGAAACCTAACATGTCGTTCATGTGCAATACACTGTTATAAGCTAAACAGGTCTGTGACTTAGTTACACTTCAGTCATTGAAATGAGAGCCTAATGCCAAGAACTCTGCAGACCTTACTCATGGTTTGTCAGCAGACATGTCGCCCTCCAGAGTTTTGTGCTGGGTGGGCAGTGGAGTGTCTCCCCAGGGCTCCCCGCCAGCCCCACCACACTGATGTACCTGGCATGCCAGGCCCCATGCAGGGCACTGAGCGGGGTGGTGAGGTTTCTGCCCAGGGGAGCTTGTCTTCCAGCAGGGGAGACAGATGCCAGACCTTACGGATGCCTCGCCTGTGTTGCAGGTTAGATGGAAAGGCTTTGTGATGAAGTAGGAACGGGCATCCGGGAAATGGGTGCTGCTGGTGGGCATGGTGAGTGGGGTGTGACTGGGCAGAAGGGCAGGCAGACGGTGGAGGGTGAGGGCTGGGCTGGTGTGTGCCCACCCGGCTGGGGCAGCCTTCTCAGATGGCAGAGTGAGGAGCCTCGGGTGGAGCCTGTGGGCACAGAGGGAGCCTGGCTGGTGCCAGGTGCCAGGCATGCACCTTGAATGAGCGGGAAACCTTTGCTGGGCTTTGAGCAGACAGGGACGCTGAGATGGGCTTTCACGTGACCCATAGCCTTTAAACAGGTACTAGTGGCGATTCTGGGCTAAGGCAGAGCAGGGAGACTCAGGGAGGGCCAGCGGAGCGAGGGCAGTGGGAAGTTCTGCCTACAGGTCTGATGAAAGGAGGAGAACCACGTGTGGGCGGGCAGTCTGGAGGTGTGGACAGGGGCGGGTTCAGTTTGGCCTCTTCACACTGAGACTGGAGACCCAGAGGAGGTGGCCCGGAGGCCATCTGGCACGAGGATGCGAAGTTCTGGGACAGGTTGGAGGTGAAGTTGATTGTGTGCTGTGGGCAGGGAGACAGTGTTTCAGCGCCAGTGAGAAGAGGCCCAGGGCCAAGCTGGAGGGAGAGAGATCCTGACCCCCCAGCCTGGGAGGAGGAGCGCCCGCAGGGCAGGGGCAGGGGCACCAGGGGTCACGGCTGCAGACTCACACGAATGTAGGCCGGGAGGGGGATTTGAGGCAGGGTGGAAGAAAGCGCCCTTGTTTTTATCCAGATTGATGTGTTTGGCTTCATCTGTGTAGTTACTGCTTTGTTTTAGAGAAACTATTTCCAGTGTAATAAGCACAATAAATAGTATGTGCTTGTAGGAGGCTCAGCGGTCCAGAGGATAAAGGATGAAGGTCAGCTGGTATTACCTGCCCTTCTTCCCTCGTGGGTTGCTTTGGTTCAATATGTGTCATTCTAGAGCATTTCGTGTGCATTCACACACACAGACACATGACTGTACATACCTGCGGTTTTCCTTTGATTCTTTTTTTCTGTTAATGTTATGCTCTGGAGACCGTCCCATCCACATGGATGGCTGTGGTGCTCACGTCACTTACTGTACAGTCCCTGGTGACTGAGCGCTGGGCTGTTGACTTGGCTGGTGTGCACCCTGGAGGATGCGCTCTTCTCGTTGCCATTAGAGACGTTATTGAACATTAATCACAGTCCAGCTGCTTTATGATATTAAGACGGGACTATCTCCAGGACTTCTGAGAAATGGCAAATTTAATTTGCCAAAATGGCAACTGCATGCATTGTTCTGTTCCAGTTTTCTTGGGCTTGTTGCCCTAGTTTTTTTTTTCTTCTGTTGAAACCATCACAGTTAGCAGAATTTTAAATGACTCTTATCCTGGCAGCAGAATCATTTTGAGTAAACACCCTGGATCATGTGTGGTGTCCTCATTTGGATGAGGGTTGGGTTCAGGATTTTATGGTTAGTTTGGAGTGTTAAGCCACTCACAGAGCTCCCAGAAACCAGGGAAGGCTCAAATCCGGCACCTGAACACTTTCTACTAGCTCTTTGTGAGAGACAGGTATTTAACCTGGGACCTGAGGAGCCAGGCCATTGTGAATGAGCTTCAGGGTGGATCTCAGAGGTTAAGCCTGACTGCATGCCACAGATTCCAGAATACATTGTTTTTAGAGCAGGTGACTGGCAATTTTCCTTCAGATCAAGAAAGTCCAGGAGGCAGGTGGTCAGGGAGGCAGCAGTGGGAGGGCACACGGGAAGGGTCTGGGGGCTGCTCCTCACCGGCCCGCTCACGCTCCATTGGCCAGGGGCGGTCACGTGGCCGTGGCGCGCTGCAGGAGGTGGCCACGTGCTCTTTGAATTCGCATTCTTACGGCACTGAGTGTAGCAGAGAGCAGGTACTGGTTGGCTACCACCTGTCTCTGTGAGGTGACTGTGAGTTTCAGGAACTTGGCAGTGTGTGTGCTTTTTTCTTGGAAGAGGATCTGTAATTTAAAAAAATTTGATTCTGAAAGCAGTGTGCAACCCTAAAGCATTTTAAACCCATCAGTTCAACGACTGAGGTGAGAGGGTGTTAGTTAATTGAGGACCACTGCCTGCTTGAAGGGGCTCAGTGCGTCCCTGACCAAGTTGACAGCATGAGTGGCTTTGGTGTTGGTGCTGACCAGTTAATCTGCTCAGAGATCCCCTTCAGGGGACACAGGTTCAGGGAGACCGAGCCCTGGAGGGCCCGCCCGTTCTCCCAGCTTGTTCCTGTGGAGGCCTGGGACTGCCGCACACTGGCAGCACGAGCGCGTTGGAGGGGACGGTTTCCCTGTGACAGATGCCTCAGTATTTAGTTGTCTGATCATTTTAAAAAGTACATTTTGAGAAGGTGATACGTGTACATGGTAAAAGCAAATATAATTTCCTTTTATCTTTATACCCCAGAGATAGTCTGTGCTGCTGCTGCTGCTGCTAAGTCGCTTTAGTCGTGTCCGACTCTGTGCGACCCCATAGATGGTAGCCCACCAGGCTCCCCCGTCCCTGGGATTCTCCAGGCAAGAACACTGGAGTGGGTTGCCATTTTCTTCTCCAATGCACGAAAATAAGAAATGAAAGTGAAGTCGCTCAGTCGCGTCCGACTCTTAGCGACCCTATGGACTGCAGCCCACCAGGCTCCTCCATCCATGGGATTCTCCAGGCAAGAGTACTGGAGTGGGGTGCCATTGCCTTCTCCGATAGTCTGTGCACATATAGCGTATTTCTTAAAAAGCAAATTGAATGCATCCTCCTCCTACAAATGGTTGTCTATGCCTAAGAATTCTGGAGCTGCTGCCATTTAAGCTATAGAGTTTAAATCAGAATTTATAGGGTTTAAGAACATCTGTGGAACCTATGAATTTAATTTTATGCCTGTTGGAACTTGGCCATTTAAAGGAGCTGTCAGTAGACTCCTGGTTGGAAGTGGATGACCTAAGACTCTTGATTCGGCTGCTCCTGCCTGGAGCGGGGGTGGACTTGCCTCAGGACTGTGTGTGTGTGTCTGTGTTGTGTGTGTGTATGTATTGTGTGTGTGCGTGTGTGTATGGTGTGTGTGTGCGTGCATGTGTGGTGTGTGTGTGTATGTGTATGTGTGTGTGCGTTCGTGTGTGTGTGTGTGTGTGTGTGTGTGTGGTGTGGGTGGATGGGTGGTGGGTGGATGTGTGTGTGTGGCCAGGGTGGGGGGTGGTGCTGTCCTGGAGAGTTGGGTGCTCAGTGTCTGCCCTAGGGAACAAGAAGTCTAGCTGGGGAGGATAGGTTGCTTATGTCGTAAGCATTTACTTACAGGTGATTAAAGTACAAAGTGTAGGATGACTCAAGTATTACAATGGCATTGGCTCCTGACCTCCAGGCATCCAGTGTGCAAGTACCTCGTTTAGACCTGTGTCAGTGGGTTGTATCTGGAGTGGCATGGCCTCGTTTCTCTTTAGGGAAAGGTGTGTCCGGGACTAATTGGAGAGTTTCAGGACAGGAAAAAAGGAACGGACTGTGTTGCACACGTGATGCTGTCTCAGGCTGACAGCGGTGGGGGCAGGCCCCGGCCCGGGCAGGGGGCTGGTGCCGAGGTCAGTCCTCCCAGGCGCTGGCCCTCTGCTCTGCCTGCCTGAGGGGAGGGCGTGTGAGGAGTGGGAACGGGCAGGGGACAGCCTTGATGGACGGGTCCGCTTGGGTAGGATCTGGAGTGTGTTCGCCGTGATTTTTGGAGTGTGGTGTATGTAGTGGAGCTGAGAGCTGGTAGGGGCAGGTGAGGGACAGGATGTGTTCTGTGGGCAGGAAGGGGGCCTGGGGACATCTGGCTTGGGGTGACGCATTGAGGCTGTCTTAGGAAGGTGACTTGGGAGGGGCTATGGGAAGGGACTGGCAGGGTAGGGGCTCATCTAGTAACAAGGGACATTTTGGTGGTTTGAGGCAAGAAGAGCCTCATACTGGACATGTCCACAGGCTCCTGGTGAACCTGTGGATGCAGAACATGGCCTCAGTTTCCATCATTTCAAGATCACAGTCGTTCATCTCCCTCTCGGCTGTCTTGCTCTTGTTTCTAGGTGGCAGGAACGTCGTCCTACACGAGTCTGATTCCGGCTCATCCACCGGCCACTCTGCTTGCGTCCTGGATGATGTCAGAACAGGACCTGGCTGACGTGGTGCAGATCGCCGTCGAGGAGCTGAGTCCCGGCCACCCAGGTACAGAGTTGAGGGCAGTCTGGGGGAAAAACCCAAAGGATCTTCCACAAGCTTCCCTCCTTCTCTTCAGTAAAGCAAGAGAAACATGAGGGCATGCTCAGAGCGCATGAGCCAGTCAGCCCCACGCCCATCCCCGTGGTCCCTCAGCAAGCCCAGCCCACGCCTGCGCGCTGGCCCCCAAGCCCCCGTGGTCCCGCCCGTGCCTCTTCCACAGCTGCAGATCATCTGCCGCGCGTGCGCATGCTGCTCTCGCCTTCATCCGCGTCTTCCCTGGGAATGGCGCTCGCGTGGTTTGCACTGTTTTCCTTCCATGTACACCCTGCAGTAAAGGTCTTGCTGTGTATCGTGGCAGATATTAATATTTTTGTAGGGTGAGTTCCCAGAAGCAGAGCTGCTGTGTTTATTCAGAGTTTTGATAAGACATTGACGGACGTCCCAGAAACACTACCCGGTTATTCTGAGAGATGACTTTTTCCTGCACTTTTGCCAGTGCTGGTAATCTTCCTTAGTGATGGTCAAGGCCCTCAGCTACTTTGGAATCTTAACTAGATACTAGACACTTTATAAGGGGAACTGTAGATTTCAAGAACTTTATGAAACACTTTGTCAGCACTTTTATTTTGTAAAAAGCTTTCTTAGTAATGTTCTTTTTTTTTTCCATAAAGTTTTATGTGTTTAATATGTCTGTTAAGTTTAAAATAATAAGCATACATAATTAAATCACAAAAATTGTTTTGGTTGCCCGGTTATTCTTCGTGGAATTGTTTAGACATTAAGTCATGTCCAACTTTCTTGTTAGTCCATGGATTATAGCCTGCCAGGCTCCTCTGTCTGCGGATTTTCCAGGCAAGAATACTGGAGTGGGTTGCCATTTTCTTCTCCAGGGGATCTTCCTGACCTAGGGCTCAAACCCGAGTCTCCGGCATTGATAGGCACATTCTTCACCACTGAGCCCCCTGGGAAGCCCTCTTTGTGGAATAGTAGCATCGAAATGCTGACTGTTTTCCCTATAGAAAAGATTTTCAGAAATCTCAGAGTGTGATGATGTCTATCTTGTATGATCTCTTGGTTGAAGAAGCTTAGTTGGGAAATTAGTTATGTATGGACGATGGGCAGCACGTATAGTTTTAGGTTTGAACCAGCAGTCATGAAGAGATGGGGACACCCCTTCAGAAATGCTACTCTTTAGTCATTTTTTTGGGTGATGGACAAGGAGGCCTGGTGTGCTGTGATTCATGGGGTCGCAGAGTCGGACACGACTGAGTGACTGAACTGAGTCAGTTTTTTTTCCTAATTTTGCTTCTGAATTGTTTATAAGAAGTACTGTCACCTGGTAACTGAAACAGTCAAAAACTTGGCAGATCCTTGAGCAAAGTCAGGGCATCTGAAGTTAGCTGTTAACCCCAGATTTCTCTGTAAAAGGTGAACCGGTTTGTTTGGAGCAAGAATGTGAAGCCTTGTCCTCATGCAGTGCCCCTCCTCATATACCAGTGAACCGAAAACACAGCAGCGCTGTCACCAAGCGTCAGTTTTAAAAACAGTTGCTCGCATTTTGTTGGGTAGACAATTTCTTTAGAAAGCCCTCACACTGCAATACAATAATAAAAGAAAAATGGTCCAGTTATATAAATTTTTTAAGTGTTTTTAGAAACTAAAATTTTAAGTTACTTCGCAAGTAAATTCTCCCTCTGTTTAAAAAAATTTTTTTTCTCCCTCTGTAGATTTCAGTCCAGAGAAGGGTTAGAGGAGTCATTTTTGATCCTGGTTTTGTTCCATGTAGCTTCCTTAATTGGCTGCAAACTACAGCTCATGGCTGGGTAATGAGTACCTACTGTGTGCAGGGAGGGCTCTCTGAGGACAGGGGACCCGCCGTCTCTGACCCCAGGGACCCCCCACACACCAGCAGGCACTGTGCTGTACCCCCACATTTACGTCTGGAGGGAGTTTAAGATTGAGATTTTTTTTTTCATCTCTAAAATGTAAACTTTGTAAAATTTAAAAATACAGTCAAGCAACTAGAAGAAGTAGAAGTTTCCCATGATTCTAGCAAGAGAACTGTTTTTGAGTTTTTGGCGTACACATCCTTCCATTTTTTCTTGATTTCCTGTTGAAATCGGCGTGCTCAGTTAGGTTCCTGTGACTGTGTGTGCCCACCCCGCAGCCACAGTCTATTTGCCCGTCTACATACACAGGCACGATGGTAACCTTTGTTGGGTCTGCCATTCCAGGTGACCGTGATGGCTTTAAAATGAACATTGAGTTTTTTTGTTTGATTTCAAAAGACGTGCATGCAGAATTGTCAAACTCAAGGACAAAGAAGAGAATGAACTAGGAGCCCCACGGCTCATAGAAAGTGGAACCGAGGTGTGTGCCCTTGTTGCCACCATAGGCTTGTCTCCTTGTCCTCACGTGCTTTGCTACCCCCAGCTCGTCACCTTGAGGTGCTTCATGCTGCCAAGGGAGAGAAGACCAGCTGTGTCCCTGGTCAAATCACTTATCTTCTCTGGACTTGATGTCGGCAGATTAAAAGGATTAGATTGGTGGTTGCCAGAGCCTCTTCATCCTCCCAGTCCTGTTTTAATCACCAGCTTCCAGTGGAAGTAAGCAGGCTTCAGTGAAGGTTTAAGAACCTGTGTTGCTACCACAACATGTGTAGGCTTGGATTTTTCCTTTCTCTTATCTTAATAAGTGAGAGCTTGTTCCTGCATATCTTACGGAGGCATGTGAGGTATGAATGCACAATATATGGCGCAGAGCCCTCTGGCGAGCAGGTTGCTTCTGGCCTCGCTGGTCTGTGGCTGGTCTCTGTCAGGTAGAGCTTTAGGTGTAACTTCACCTCTGGAGTGCAGCTTAGTGCTCTCCCTGGGACTCCTGAAGGGCTCCTGCTAGTGTCTCAGGTCTGTTCAGTGGTCTTTACCTTTTAGGGTTTTGAGACAACACTCGGTAAGTACAGATGTAAGGACATCAGGATTGGGACCATGTTGTGTCAGCCCTGAACCTGGGCCAAGTGACTTACCAGTGGAGAAGTCGTGAAGGCCCCTCAGAAGGTGCTGGTGGGAGACCTCCATTTCAGACACACTTCGGGGGAGTGGCTTTCCCTGAAACTTGGTGTGTTACATTTGAGACTAGTTGGATGACCAACACTTGAGAAGATGTAGTATTCTGAGAGTGGTTTTGCTTTTGGAATGAGGTGGCTGGCTGATAAGACCTTATTTTAAAGGTGGGAAGAAATCGTTATTAGCAATTGGTTTCTGTCGCAAAGGGTGGCTGGATAGAGCCTTGAGTAAGAAGCCTGCAGTCTCAGTGTTAGTATCAACTCATTGGCACAATAGGGAGATAATTTATCCAATATCTCAGTTTTTCTTGAGATTAAGGAGAGATCCTATTTTCTGCCTGACTGATAATTTTAAGTTAAATCTGTAAATGGTAAAATATGAAACAGGTTGTGCTAATTCTCATTTAACCTTAGGTGACACCTTTCTGTTTAAGGTGTTGGAATGGTTTACTGTCTTAACATGAAACAGCTCTGTTAAACCTTTAGTATTGAAGTGTTTTTTGTCTCTGATTTTCAGTTGTATTGGAGAATCATGTAGTGACAGATGAAGATGAACCAGCTTTGAAACGCCAGCGACTAGAGATCAATTGCCAGGACCCTTCTATAAAGGTGAAAATATTAATATATGTGGTTTTTTATATCTGACATGGTGCGCCGTAACATTTTCACAATTTGGGGTGAGGAGGAGCTTAAATCAATACCAATTTACTTTCTCACGGTTCTGGAAGTCAGAAGTCTGAAATCAGGATTTCCCCAGGGCGGAGCTCCCTTCAGAGGGTCTGAGGGAGGGTCCCTCCTGCCTATTCCAGCTCCCAGGGGGGCCCCAGGCATCTGTGGGCTTGAGGCCGCGTCCCTCCCGTCTCCGCCTCCATCTTCACATGGCCTCCTCCAAGTCTCTGTCTCTTCTGCCTCTTACAAGGACAGGGCCACCCTCACCTAGGATGACCTCATCTTATCTTGACTACATCTGCCAAGATCCTGTTTCCAAGAAAGGCTTCATTTTCAGGTCCTCGGGGTGAGGATGTGGACATGTTGTTCTCTGAGTCACTCTTCAACCCCCACAAGGCGCATACAGCCATGAATGTTTCCCCTTGAAGACGCACAGTATTTAACCAGGATTGTGGCCTCTTCCTACACAGACCCATGGACCTCGTATGCTTGGAGGGAGCGCACACCATTCCCCCAGTGATGGAGCACTTGCGTGCCTGTTGTTTAGGGTACCTAAACTCTACGGTTTGCTAGATGGCGCCTTGGAAACCACTGGCTCAGTCAGTGGGCGATCACTGTTTCTTGGCTTTATTTGTTGGGTCTGCTGTTTGCAGAGCCACAGAGATGAACGCCAGCTCCTGTGAGAAGTTAGGACTGTAGTGCAGAGGAAAACCAAAGGAACTTTTAGTTGATTTATGCAATATTGTGTTTCTGCTGTACAGCAAAGCGTACACATACATATATCCACTTTTTTTTAGATTATTTTTCCATACAGCTCATTATAGAGTATTGAGTAAAGTTCCCTGTACTGTACAGCTGTATTCTCTGTTTACCTGGGCCTTCTGTGTAGAAACGTCTGACTTATCTTGTTAACAGGGAGAGGCAGCATGAACTTAACCTTGTGGGTGAAGGCACATCCAGTTAAATTTCTATTTCAGATAAATGTATAGAGGACCACTGGTTCAGTACCCTACATTATATAGTGAAAATGCAGTGAATTTCATCACAGAAGAGGCTTGTGTGGTGAATAGCATAGCAGTCAGACGTGGATAAGGTCAAGTGAAAGCGGTCCTGCTGCGTCCCTGGCCTGCGAGCAGGGCCTCGGGCCGCAGCTGGAACCTGCCACACATGTCCCGGGAAAAGTGTGCTCGCCAGGTTGCCAGAGCTCTGCTAAAAGGATAGATTTGGATGATTTTTGGTTAATATCACTTGTATCTAGAAGACTTATTTAAAAGGGCTATTCTCAGCCTTTCTTTGTTTTATTGATTTGTGAAGTTGTGTTACTGGTATGTAATAACTGATGTTCATCCAAACTCCAGGCAGAATCATTTCTAATTTAGAATTAAGACGATGAAGTTTTACTGTTTAGAGAATTGGGGAGCCGCATGGTTGATGTCTTCAAATTGTATAAAATAGTGAGGTCATTAGTTATTTGACCTCGGGACTTCTGCTACTGGTGAGTGGTTGTCACGATGCTTATATCAGAGGAGCCTCGGGCACTGCCTCTCTGCTGAGCTGAGCCATCACGGGCTGGCTCCCTCCTGGCAGTCTCGTCCCTGTGTCAGCTGCGAGGCCAGCAGGGGCGCACCCCACGTCCCTCTGTGTCCCTGTTGACCCACGGCAGGAGTGGCCGCTGGGGGAGGCGGCAGCTTCCCACCGGGTGTTTGAGCCTGTCCTTGGTCCCAGGCGGGACTTGGGTGACAGCGCTGGAAGGTGCGGCGGCTCTTCTAACGGCCACTAGGTGGCAGCTGTGCCGCTCCCACACGGGGGAGCCTCGGCACCACCCCTCACCTTGGGGCGGTGGGTGTCCCGGGAGCAGGCAGGTTTCTGCGCTCTTTTGATGTTGGGCGTAATCTGTTTTCATAGATGCATTTGACTAGTTTTATGTGTAGGTTTACTGATTAATAAACTCACGTCGTAAAGCCCACTTAGGTTCTGTGTTCTGTGGATCTCAGTGTAACTGAGAGTTGCAGCTGCTCAGAGCAGAGCAGTCACGCTGTGAGTGGACAGGGTCCAGCTTGTTTCCTGAGACGCTGCTGCTCACAACTAGAGCTGGAGTGCCGGGCTCGTCCTGTGGGAACAGATACAGCCGAGTGTGGGAGAGAGCTGCTTGGTGTTCTTGGAACTGTCTGCTTGGACTTCCAGAGGCCCTTCCTGAAGCTCTTCTGTTTTTCTCTTGCAGTCATTCCTGTATTCCATTAACCAGACAATCTGCTTGCGATTGGATAGCATTGAAGCCAAGCTGCAGGCCCTGGAGGCCACGTGTAAATCCCTGGAAGAGAAGCTGGACCTGGTCACCAACAAGCAGCACAGCCCCATCCAGGTGCCCATGGTGGCTGGCTCGCCCCTCGGCGCCACCCAGACCTGCAACAAAGTGCGATGGTGAGAGCCCCCTCCCCAGGCTGCGCCCTCGGCCCTCAGGGTGGGACGCTAGTCAGACCCGGACGAGGCACGGCCTTTTCCGGGCAGCTGGGCCGTCCTCACAGCCTCTTCGTGGCATGAGCTGGGCATCTCTGCTTTGGAACTGGCCTGCCAGGCTTTGAAGCTGGACTTGTGTTTCTTCTCTTTTCCTGTTCCATCTGGCTAGTCTTGAGAGATTGTTTTTCTTCAGAGGTAGCTTTTTATAAATTTCACTTGAGAGTATCAGACTTTCCACTCAAGCCTGTATTTTCTATTGTGCCTCTTAGTTTTCTTCTCTGTTTATAGAGCCTAACTGTAGTGGGATGTGCAGTAGTTCAGATACTGTTTGAATCAGAGATTTGGGAGGGTGTGGGCCGATGTGGGGGTGTCCTTGCCTTTGACCAGTGTGCCTGTGCTTGGTCCCGGGCACCATCAGGCCGCAGAGACGAGTAGAAGCCCCGGCCGGGGTGGCTGCATCGGTCCATCCTGCTGGTGTTTCTGTCCTTTCCCATGAGGGGCTGAGGAGAGGTCTTGTGGTGGTGGTGATGACACCTGTCTGTGCTTGATGAGAGGTGGGACCTTTACCAAGGGTCTCTGGGCCAACTGCTGCCCCCGCTAAGTGCAGAGGAGGCGAGGGGAGGTGCTGCTCAGGAGTGGGGGTCCCGGCCAGGGTACTGCCTTGTCTGCTGGTCCCCCATCTGCCCCCTGGGGAAGGGGCAGTGCTTTTGGGGGCACGTGGGATTGGGGAAGGGCGTTCATGGACGGGCTAGTGTCCAGTGGCTGCCTGCTGGTTTGCCTGGGGTAGCTGTGGATGACACCTGCAGTGTGGGCCCTTGTAACTCTCAGAAGTGTCACAGTGTGTTGGGGACACCGCATGGCCCCGACACCTGCTCTCCAGCCAGGGTTGGGGAGGCCCCAGGGGTCTCTGTCCCCAGAAGAAGGCCAGGTGGTCTGTGCTGTTTCACCCAGTGTGCGTGCTGCGATTCATGGGGTCGCAAAGAGTTGGACACGACTGAGCGACTGAACTGAACTGAACTGATGGTAAGCCGTTGTCTTTTCTCCCTGTGGATACTTGATGGAGCATGTTTTCTCTGCAGAGAGACTCAAGACTTGCCAGGACCAGTGCCGTTTTTAAAGAAAAATTTTTTGTAATGACCCCTTATCCTAAGATGTAATGTCTAGAAAATAGAACTCGTAATTTAAAAAACTAAAGGATGGTAGCATATAGCGTATAATAATATAACACATGTCATAATACATAAAAGGCTGAGGGCTATGTCAGGAGGCCATGGATAGGCCCACGTCAGATCTGACGACTGGGAGGCTGTTGCCCTGGAACTGGGATGCCAGTTGGTGGTGGAATATTACAGAAGGAGTGGTTCCTGTTAAAGTGACAAGTGAAACAACGTACAGTTCTTTCTAGACTCAAATGATAGTAAAATTTCTGGAAAATTCACATTACATTAAAATTATACAGAAATATTTGTGTGTGAGTGTGGAACACAGTGAGTCTGGGCTCAGCGAGTTAGAAGCTGGATTCTCGCTCTGAATGTCTGGGACGTTTGCAGTGGGTGTGGGGAGAGAGGTGGTGTTAGGGTTCTTGTGCCTCACAGGCTGTCAGCCCCTCGGTCTCGCCCCTAGATCTGGGGGAGACTCTCAGGCCGCCCCTCAAGGACAGATGCTCTGAGAGCTGAGGTGAGAGTGAAGGCAAGCTTCCTGCCCTGAGTGAGGACAGCCTGGTGGCTTGTCCCTTTGTCACCATGTGGGGAAAGGTTGTCCCTGCCGGTAGGGGCATGATGTTCAGGCTCTCTGTCTCTGGTCTGTGCGGTCCCGTGGGGCAGGAGACAGGGACGAGTCCGTGGGGTTGCAGGTGCCACTGCGGCTGTGTGTGGAC
>SJXQ01009330.1:289146-326573 GCA_006408695.1 Aepyceros melampus
CCCCAGGCCTGACACGGCCTCCTCCAGCCTCAGAATGTCCCATTTCCGGGGGATCCTTGGAGGAAGTCGTGTCTGAAGGAGCCATGTTGTTTATAAACAGGAAAGAGAAGGGCAGGAAAAGAAAGGAGTTCCACAGAGGGGTTCGTGTTAACCATGGCCAGCGGGTCTGGCCTGCTCTGCCCCTGTTGTCTGTTAGCTGGCGAAGTCCCCACAGCAGCTGTGCTCACTGACTCGGAACATGGCCACGGCGCTGCTGCTGAGGAGCCTTCCTGGCTGTCCCCTCAGACCTGCCTTCTCCACCTGACCCTGTGGGGTCTGGGGCTTGGTGATGCCTGGGCTGCGGGTGGTCCAGGGCGGTGCCCGCTGTGGCACAGCATCCCTGTGTTCCCTGTCCCCATCTGCCCTCCAGGGACGGGCACTCGGAGGCCAGGCCTGAGGGGGGAAGTGAGAGGAAGGAGCTGGTGCAGGTAACGTGTCTGATCCCAGAGGAAAGAGCAGAAGGGGAGGTGACAGGTGAGGGGATTCGGGAAGCAGAGCAGATCCCGAGCACAAACACAGACAAAGCCACACCTGGACGTGCAGAACCTCAAAAGAGACAACGCAGAAGCAGCCAGAGAGAAAGGTGGGGGAGGGAACGTCCGAAGCAGAGGCATAGAGAGTGATGCTCCACGTGGAGTCGAGCCTTTAGTAGGACAGCTGTTGAGCAATGCAGGTGACAGTGCCCGTCTGGCCAGAGTTCTGCCCCAAGGGGCGCACCCGGGAGAGTGGACACTGTGCATTGTACACGGGCACACGTGCACAGCAGCGCTAGTCACAGTGGCCAGAGGCTGGGAGCTGCTGAGCATCCCTCAGCAGAGGTCCACCCGCACAGCAGCACCGTCACTCGGCCGTGAAAGGACGGAAGGAAGCACCAACACGGGCTGTGAAGTGGAGGAGCCGTGAAGGCACAGAGAGAGGGCAGCTGGCCCGATGCAGTGCACGTGGTGTGGACCTCCTTCCTATCATTCTTCTAACGGTCACGCGTTTTGTATGTGCTGTTTTGGGCTGCACCGGGTCTCCATTGCTTTCTCTCATTGTGGTGAGCAGGGGCCACTCACCAGTCGTGGCGCTCAGCCTTCTCATCGCTCCTGGGTGCTGGCTCGGTAGTCGCGGAGCACAGGCTTAGTTGCTCTGCGGCACGTGGGATCTTCGTGGACCAGAGATGGAACCCATGTCCCCTACACTGGCAGGTGGATTCTTAACCAGTGTTGTGTTTAAAGTGTTGTTTTTTTTTTAAATAATAAAGCACACAAAGGACCAAAATGTGCTGTCAGTAGGCCTGCACTAAAACATTTTAAAACCTGCACTTCTGGCAGAAGGAAAGTGGGCCTGGATGGAAGGCCTGAGATGCAGGGAAGAAAGTGGTACAATGTGTTGAGTCGTCTAGAAAAGGGACTGCACAGGAGAAAGTAATGTCTGTGGGGCTTAAAAGGAAAAGAAAGAAGTAGCGTGTGTATAGGAAGAAGTCTTCAGAGGATGAGATGGTCGGATGGCATCACTGAGTCAGTGGACATGAACTTGGGCAAACTCTGGGAGATAGTGAGGGACAGGAAAGCCTGCTGTGCTGCAGTCCATGGGGTCACAAAGAGTTGGACACGACTGGGTGACTGAACAGTAACTAGAGTGTGCTGGAGAGAGTTTTCAGAAAGATGGCAGGAAGTTAATAACTTCAAACCATTAAGTTGTAATTCCGCATCCATTAAAAGGCCAGGGGCAGTAGTAGCTACAGCTTCCAAACTAATAGAGAGGGAGTTGCCGTGAGGAAAAGTACCAGGTGGATCCAAAAGAAGGCAGGGAAGGAAGGGGGTGCAGGGTGGAGCCTCCTCTTGGAGAGCGGGGCTGCCCAGGTCTTGAGTTGCTGGGTCCCCAGTGCCTACTGAAGCAAACACGATCCTACAGAAAGGAAGGTAATGTGGAGTTCCATCCACAAGCAGTTCTGCACACTCACTACCCCGCACATGGTCAGAAAAAAGCAGCCCAGACAAAAGCAATACAGCGGGCAGTGGTGTGGCCCTCAGCCCAGGCTTTCCACCTGCTTACCTGTTCAGAGGAAGAATTTAAACTGACCTGGAGACTCTCTCAAAGTACAAAACGGTCATTCTACAACTTTAATAGAAAAATCAAAGTTAAGAATTCACTATGTAGGTATCAGGCAGAGCTGTGAAGATCACTGGCGAACTGGAAAATAAAGTGGGAGAAAACAGCCAAAATGAAGAATGTTATACCAAATGCTCAAAATAGGCCTTATCCAATCCTTTCTCAGACTCTTCCAGAAAATAAGATGGGACATTTCCCAGCTCATTTTATGAGGCTCATATATCTTTGGCATCAAACCTCAGAAGATAAAGTAGAGACAGAAAATTACAGAACAATCTTACTCAGAGAAAAAAAATGTATGCAAAATACGAGCAAGTCAAACCCAGCAACCCACAGGCAGGAGATCATTTGCTCCCCAACTCGCTGGGACCAAGAGACACGTCGGCTTGAGATTTTATTTTATATCCAGGAAACGTGGCCAGGGGTATGCTGGTTACACAATCTTCCCTGAAAGGTCCCCCCCACCCTTGCTTTCTCTCACCCCCACACACCCTCTGGTTGCAGCACAAACGAACATGCCAGGAAATTCTGAGGCCTCTGCTCAGACCCGCCTGGGTGGGCGCAGAACTCAGACCCTCCCTCACCTGCGTAGGCCTTCTCCTTGGGCCCCAGCGAGTCTCATTTCAGAAGGGCCTTTCCCCTGCCATCCCACAGAGCCCAGTGTTTGAAGTCGCTGGGCAGTAACTCTGGCACGGGTTCCACTTTCCGAACTGTGCCAGGCAGGGGTAATAAAGGGCCCAGATCCACATGGAGGCTGGAGGGAGCCCCTCCCTCTGTGTCCAGAGGCGGCTAACTCAGGAACCCGGTTTTGTCCCTGACCTTGGGCACCAGGAGGCGGGGCGCGGCCCCCACGCCAGGCAGGGTGGAGCAGAGCCCCCAGTGCCCCCATTTGGGACCCAGCTGGCCTATTAGCCTTGCGGTTTCTCAGTGCGCCCCAGTGGGCCCAGGGGCTGTTGAGAAGCTTGGCAACCCTCCTGAGCTGAGGGAGCTGGGGACAGCGGAGCTGATGGTTTAGAGGAAGGAGTCGGTGGCAACAGTATCCATTGTTCAGGACAAGAGGCAGAATGGGGCGTCTCTGAGCCATGCCTCCTCTTTGCCCTTTTCCTCCTCTCTGCCTATTTCTCTGCGAGAAAACTGGGTGGTGGGTCAGGCTGTGGCTCCCACTCCAGTGGCATCAAAGACCCCTTACCCCACTGCCCTGTTCTAAGGGCGCCGGATGACACGGCCCGCACTCCACCCGCCCTCGCTTATGCCTTCCTGCAAATCCACACCCGAAGCCCTGGGGCAGCGTGCTGGTGGGCTCTACAAGGAGTGAGGATCGCCTGGAGCGTTTCTGGCTCAGGCCTGGCTCCTCCTCTTCCTCACAGCTGCGGGAGGAGGAGGTGAGGCATAGAGGGTCCCAGGCGCTGCACCAGCAGGTGGGAGGAGGGAGGGTCACTGCTGTGAGCACGGCTGCTGGGTGCCCAGGCCGGGTCTCTAGGTCAGCTGCCCTCTCACTGGATGGAGGGGCAGAGGGTCGAGGGCTGGCGGGGGGTCTGTGATTCCGAGGAGGCCAGGGGTGGGGTAGGGGAGGGTGGAGAGAACTGGGCAAGCCTGGCTCACCTGCACAGCTGGATGGCAGCCTGGGGTTCCAGGAGGACTCGGCTGTCACCCTGGAACCAGACTGCAAACTCAGGTGGGCAGAGCTGGAAGGACTGGCTGCAGACAGCCCAGCTGCCCAGCTGGACCTGAGCCCCTGCTGACCCTGGGAGATGCTCCTGCCCCCAACCTCCACCCTGCCCCAGCCTCTGAGGCTGCGCTCCCCTGGCCGTGACCGTCCGCAAAGTGTGCTCTGCGATGTCTTAGCTACATTTGGTTATGATCACCGTTTCACCCCCCGTATCACCTCCCTTCCTGGCACCGTCAGAGCAGCGGCTCCAGCTCGTCTGGGGCCTGCCCCAGGGCAGCAGGCCGGGAGATGGAGCATCTGGGTATGGTGGGACGTGTTGATGGGGGTTTGCTGTCCCTTCTGGTAGAACTGAGCACTGCTAGCTCTGCTGGGTGTAGGGGCAGTGGCCAGGGAGGCTCTGAATGCCCAGGCCTGACGCACCAGTGGTTTTCTGGGACGTCTCCAGCATCAGGTGTGCACTGCTGTGCCAGCCTGGGGTCCAGGGTGCACACCGCTATGCCAGTCTGGGCTCCGGGACTTGTACTGCTTTTCCTGAGAAGGACCCCAGAGTTATGTAAGCTGTTGCCTCACAAAACCAGAGTTTGTCCTCCATCTAGTCATCAACTCCCTGCTTTGTGGGCACTGGTGGCTGAAGGGCCAGGCGGGAGGGATGAGGGGCTCTGGCCTGGGATGTGGGCGGCAGGGCTGGTCTTCAGCACATTCCCTGTTCATTGTCCCCCAGACGAGGTGAGCCTCGGGGCCTGGCCCCCTCACCGCCCCGGCACTGGCCCTACTCCCTGCGAGGACCTCCGGGTGTGACCACACAGGGCCCTGGCTCCTGGCCAGATGAGTGGGCGTGGGGCGAGGCCTCTCGGTGGAGTCCCAGGCTCTCTCCGCCCACCCGCGGGCCGTCTGCCTAGTGAGGACTCATGCCGACCAGGCTGGGAAGCCTGGGGCAGCTCCAGGACCCCCAAGCCCAGACCCAGCTTATCACCGCCGTTCTTCCCGCCCTCGAGTATTGGAGGATGATCTCAGCACCGTGGGCGTAGCTGACTGTAGGCCTGGGTCTGGTCTTTGTTGGGTTTATCACGAGCTCTGCAGGCGGATCCCTGTGCACTCGGTGCAGTTTACTTTGTTCCCAAGCTTCTCCACAGCCAGGACTAGGCCCCAAGGCCCAGGATCGCCTGAGTGCCTGCCCAGTCCCTGCCTCCTCCCTGGCTCACAGCAGGGCTGGTGGAGTCCGCTCACCCACAAACCACAGGTGCCAGAGCCTCACTGGTGAATGGAGGGGACAAGAGTGGGTCATAGGAGGACCTCTCAACCGGAGGTTCTGCACCCCCCAGGGGACGCTGGTCAAGTCTGAACACTGGGGAGATGGAAGCTGGCTGGGGGCAGGCGGGGATGCTACTGATATCTAGTGGGTGGAGGATGCAGGGCCATCTGGGGGACTGGGAGTAAGGACTAGGGAGCGGGTGGGAGAGCAGAAAGCACCAGAAGCCCTGTCCTGTTTCCCTTGAGGCTGGGAGCCTCCCCCAACCCTGGGCACCGCTGGCTTCCCACCATGGGCATCCCTTCCTTTCCTCGGCCAGGAAAAGTGTAGGGACCAGCAGAACAAACTTCAGCCCGAGCTTCATGCTTCCATGTACCTCCGGGGGCAAGAAGTTCCCTACGGAGCCACTTTAACTGGTATCCACCCACTAGATTCTCCTCCACCTCCTCCATTCTCCTCACTAGATAACGTCCTCCACCCACTAGATTCTCTTCAGGCTTGAAAATACCCGCTCAGGTGTCCAATGTCCACTTGAGTCCCGTGGTGATGGCAGACCCAGACCACTGAACCACACGTACAGTGTGTGAGTTTATCACAGCAAAGCTGCACATATTTAAAGGGCCTTGTCACTCACTACAGTAAATAAATGACAACACCATCACCCTTTGGCACTCTGCTATTCTGTCCCCCCTTCCATCTCCAACACATAGGAGTAGAAGGGGGTCAGGCACCATGTGGTTCCCATTTTGCTGCCAAGGGAGTTCTGTGATGCTCACAACCCACCTCACACGGGAAGTAGGAGAGCTAAGACTCTGGCTCATGGAGTCTGAGTTTGGCTCTTTGCAAGCTCACTGTTACCCGACCTTTCATGATACAACACCGATCACCCTCGTGTCTAATTTGGTCACTTTCAGGATGGTCAGTGTGATTCCCTGGACCCTCCTACTGCTTTCTCAAAACCCACCCTCCACGACGGCGCTGTGGTGGTTGGCCTCCACGGTGGTCCCACGGATCCCACCTGTTGGTCAGCATCCCCGTCCCATGCAGAATCAGGGCCAGTCTGTGTGACCGAGAGCACCGGTGGAGCTGACAGGTTGACTGAGGCTCTAAAAGGCTCAGCAGCCTCCACCTTGGCCTCTTGAATGGCGGCAGCCCCATGGAGAGGGCCACTTGCAGAGACACCACGTGCCAGCATGCGCTGGAGCCACATGGGAAGTGACCCTCCCAGCCCAGTCCAGCCGTGGCTCCAGCTGACATAGGACCGCGACTTCATATCCCAGCCCAAGTGAAAACTGCCCAGCTGAGCCCTCCCCAGAGGCCTGGCCAGCTGACAGCGGGAGAGAAGCCGACGAGTGTGGCGGTGACCAGACACAGCACGAGTGACTGGAACACGCACACGGACCTGCACAGACCATAGACATGGGGATGCGCCCAGGACAGACAAAACTGTCTCATTTCCCTGCCTGGGGCCCCCCTTACTCACCCTGGGGTCACGGCACTCCCACCAGCATTGCTGACCTGCTTTGGGGGGCCACTCCTGCCCGCAGGGCCTTAAGCCAGACACACCCTCACCTGACAACAAGACTAGCAGCTTCTCGGCTTGGGAGCCCATGTTTGGGTCTCAGCTCCTCCCCGAGGTAGGGCAAGCTGTTAGCAGGGGGCCTGCCTGTGTTTGCCCCATGAAGGAAAAGCCTTCATTGAGAACGCTTAAATCAGAGTTCTTGTGGGTAGACCAGAGGTTCTGAGCCTCTGCCACACATTGGAAGTGGCGCAGAGAGCTGGAAGCCCCCGGTGCCCGCCCCAGCCGGATGCCCGCTCAGCTTCTGGGACAGAGGCTCAGACCTACTCGGATGTTCAGAATGCGGCCGCAGCTGAAACCGCTGGCTCACGCTGGCCAGCCTGATGCTTGTAAAGTGTTTTCAGGCCTTGTTTACAACATAGAGCACTTGGTTAAAAAGGAGATTCCCACACATCAGGCAGTCCACATCTTAGGAAATGGTTTTCCTGGACACGGCGGTCTAACCTGAAATGGTTTATGTTTAATCGCATTTTGCCACAGGAAAAAGTGCCCCAGGAAACACTGTGCGGAGGGCAGGATGCCGGCTGGGCTCTTAAAAATAGAAGCAGCCACAAACAGGGCAGTTCACTGATTCTGTAAACGACCACAGAGGCTCTACCTGCCCAGAACGCAGAAGCCCAGCTGGACGGAAGTCATGAGGAAGGAGACCCCACGGGGACCACTGCGCTTTATTAACTCACGAGGTCCCTTCACGTAGTAGCTACTCAGAGACTGGTCTGGTCTGGCACCAGGTAGGGCTCTACCAGGGATGGAAGCTGTGCACCGTTTTTATACAGAAAGAGACTGGCTGCAGGGCCTGGTACACACAGCTGTGGGCTGGCACCTGGGAACAGCCAGGTGTTCTAGCTGCTCCTAACAACCCTAGCCCAAAGGCGGGATTTCTCCTCCCTTGAGGACATCCCCCCTTTTCTCCAAAAGCCATTCAGCCACGTGGCTGAGCCTCGCGCCATCTTAGAGGGGGATCTCCACCTCAAGTCAGCTGACGGCAGGGCTACCCACGTCCTCCAGGGGCCTCCACCCAGCCCCCAGGTGAACGCTTGACTGAATCACGACAGCAGCCCGGCCAGGTGCCTTGCCAACCTGACCAGGTGCCACACTCGGCCTGCTATGTCCCGGCTCCCTCCTGGACACTCCACCCGAAATAGCTGCTGTCTTGGGATTCAGTCCTGCTTACTGTACAGAGCTTTAGCAATACAGAACAGTAGGAAGAACAAGGAGGGTAAAGACCACCTGTAATTCTGCCACCCAGACACCAAGATTAAAGTTTGGGGGTTATTTTATTCAGTCTTCTTCTCCCCCACCACCAGTTCAGGACTGAATGTCTTAGACATCAGTTAAGATGATTTAAAAATTCTCATTTTAATGCATTGTTCCTCTATTCTGGACAATAGACTAAATAGACAATTGTCTATTCTAGGTAGAATTCTGAATATATGTATTAATGTATATTACATCTATTAATTTTATATCTAAAACATATATTCAGATACAAACCTGGCAAGGTAACAACAGCCACTCAAGCATCACCCCATGCTACTGCTGCAAGTCACTTCAGTCATGTCCGACTCTGTGCGACCCCACAGAGATCATCCCATGAGCCCCATGCTAACCCGTGTCACGATGTTTCCTAATTTACCACCCACCCCCACCCCCAATTTGGGGACCCTCCATTTCCAGTTATTTACCATCCTTGTAACATGTTTCCTGGATCTGGGATTCCTCCCCTAGAGGAGTGCCCATGGAGTGACTGCGGCAAATGTCTGAAACATTTTCAGGGCTGCAGACACACGTCAGCAGGTTGACTGTCATCATATGTCTGAGTGCCCAGGGCCAGCTCTTATGTGCTCAAACTATAGGGCTTCTCAGGGAGCATCAGTACCAGGAGAAGAGGGAATCTCTCCTTTGAGTGCCAGTGATATTAACAGCACTTCCAAGAATGTTCCATGTGCTAAAAGTCATTTAACCCCGAACATAATCCCCATGAAAGAGGTACTATTATCAACTGAATTTTGTGTATTTGTACACTGAAGCTCAGAGAGGTTAAGCAACTTGCCTTAAGTTGCACAGCCAGCAAGTGGTGGAAATCAGGTCTGAACCAGGCACCTGGCTTCAGAGTTAGGGTCTGACCTGACATGGTGGCCATCCCTAGTCCAACCAGTGCCAGCTTCACCTACCCCCTATGCATAGGACTGACTTTCCTGCATACTTGCCCCAGGTCCCAGAAGGTGATTGTTCTAATCAAAGGGGCCATGAGGGGAGTGCCTCTCTGCTGGTAACCAATAAGCCCATCAGTTCCCCCTATGACTGGTAACCTCCCCTTCTCCCTGGGAGTGAAGCCTGCCACCTGGTCCTGCCTGCCCTCTGCCCACATGCTGGGGTGTCTCCTGGACCCTGATTAGACATGTAAGCGCCCCCTACTCATTAAACGAGTGATGTCTGTTGCTGACTATCCATTCTTTCTTGGGTCTCAAGACTGAACAAGCACAAGTCTTGCAGGCCTGTAGGTGGCAATCCAACAGACCTCTATGTAGGGCTGCTTCTCAGGCCCCAGGGGGTGGGTGCTGAGGGGAGTCTCACCCCTTTCTTCCACTTGGGAGCAAGGGAAGCCACTGAAGGAGACCTCAGGGACCTCCCCCTGTGGACTGGTGCTCTCCACCTAAGGTGAGTTCTGGAACCAGGAATCAGAACCATGACTGGGGAGGCGTCTTTTCAGGCTCCCAGTCTAATGGCTGCCGAGGGTCCTTAATGGAGTCTTAGTCAAGAAGGGAGGATTCCTGAGACCGTTCGGAAGGATCACGGGACCCTTGTGTGAACAGAAATTATAACCACCACGGCCTCACAGGGTCCTCGCGGTCAGAAGGGAGTAAGGCACCGCCTGTGGTGCCTTAGCGCGTGTGAATGGGCATGCGTGAGCGAGCGTGTCCTGCGTCTCGCCTGTGCGTAAACACGACGCGTGCATGGGCACGTCTGTGGCGGACGTGCGTGCCCGTGCGTGTCATGCGTGCGTGGGCACGTCTGTGGCAGGCGTGCGTGTCATGCGTGTCATGCGTGCGTGGGCGCGCCCGGTCCCCTGGGGGCGGGGAGTTCGCCCTTGGGGCTGCTGTCCCCCGAGGGGGTGGAGTTGACGGCTTCCACTTCTGCTCCGGCTGGGAAGCCTCGCCTGGCGGGCAGTGGGGTCTCAGGACCTGTCTCGGGTCAGGAATGGCCCTGTTGAGCTCTCGGAGTCGGTTTCCGTGGTGGCTGACGAGAGCGGCGGACACTGTGGTGAAAGGACAGAACGGGCAGCTCGGAGGAGAGGCGACCCTCGCCCCCACTCCGGGCACGTACAGTCCCCCCAGGGCATTACTGGCTGGGGCTGCCGTGGGCTTCTGACAGGAGGAGGTCGGGCCCGAAGCAGCGTGACAGCCGAACATCTGAGGGGAACCGGGGGAGGCTGGCGTCCGACGGGCCGCGCTGCTCCCACCCTTCCGCGCCCAGGGGCGGGTCTGAACCGCCACACGCTCCAAGGGAAGCCCCCACAGAAGCCCTGCCCAAGGCAGCGCCCCCCCACCCCCGGACCTGCGGGCCGGGAACCCCGGCGGCAGGTGGCCCTCGCCGCCTGGGGGCCGGTCTAGAGGCTGGAGAGACCGGCCAGCTCTGCGGAGAAGCATCTTCCGGCTGCTTGCACAGGGTTCAGCTGACCAAGCAGGAGCGGGAGGGAAGCCCGGCGGGGACCGGGCGAGCTCTCGTCGAGCCGGGGAAGAAGCCCCGGCTCGTGCGCCCCGCCAGGCACGAGCAGGGTTAAGTGTGTGCGGGGGGCGGAGAGGGAATCCCAGACCGCCGGAACTGGAGACTTCCCAGCCGAGGGCGAAGCGGCCGCGAGAGGCAGCGCCGGCCACCCTCTGGCTTCCGTCGGCACCTGGGCGCGCGGAGTCGTGAGGACACGTCGACAGCTGCCCGCAGGACACGCGGCAGACGCGCCACGGCCGCCGCCAGGGTAAGTGCCGCCGGAGGGCCCCAGGGGTCGGCAGGGGCGTCCGAAACGCAGCACTTTCTTGAGGAGCTGGGGTGTGCTGCTCTGAGAGCCATCCCTGCAGCACTTTCTTGAGGAGCTGGGGTGTGCTGCTCTGAGAGCCATCCCTGTCTTATTATTCATGCATTCAGACTCGCAACCAAGTCGTGGCAACAAATGCAGTCTGGAAACATCTTTACGGCGAAACAAAGAATTCTGCTTTCCTGTTGACAACTCAGAGTGCTGGCCGGAAAGCTATAGAGCCCAGAGGCAGATTCGTCGGGTGGGTAGAGGTCCGCCTGCGGTCTCTGCTCTGACCACGCAGTCAGGGTTCCCTCCTTCCTTAGGGCCTTCTATTCGCTGCCCAATTTCTTCTTCTTTTGTCGCGTCCCTGGTGACTGTCTTCTGTCTCCGCACCCAGGCTTGGATGTTCTGCAGACAACCCCAAATAGCGACAGTTTCTGCCCAATGTGCATCTCATTATGGCTGTTCTGAGAAAGTGTGGAGACGGGGCTGGGTTCCCCAACCCACAGTGGGGAGAATGGGGTCCTCTCAGTGGCATATAACCTGTCACCAGTCTGCACTGTGGATAACAAACCATGCTATGATACATGGAGGATCCGTCTTCTGGTAATGGCTTCATTTGAGCAAGTTTCAAAACATTTCACTTCCTGGTGCTTCTTGATGTATCTGTTTCCCATTACACAGTCAGCCACCAGCGAAAGTGACAGTCGCGGTTTCCATTAGGAGTTTGTGAACCACCTGGAGGGGCTCCTCCACACATGCAGCGGCACCCACCACCTTCACTGACAGTCTTCCATAGCAGGGAAGGATGCACCCCTCCTCTGTGGGTTTGGGGGGTTTTCTGTTAGTTTTTAAATTAAAATACAAAACCCCACCTCTTAAATGGTAAAGAGATGAAACAGAAGATTTGAAAATACTGTTGCCTGCAGAGCTGGAATGGTAACAGTTTATAATAACATAGTAACAATATTAGTGACATAGTAGCAGTAATAGTAACTTGATGACAGTAGTAATAATATACAGTGTTCCCGCGGCTTTTAAAGTATGTTATGCTTTTATTTCTTCTTATCTCATTTGATTTTGCAACTACCATTTTCAGATGAGGAAACTGAGGCTCAGAGAGGTTAAGAACCTGACCAAGGACACATACCTAGTGAGTGGCAGGATTATTAACTGAAGGGCTCTGAATGTTAAGTCCCACATTTTGTGCTTAAGTCATTTACCCCTTCTTCTTGTTCTCCAGTATACCTGAGTGCTGCCCTGGAAAATAGAAAGTGAGGCCTGGCTGGAGGTCTTTTAAGATGTCAGAACTTGTTATGTGTTTAAGATCCAGCAGTTAACAGGGTAAGATATTTATCTACCATCTACAATGTAGGTAATGCAAAGAGCCCAGGATGTTGATGAATCTGCACTGATGTGATCTACTGGGGAAACAGATGGAAATGTGAGCCTCTAGGAAGCCTTTCTTAGTCCATCTCCCACATACCGTGTGTGTGTCCACAGGGACCTGCATCCACCGAGCGCCAGCTAGGCAGAGAAGGTCCTGGATGGTTTGTGGGAATTCTGGGAGGGGACTTTCTGTTAGGGGGAGGGTCCATGAAGGGTTCATTTGAGCAGTTTCAAAGCCCCCCTCACTTCTCTCTTGGTGACCAGATTTAACCTCCTTGCTGGGCGTTCTCCACCCATGTTTGGGGCACTGTTCCTCCTCCCCAGAGCCCCCACCACACATATTGCGTGGGCTTCTTGTGGATGGGGATGTAGGAGCCTGCTTCCCTTTCTCTGCAGGGAGCTGCTCTCCCACCATGGGAGCCATGGACCCTGCCCCATGGAGGGTGAGGGGTGGGCACAGCCCTCAGGAGTGGTCAGAGGGGCCTTCCCTCTGACTCTGGGATCAGGCCTGCTCCTGAGCACCAGGTTGTTGCTGTTGTGGTTTTTCATCCTCATCAGAGGCCCTATAGTCCCATAGGGAGAGTTATCTTAACCCCCTCAATGGTCACAGAAGCTGGACCTCAGGGCAGTTAAGACACTTGCCAAGGCCACCTGGCCGGAAGCTCTGAGCCTGCTGGCAACCTGGCTGTGCTGGAGAGGGGTCATCTGCCTCCCAGATGTAATCTTAAAGAAAAACAAAATCAGATTGCTTGAGCTGTAACTCACGTACCGTACAGTTCACTCATTTAAAGAGTACAGTTCTCTGGTTTCCAGTCAGTCTGTGGAGTGGTGCAGTAGCCTCACCGCTAACAATTTCAGAACATGTTCATCAGCCCATCAGCAGTCACTGTATCTCCCCAGTGGCTGGAGCCCCTAACCCTTTCAATGTCTCTATGGATTTACCAGTCTGGGCCTTCCCCCTGAACAGAATCAGACAGTACTTGGGTTTTGTGTCTCTCCGCCTCCTTCAGCATCACATCCTCAAGGCACATCCATGTGGCAGCCTGTGTCTCCGGGTGAGACCACTGGCCTTTCCCACCAGAGCCCCTGAAGGAATCCAGAAACTTAGGAGGAGCCTCCAGCTTCATCTAGGGCACCGCTTCATGTTTTCTCATGGAGACCTCATGTTTTGCCCTATTCTCCGTGTTGTGACAAATGAACATGGAAGGCTCAGGACCCCTGGCCATCTCTGCCAGATTTGCTAAGTTAAAGCCCAGCCAGCTTTCACCATTAACCATGGGACTCTGCTGGCTTCCCTCAGCACTTGGACATGGAGAGGAATTTCCACTTCTGAAAGTGCAAAAGGGATTTCCAGGAGACCCTGGGGAACTTTTTCAAAATAGTGTATGAAGTGTGCATTTGAAAGCAAACAGCAGCCTCAGGCAAGATAAGTGAATATGTGTCATTTCAGCTGGACCTGCCTAAAGCACTATGTTATAAAAGATTCCAAAGCCTCTGGTGATTGATTGATGATGTCTGTTGTGGGCTAGGTAAGGGGTGGCAGTGAGCTGTGTGGTGGCAGATTTAGTTGAAAGGGAGAAGTGGATCCTGGAAGCTAAGGCCAGGCACACTCAGAAGGCAAGCCTTGCACCAATCTGTGTGTGTGTATGTGTATGGAAGGACACGTCCTCAGGCCCAGCTGTGCTGACCAGGCCAAGTTTCAGGCAGGCGGAGTCTGGACCCAGGCCCAGGAGGCTGGTTTCAGGGAGTCCGCGAGGAAGTCATCTCCCAGGTCAGCCCCCTCTGAGTAATCGAGGATTTAATAACCAGAATTTCTTGCCTCCCCACATCTGGTGACTTTCGGGCCAGCACAGTGCATTTCCTTCTTGGCCGGTGGGTCCCCACAGAGGGAGCATTGTGGATGGGTGCCAGTGCTAGGCTGGGGTCCAGCCCCCGCCAGCCCCCACCATGTGCCCTCGCACCTCTGAAGTCAGCGCATTGCAGAGGAATTACGAGCCCATCCCCTACAGCCCTGCCCCCGGCGCCTCCCCTGCTCACAACTAACGAACAGTCCTTGGCAGTTGGGGCTTCTAAGGAGTGTCCCTCTGTTGGAGGGACAGCAAGTACAGTGAGCGCCCACGGAGGAGGCTGGATGAGAAGGCCAGGTGCCTTCTCGGGGGAGTCAGGTGTCTGAGGCCCACTGCCAGGTCCCCATACTCATGCATGCATTTGTGATCTCCTGCTTAACTCATTTCTCTTGGAAAGTCAGTTTTTCCCGTTAAAAAGAAACCCGCTAGCAGACACCAGAGCAGGGAGTGAACGGTCGGTCAGTCTGCTCCCTTCTGGGCTAATGAGGACATCACCCCCACCTCTGACTCTACCATGGCTGCTTCTGTTCTGCAGTGGGCAGGCGGGCAGGGCTGGCCTGAGGCTCCTCCTCATCCTGCTTAAGTGCCTGGGGGCCATTTATCCTGAGCAGACCCAGAGAGAGAGCCCTGCCAGCCAGGAGACTGGACCCCAGGTGGCCACTGCTCTCTGTCTGGCAAAGTGACCTCAGTGTGGTCCCTACCACCACTGCTGTGTTGACCTTGCCAGGCCCACAGAGTGTGCATGTCCTGTGCACCTCTGCCCCCTTGGGCCTTTGAGGGAAGGTCTCATGTTTTAAGGTCTTGTGTTTTAAGATGAGGTGACTGGGGGGACCCTGAAAGTGGCCCTCAAAGATGCCCCCATCCTGATCCCCAGAACTGCAGATATGTGACCTGACATGGCAGAAGGACTTTGCAGGTGTGATTAGATAAAGGATTGGAGATAGAGATGGATGAATTGTCCAGGTGGGCTGGGCATAACCTCAGGGTCCTCATACAAGGCAGGGGACTAAGCCTCTGATGTTGGACCTGTCAGGTCATGTGGGTGTTGTGTTCACGTTCCTGACCTCTAAGTTGGGGGCTTTATTAATGAGTTCCCATCTTACCTGCATACACTGGGTGGATGTGAACAGGTGTCCTGAGAGGTGGCCACCCATGTGGGGGTGAATCCAGAAAACCCTCTGTCATAAAACAGTGTCCCCAAGACACACACCACATGGCCTTAATCCTCTTGTTAGCGATCTTGATTTGTCCTCCCCACTCAGCTATGAAATACACACCCTCCAAGGAAGAAACCACATGGAACATTAACGTGTTAGGGTGGGAAATGGCTCTCACAGGATGTCTGAGCCCAGCCCCCTTGTGAAATCACCCAGTGGGACGCCACTCAGCCCTGGCACATGAGAACTGCTGGTGGCGGGGAACAGAGCAGGAGCACCTTCCGGGTGTTTGTCCTGCTGGCATGCATGGGCCTAGGAACCTGCATGTTTCACACATTCCCAGGCAGTCCTGCTCCTACTGGTCTGGGGTCTACACTCTGAGAGCCGCTCTGGTTCATGCGTTCCTTGTAGTAAACACAAAGTGAGTCATGGACTTGAAGGTAAAACTGGTAATGACACAAGTTTAGAAAAAAGAACAGGAGAAGATCTTCAGGACCTGGGCCAGGTGAAGTTCTGAGACCTGACGTTGCAAAGCACAGCCCCTTGAAGGGTTGTCATAAAGGTACTGACCCCGATCAAATGGGCTTGGTCAAAGTATTGACAGATGCTGTGGAGAGGATGGACAGACAAGACCCAGGCTGAGGAAAGATTGTAAATCACAGAGCTGACAAAGGACCTGGGTCCAGAATATACAGAGAACTCGCAAAAATTAACAGTAAGAAACAACCCAATTGGAAAATGGGCAAAAGACATGAACAGACACCTCATCCGAGAGATACAAGTGGCAAATGGGACACCAAAAAGACATTTAACATCATGAGTCCCTGGGGAGATGCACGTTAGGCCCACAGTGAGACACGCTGCACACCCGGCAGAACAGCTACGTCCTCACGTCGGTAGCACCGGGTTCCAGCAGCATGGGGAGGAACCAAGTCTCGGCCATTGCTGGGAGCGTGCAGCATGGCACAGCCCTCGGAAAAACAGTTTTGTGCTTTCCTCTAAAAGTGAAAATGCAGTCCAGTAACGACACAGGACGTTTATGTCCCCGAGAAATGAAGACCTGTCTTCATAGAACATGCACAGCAGTTGTACTTCTAGCAGCCCAAGCTGGAAACCACAGCTGTGTCCTTCGCCTTCATGGAAAACCACTTGGCAGTTCAGTTCAGTCGCGCAGTCGTGTCTGACTCCTTGCGACCCCATGAATCGCAGCACTCCAGGCCTCCCTGTCCATCACCAACTCCCGGAGTTCACTCAGACTCACGTCCATTGAGTCTGTGATGCCATCCAGCCATCTCATCCTCGGTCGTCCCTTCTCCTCCTGCCCCCAATCCCTCCCAGCATCAGGGTCTTTTCCAATGAGTCAACTCTTCGCATAAGGTGCCCAAAGTACTGGAGCTTCAGTTTTAGCATCATTCCTTCCAAAGAAATCCCAGGGTTGATCTCCTTCAGAATGGACTGGTTGGATCTCCTTGCAGTCCAAGGGACTCTCAAGAGTCTTCTCCAACACCACAGTTCAAAAGCATCAATTCTTCGGCGCTCAGCCTTCTTCACAGTCCAACTCTCACATCCATACATGACCACAGGAAAAACCATAGCCTTGACTAGACGGACCTTAGTCAGCAAAGTAATGTCTCTGCTTTTGAATATACTATCTAGGTTGGTCATAACTTTTCTTCCAAGGAGTAAGCGCCTTTTAATTTCATGGCTGCAGTCACCATCTGCAGTGGCAGTGAAAAGGAATGATCTCTGTGAGTAAGGAGCTGCTCACACACACGCACACAAATGCCCACATGCACCCACACACACGTGCTTGCTGAGCTGATGGAATCCAAACACGTGTGAGACCTAGGCCAGCCTGGCAGTGACGACGCCTCCTAGGTGTGTACAGGTTGTTAACGCAGGGTAGCTGGGAGTTGGGGAGGAGACATGGGCCCTCCTACACATGTCAGTTTCCTGTGAATTTGTCATTATTGAAAGTGTAAACTTTTAAATAAGGGAAAAACCAAAGAAAAAGCACCATGAATTCTTGTTTTCTCCCTTTAATCTTTTTCACTTGGAGAGTGACTAAGTCCATCTGAGTCACGAGGCTGCTCTGGGGACTCAGGCTGGTCAGACCCCAGGGGAGGTGGGGCTTTTCAAGGAAGACCTTGACCTAGCTGGAGCTGAGGACCCCATCTCGCTAAGCCTTGATAACAGATGAGTAATATATCCAGTCATAATGTAGACTGGGTGGGCGAGTGTTCTGAAGGTTGTGTAGCATAGTAACATTCGTGGCTGTTCCCATCAATGGTGCACACTTAGCATCCAGCCAGCAGATACTGAGTACCTAATATTGCCAGACACAGAAGATGGAAGGGAAGCACAGAGAGGTAAATCTGCTGGCCTCAGGTCACACAGCCAGTGAGTGGCAGAGCGGGGATTTGAACCTGACACTGATTCTGGAGGCCACACGCTTACCCACTCCCCATGACTAGACCGGCTGCCACACATCCTGGGGGCCTTCATCACCTTCCTTCCTCAGCACAGGCGAGTTGGGGTCCACCCTGGGTCATCCAGCTCTCCATATGGAAGGTGGCTGGGGTGAGGTGTGTCCCCGCCATGGTGGGGCAGCCATGAAGCCCTTGGTAGGAGTAGCTCATTGTCTTTCCTGAGTTCTGACCCAGCCCGGGCCCATCGGGCAGCGGAGGCCAAGAGAGGCAGAGCCAGTCTGGCCCGAGGGCATAGCAATGCCTTGGCGGCCAGAGCAGGCCTCCAGGCCTTGGGGAACCCTACTGCTGGGAGCGCTGACTGGTGTCAAAGGGAGGGAAGCTGCAGGCTCTGAGCGCATGTCCTGCTCTGTGACCTACAGTAAGACCTCGACCTCTCTGGTTGGGCCCCGGTCTCCGGCTGACAGGCTCTGACAGGCTATGCTTGGGGATGCAGCGGCCTTTGCCCTCCTTTGCAGCCAGGTCAGAGGTGAGTTCTCGTATGTCCTCTGAAGCTCCCAGCCCTTGTGGATGATGTCGTGCTACCTGGTAGCCTGTCCCAGCATCACAGTTGAGAGACTGGTCATGTGTTCAGGGCCAGCTTCCCCACACCCATCTCTGAGCTGCCATGTTCCTGTAGGGAAGAGGCCCTCCCTGCTCCCATACCAGCGGCTCCACCCAAGGTGGGGGTTTCGTTCCCTCATCAGGAGCTCAGTTCCTGGGCTGTGCTGCGGGTGGTCCCGGCCCAGAGAAGGGCCCCTGACTGCTAGGGTGCTGGACCCTTTCTCACTGTAAAGACTTTAAACATATAAAGTAAAAACTCTCTTCTGGACATACCAAGGAGCCGAGCTCTATCACAGTACAAATTCCCAGTAGAGCAAACCCAGTGATCATAAGTTCTTACAGGGCCGAGTGGTGCCCAGCAGCCCCTGGGCTCAGATGCCATGCTGAGCACACACTGCCCCACTGGCACTGCGGGCAGTGGAGACCGATGTTCATACTTGAGGAAAACACTCTAGTTCACTAAAGGGTAGGAAAAATGAAGATTTTAGCGTTTCCCACTCAACGTCATGGAGTCCTTTATCCATCCTGGGGATGGCAGATTTACCTTGGCTAGGTTCATCAAAAATACAGATTGCTGGGCCCCCAAGAAGATCAGATCCGGTATCCCTGTGGGTAGAACCCGGGAGTCTGCACTGTAAGCCGTGGCCCTAGAGGATGTTTATAGCATTAAAGTCTGGAACTTTCTTGAGGGCGCAGGGTGGGTTCTAGTAACTAAAGTCTCAGTGTGTTTCAGCTGCACACCAGGAGCCAGATCCCCAGGCCACTGATAGACAGACAGCCACTAGGGGTCCTCCCTCCCTCTCCCTCCCAGCCTAGCTCACCCCCTTCTTCCTTTTTTCTTCTTTCCTAGGCAGTCACACCTGTAGATGTGTTTTTCTCTGTGGCTGGCTAGTTAGTTACTGACCGGCATCTCTATATTAAAGTTGCTTTAGAGCTTTCGGAGGTGGTGTGTTTCTTCCAGGGGGTCTTCTCTAGAGTCCTGGGCAGTCCTTTGGGCCTTTGGACTTTCCTTGAGGGCCATTCACAGCAGGGCCCGGAGGCGTGAAGGCCTTGGGGCTGAGGCCTCATATCAGCTGCCACAGGCACAGGCAGCAGGGAAGACCCAGTGTCTGGCCATGCTGGGTGGAGGGCTTGCTTTGGGGCCAGTAATGGATTTAGGAGCAGAGTCTGCATTTGGTTCACTTTCCGGTTAATCTCTATATACAGCTGAGCCTAAGCTTCCTCGTCTGAGGAATGAGGATGAAATGAAATGCAGATGGTCGGCACATTACCGATGCGCCAGACCGGTTCATTGTCCTCTTTCTTCTGTGCCGAGTGGGCCAATCTGGGCTCAGGGCCGCACTGGCCATTCCTGACAGTAAGACCCCAATGGGAAAGGGTCATTTTAAAAAGAAGATAAATATCTGACTGTAACCAGTACGAAATGCACACATCAGAGATTTTATTTCACTCATTAACTAATGAGAGAACCAGGGAGACATTGCCCATGTTTCAAAGGTTTCAGAGAACCACACGTGCAAGCAATGGGGATCTACAGAGGGGCTGAGCCGCCTGGCACTGCACATGCCTTGCTGTGGATAGAGATCACGCTGCAGTGCTGGCAGCGAGAGCAGAGAGGCAGAAGGGGTTTGTCCATTTCTGTCTATGCAGGTTTTCCTGATGCTTGTAGCTGTTGAATGGTAGCGACATTCCCCCAGTCTCCAAGTTGTCGAGAGAGTAAAGGAAAGAGATGGAGAAGAAAAGGCTTTGCAGAGGCTTATGTGCATCAGGTTTGTGGAAGCTGAGGGGCTCAGGGGACGCGGTGCAGCCACGCCTTCATGTCAGTTCTTGGCTGGCTGGAGCCTGGTTCAAACTCCACTCCATTTCCTGTGTCCCCTACCCCCTCCCTTCAGCACAGGCTCCCTTGGCCCAGAACCCTGGCACCTGACTGAGCAGCCAGCAGCGCGTTCATCGCTGTAAAGCGGAGTGAGAGTGCCCTCGGGCTGTGGGAATCATAGCTTTTCTCCCAGTCACTGTTTCCCTTACCAAGCAAATGGCTCAAAACAACCAAACATCCCGTGTGCAGAGATGAAGGACACCTGCTCCTGCCAGGGGCCAGGGCCCAGGCTTGGATGTGATTTCCACAGAGGGCGGGACACAGAGATGGAGACACAGGTGTGGGGAGCTGTCCCCTGCTGAGCATGCAGCCTCCACTCACCAGGGAAGATGCTGGCCAGCCAGAGGAGCTGGACATGGGACCGGGTGCTCTGTTCCCAGCATCTCCCCACAATTGGAGAGCACTTTGAGGAAGGCGGTTTTGCCCTAGTCCCTAAACTCTGGTCTTGGTTAATTCAGAAACATCAGAGTGGTCGCGGGTGAGGGAAGACAGCTACCATGGGTGGTGGGTGTGGACACCCCTAGTTGTTCTAACCGAGCTTGTTGGGGGATGCTGGAGCAGGGATGCCGGGATCAGCTTGAAGAACCCTGTGGTTTGCCTGTCCTGACCAAGCCTCTCACAGCTTGAGAAGCAGTCCTTTCTGGGGAGGCCGCTCAGCAACAGGGGCCTGGATCTCCCACCAACAGAGCTGAGAAGCCCCTTGCATCCACACGGGGTTCTGGAGGGAGAAGACACTGGCTGCATGTGGGTGATAAGCCCTGGGAAGGTGGGTAGGGCGTACACCCTCCTCCCTCTCCCTTCTCCAGCCTTCCCGCCTCCAGGGAGCACTAGGTTGGCCTTATGGTCTCTGAGGATGAACATCCTCGAGGGGGTGGAGCAGGCTGGGCGTCCCTTCTTGGCGGTGCCTCCAGGGTTTGAGACGGGGCTCAGGACCCTCTCCTCTGCCTCGCACAAGTCATAGAAAAGGCAGATGATAAATTCATTTGTGCCTCTGAGCTTTGCTTCCATTTCATGAGTGATGTCATCGGCCCTTTTGGGAGGCATTACTAGCTACAGGGCTGGGAAAGGAAGCCAAGGGGACTCCCCCAAGCCCCAGGCAGCTGGGGAAGGCGGTCAGGTGTCAGTTATTAGGGTCACCTGAAAACACATCAGTGGCAGAAGGCTGGGCATTCCCAGGCCTGAACCCCAGTGTGAGCAGCTGAATGGAGGCACTCCCCCTACCCCCCCAAGAGCAGGCGCCGCCCTGTGTCCATGGAGTGCTCAGCTGGGCTGGCGGGGCTGGCGGCATCCAACCCGTCAGAAATCGTGAGTCACCACGGCTCCGGGTGGACCTCACAGGTGAGGACAGAAGGTTCCCACGCACCCTCTCTACTTGGCTCTGGGTGGGCAGAAGGTACAGGGAGAGGAAATGGAAGGCGGATGCTCGGCCATGTCTCCTAGGGGATCTGAGGACAGGGGCCTCTTCCAGGGAGACAGAGGCCAGGCTGAAGTGCCAAGGCAGTCTCCCATGGCAACCCGTGGCTGCAGCATGGGCTGGCCTTCCTGGGACCTTTCGAGGTTCTGGAGAAGCCCTAGGATAAGGTGTGGATGTTCTGTCCCCGCCCTTGGTTGACCAGATGCCTCTCGTGTGCCCTGCATCCATCTGTGCTAAGTGTCAAATTCAGAGAGTTTAATAAGAGATTTGTACAAAGTCAAATAGAAAATAGAAGCTAAGCTGATGCATCAAGAGCCACCTCACAGGCTAAAAATTTCAGAACTATTGATCATGGCCATTGGGTGGGTGAATGTGCTTAGCTCAGGATCTGCTAGCAGAGGATGGACTTGTGCTTGAGAGGGGTTTGGTTTTGGCTGCATGGCCCTTGCCGTCTGGCTGTGGAGCGTGGTGCTGGCCTGTCTGCTCCAGTCTGGCCCTGGGCCTGCATGAGAGTGAGTAGGTGAAATTCCAGAAATGTTTAAGTATATCTATACTTTATTCCAGTGACCTCAGAATAATAAATCATTTTGTCTGTTGTTCGGTAACCTTTAAGTCCTGCCTTCCTAATCCCTAATTGGCAAAGCAGTTGCAACACCAAATTGCATAGTTCTGATGTAACTATGTAAATATTAACATGCTAGGTCCTGGCTTTGGTCAAGTTCACTCTTTATAATTGGGTTTTATTTTGTCAAAATACGCCTTTCCTTTCTTATTCCATGAGGTGCTAGAGTTTCCTTAAAACATGTAGAGCTACGGTGAGCCTCTTGTGCCCACCAGAGCTGGTTCCTGCCCTGTTTTCAGTTGCACACAGTAGTGAAACAGTGTGAAAGCACCCCCCGCCCCGTGGCCAGCCACAGCAATTATCCACGTCGTGTGGTTTTGCTTCCTCAGTTCCTCCCACCCGTGCCCACCCCATGCCCACCACCTGAGTGCTTAAAGCAGACCTCAGCGTGGATTGCCCAGTGGGCTGCAATGTTGGGGTCCCTCTGTCCTCTGGAAGAGCTACTTGCCTTCTGCCTGGCACTTCAGCGCTGGTGAGCAAGCTCAGGTCCAAGGCTTCATCGGGATTGACCGAGTCTAGCATTGGTTCCTTGCTTCTAGGACTTTCCTGCTTCACACAGGATCCTGTAAAGCAGAGTGAGGGGAACCAAGCACTCATCCTGATGAGTGAGCAGCTTCCAAAAGCTAGGCACGGGCATCAGTGTGACGATCACGCCAGGGCTGTGCGTGCGCTGCTTTGCTTGAATCCATGCGTCTTCATATTTTTGGTGTTACAATCCACCCTTGCCTAATGGGAACCCTCCGAGGTGCTTCTGAGGCCTTTCAAATTCTTAGTTTTTATTTTTCATGTCGCATGCTTTTAATTATTGAATTTTACATGTTGATGAGTTCGGACAAATTTATACATGCATGTAACCTGCATCAGATAAATCGCTTTCACCAGCCCAGTCTACTGCCCCACCTAACCTGCTTCCTCTCACAGATTAGGTGGGTCTTTTCTAAACTGTCAAATAAACGGGACCATCCACTATGTACTGTATGTCCATTCAGCTTCGTTCACAGCATCATGTTACTGACACTTATCTGCACAGTATTGTTTAGCAGAGGTTGATTCCCCATCATCACCGGCAGCATCCAGTGTTTGGCTCTTTGCATGTCCCCATGTTGATGGCTGAGCTTCCTTGGTGGCTCAGACGATAGGGAGTCCACCTGCCAATGCAGGAGACTCTGGTTCAATCCCTGGGTTGGGAAGAACCCCTGGAGAAGGGTGTGGCAATCCACTCCAGTAGCCTGGCAGGCTATGGTCCATGCTGTAGTGAGTCCAGTCGGACACAACTGAGTGACTAACACCTTAATGTTGATGGACATTTGGGTTTTTTGTTGTCCTTTGGGGCTGTGATGAATAAAGCTCCTGTGGACCTCCATGTACAAGCCCCTGTGTGCATTTGTCATTTTCATCTTTTGGGTGAGTACCTAGGAATGGAATTGCTGGGTCTTAGACAAGTGTAAGCTGAGGTGTTAGTCGCTCAGTCATGTCCGACTCTCTGCAACCCCATGGACTGTAGACTGCCAGGCTTCTCTGTCCTGGGATTCTCCAGGCAAGAGTACTGGAGTGGGTTGCCATACCCTTTTCCAGGGGATCTGCCCAACCCAGGGATCGAACCCAAGTCTCCTGTATTGGCAGGCAGACTCTCTACTGTCTGAGACACCAGGGAAGCCCGTCCAAGTGTAGGCTTAACTTTATAAGCAGCTGCCGAGGTGTTTTCCAATGTGGCTGCCCGCTGTGCACTCCAAACAGGAAGGTGCCCAAGATTGAGTGTCAGAGCTGGGAGGAAGCTGAGGTAAGTGAGCCCACTCCTGGGGTCCCCGTCGGCCAGACATGCGTGAGCCTGGGGAGGGCACCCCTCACAGTGTCACCTGGGTGCCTCATTGCCCCCCATCCTCATCAGCACTTGGTACTGTCAGACATTTTAAACATTTTTTAGCCATTTTAATAAGGGTGTAGTGGTACACATTATGGTTTTAATTTTCATTTTCCTAGTGACTAATAATTTTGAACTTTTTTTCATGTGCTTATCTGCAATCTTTGATGAAGTGTCTACTTTAATCTTTTACTTATTTTTTATTGGGATATTTTTCTTCTTATTAACGAGTTTTGAGAGCTTTTATGTGTAGTCTGGACACAAATCCTTGATGAGATATGTGTTTTGTGAATATTTTTCTCCCAGTCTTGGCCCTGCTTTTTCATTTTCTTCATAATATCTTTTGAAGAACAGAAGTTTATGATGGTCAATTTATCAATTTTTGTTATGGTTCATGCCTTTTTGTGTCCTCTCCAAGGACTGTTTGTCTATCCCAAGGTCATGAATAATTTTTCTTATGTTTTCTTCCAAATTTTTATTAATTTAGCTTTTATATTTAGATTTGTGGTCCATTTCAAGATAATCTCTGTGTATGGTCTGAAGTAAAGGTTGAGAATCATGTATTTTCATATGGATATGTATTTGTGTCAGTAGTGATGGTGAAAGGACTATTCTCCCCACCCCCACCCTACAAATTTGGTACCTTTTTGAACATGAATCAACTGCTTACCTTTGAGTCTATTTCGAGTCTCTCCCTTTGACCTGGATATCTGTTTTCACACTAACACTGTCCTGATTGTTTCGGCTTCATAGTATGCCTTAAATACTGTCTTCTAAATTTGTTCTTCTTTTTCAGTTATTTTGGCTGTTACAGACCCTTTGTATTTCCATGTAACTTTTAGAATTGGCCTGTCAGTTTCTGCAAAAACAATCTGCTTGTCCTTGTTTGGGATTAGGATGAACTTATGGATCAGTTTGGGAAGAGTTGCCATCTTGCTGCATTGACTTTTCCAAATCGTGAACACAGTCTGCTGCTGCTTCTATAAGGTTTAGTTCTCCTGTAGTGTCTCTCAGTAGTGCTTTGTAGTTCTCATTGCCAGGCCTAGCACGCAGTTAAATGTTTCTCTAAGCATTTTAAGATTTAACTGTAAGTGATATTTAAGTTTTTTCTTCAATTTCCAATCAGTTGTGCTTATACAGACCTTATACAGAGGAATGTGATTGATATTCAGTATTGACCTTTATCCTGACACCCAGCTCCATTCTTGTTCTAGTCACTTTTTTCTTTTAATTCTTTGTGGTTATCTAGGTAGACATTCACATTGCTTCAGAATAGAAGGTTTTGTTTTGTTTTTTAATTGAAGTGTAGGTGATGTGCAATGTTGTGTTAACTTCTGCTCTACACCAAAGTGGTTCAGTTATACATATATATTCTTTTTATATTTGTTTCCGTTATGGTTTATCACAGGATTTTGAATAAAGTTCTCTGTGCTCTACATTAGGACCCTGTTGTTTATGAGAATAGAAGTTTTACTTCTTCCTTTCTGACCTGTGTTTCTGCGTTGTCTGTTTCTGCCTTTCTGCTCTGGCCTGGACCTCCAGCATTAAAGTAAAATTAAGACAAGTGGACATTCTTGCCTTGTACCTCATGTTAGCGGGGAAAGTCCAATATCTAATCATTAAGGCCTGTGTGTTTTCTGGATTTTTCACAGATGCCCTTTATTGGACTGAGGAGGTTCTATTCTATCTCTGAGTGACTTGGAGTTTTATCATAATCAGTTGCTCAGTTTTGTCCAAAGCTTTCACTGCATGTTTTGAGAGGATCTTATTGTCTCTTTTTTTCTCCCTGAAATGGGGAAATTTGTTGATTGATTTTTATTTTATTTATTTTTTTTTAATTTTTATTTTTTAGTTTGTTTTGCTTTACAATACTGTATTCGTTTTGCTGTTTTTGAAGACAATGTTCTGCTTTTCTGGATGCCTTATGTCCTCTGCTCGCATTCAGAAGCTGCCCTGTAGAATTTACCCAGCGTTGAGATGTTCTTTTGATGAGTTTGTGCGGGAGAAAGTGGTCTTTCCGTCCTATTCCTCCGCCATCTTCTGTTGATTGATTTTTAAAATGTTCAATGAACCTTGCATTCCTGGGATGAATCCCACTCAGTAATAATGTGCTATTATTTTCATACATCTCTGAAAATGGTTTGCTTATATATTTTGCTGAGGATTTTTGTGTCTGTGCTATGAGGGGTCTTCATCTGGTTTTGGTGTCAGAGTAACAGGCCTCATAATGTGGGTAAGAGAACATTCCCTTTCCCTTTCTCTGTATTTTCTGAATGAGTTTGTATGATTTTGGTGTTACTTTTTCCCTTGAATTTCTAGTAGACTTCAGTGATGACTCCATGAGGATCTCTGAATCCAGTTAGAATGTAATTGTTTCACCTGTTTTCAGTGTTTTTTTTTTTTTTTTCTGATTGCTTTCTACTTAGTCAGTTGATTCTGATTTTTTCACATCAAGTTGATTTCTCAATATTTGTATTTGAGCTTACAACTAAAGATAGAAGTGAGATACATAGTCCAGGGGTATTCAGACATGACAATAATTGTGCATTAAGATTAGAAAGACTGAAGTGTGTAAAACAGTACATGCTAGGCTACAAGTGGGAGAGACCTTAGGGTCACCCTGTCCCCCTCACCAAGTTTCTGTGTGTATTGAGAATACCAGATGGATTCAGGCTGTGGGTGAGGGTGGGTCTCCTTTTGATTCGGATTCTATACTTGAGACGAAGATGGATTTGGTGACAATCAAAACTGTGTTTAGGTGGAAATTTTCATTACTTGAAGCAATGCTTACTCCTAAGCCGCTGCTAAGTCACTTCAGTTGTGTCCAACTCTTTGACCCTATTGAGCCTGCTAGGGTCCTCCATCCATGGGATTCTCCAGGCAAGAATTCTGAAGTGGGTTGCTGTGTCCTCCTCCAGGAGGTCTTCCCCACCCAGGGATCAAACCCGCGTCCCTCATATCCCCTGCTTTGCCAAGCAGGTTCTTTACCACTAGTGCCAGCTGGGAAGCCCTGCCAGCTCCTGGGGGCTGGGCAGACTGCCCAGGAAGGAGTCAGGACCCGCACCAGGGCCTGTGAGAGGCCTCTGCCTCCCCGTTTCCCTGACTGTCCCTGCTCTGCTCACCCAGGCTGCAGGGAAACACGGCTGAGGGCAGTGAGCTAGGGGCATAGGGGCGGCCGGCAGGCTGTCTGCTGTCAGGGCATACTGTGCTCTGACCAAGCTCAGGCTTCAGTCAGGGTCACAAAGTGATGGAGTAAAGAATGGAGAGAGCCCCTCTCTTTGCTGGAGGCCTTGCACCAAGATGAGTAAGTGACACGCACATCTTTGCTCCTAAAACTGGCAGTGTGCTCACATCTGTCATCTAAATGGTTAACAGTGAGTAACGTGAGTTAATACAAACTATTTGTAATAAAGCACTGGAGTATGAAATCCCCAACAATCCAAAGGCACTGGCACTCCTTCCAAGGAGACCTCCTTGGGAGCAAGAGATGCCTCCGCTTGCTGGTCGCATTTGTGCAAGTCACCAGCCCTCTCTGAGCCTAGGAGTCCTTGATGGGATTAACCTCAGGCTGCCTTGTCAGAGTTGTGGGTGGCGTCTGGTGGGCAGAAGGCCCCCCTCTGACCTGCAGCTGCTCTCTCTTCTGTGTTCCTGTGCTGAGCTGTGAGCCTGTGACTCAGCAGGGAAGGTGGGCTCATCCTTGACTTGAATTTACTGTTGAGGGTGCTGTGTTGTATTATAGCAGCTTATCAAGTTCTGTTGCTCGGTCTAGAGCCTTGTTTGGTTTAATGGCCAGTGCTTAGCACTCAGATGATAAGTAGTAAACTCTTGTTCAGTTGAAACGTTTGCTTAACCAGCCACTGAAGTACTCTGAGGGAAGCCTTAAGTTCTTTGGTTTGAAAAAGTTATCAATTTGGTAGCTGAATTCTTGTACTCAAAACCCTGTTGTGCTGCAGGAGGACATTTTTGTAGCTTTCTCTTTAGTGAAAAACAGTTGTCCATCTGATTTTAAAGGATTGTTACAAACGTGGATAAGGAGTTCATGCTCTGAGACTCGCCACAGTCCAGTCCTTGCCTTGTGGCAGTCATATACGATCCAAATCTGGGCAGTAGGCAAAGGTGTTCTTTGGAAAAACTGCACATCACATGTAACATGGATGATTCTGCTATAATGTAACGTGTGCATTCCTAAAAATCACACAGTAAAAACCACAGGGTTTGTGGGAAAGCTGGCACTGGGGACACAGCCCTCAAAACTCTGTCAGTGACAAGTAAAGATGGAAGCCCAATAAAAGGGCACCGTTTCCTGTGTTCAGTGGGTGAACATGGTGCCACTGTGGTGGCCCTGCATGTGGCAAGGCAAGAGTTTGCAGGGGACATGAGTGGAAGGGGGTCCTGGAGGGGCCAGAGGGGTCTGCCTGGGGCAGGAGTGGGTGTGCCCAATGAGGGGCCCTAGGCTTGGGCTATGTGCAGCTCTGTTCAGTGACGTATCGGAGGTCCCCAGTGTTTCTTGGCAGATGAAATTACACATAAGAAGACAGGCAATTTGTCTTATATTCAGACTGTTCCCTAATACATCAGTCGAGTTGAACAAATTTGTGTTTTCACAACAGGCATTGCAACAGGGCTTGCTGGGGAGCTGTCTGGGTCATCCTGGGTTGAGTCTTTGTAAAGTGAAAAGTTGACACACGTCATCCTACACTGTTGAATAAATTAAAAAATGACCACTTTTCTCAGCCAGAGACTGTTGAAAAAATGAAAAGCAAAACAAAAGAAGCAAAACAAAACAAAGGCTTGGAGTGTTTGCTAAGCCTGTGACCCGTCCAGAGGCAGATGGGGGCCAGCTAGTGCCCCCAGTCCTCCCCTCCGGGGGCAGGCTTTCCCTAACCACCCTTCCTGGGTCTTCTGGCCCTCAAGCAAGGAAGGAAGTGTGGTTTCACATTTCCACGATTCCACAGATAACACCACCCCCCCCAACCCCTCTGCTTGAGTGTTGTACAGATGCTGGGAGATGAAGCTGGCGAGGCTCGATGCGGCTGGCGGGGCGCCGGTGCTGGGTGCAGATGTGGCTGGCAGGGTGGGAGAAAGTGGACTAGGAAGGCAGAGCTGTGTCCAGCAGGCATCTTGGTGGATACCCCATTTAGGAGGGACATATGGAACAGGGCTCAGCCCTTGCCCTGTCCACTGCTGACGGGCACATGTGCTGCCCTTGGACATAGCCAAGGTCAGGATTTACTTCTGTGACCTCCTGGGGGTGGGTCCCTTCCTCATGGGTGGCTGGGGTTCCCCAGCTGCCCACACATAGCATATCTGGGCCAGGCAGGACACGGTGCCCACCGGCTCCTGTCCGTCTTCAGGGGAGCTGAGGACAGTGGAGTTTGACCTCAGCCCTGCAGGGCCCGGTCAGCTGGGAGAACACATCCAGCCTCTCCATCTGCTTTGCATCGTGGCCCGGAGTTCCGATGCTTCGCAATCGCTCTCAGCCACATGTTTTGGAAATTACCCTCCACAGCACGGCCTTGCCGATGACTTCAGCTGGCTCGCACTCCCTCGCTGTAATGTCATAGGACTCGGCCTCCCTGCCATTCCAGCTTAGAACTGGGAGGCTTTCGGAGACCCAGGGTCCCTCTATGCTCCCCTCTCCCTGACCGCGGGCCTCCCCGGCCACAGCAGCTGCCACCTCTCAATCATTTCTTCACCAGCACTCGGCCGGCCTGCACTCCACACAGAGTAAGGGTTCCAGAGGTGCTGCCTCAGTGGTTGGTGGGGTAGCAGACCCCAAGGATGTCCACATCCAGCCCCCAGCCTTCGTGGATATGAGATGGGGTCTTTGCAGGTGTGACTAGATTAAGGGCCTTGAGGTGGAGTATCCAGGTGGGTCTATGTCATCACAAGGCCTTATAAGGGGAAGGCAAGAGTTCTGAGAGCCGGAGAGATGTGGTCACAGGGGCAGGGGTGGGGCCAGAGAGGCTGGTGACCTGTGTGCTGCTGCTGTGAGGATGGAAAGAGGGGCCCTGAGCCTCTGGAAGCTGCAAAGGGGCAGGAGCACAGACTCCCCAACCCCTCCCCCCAGAACCTTCAGAGGGAACTGGCCCCCAGCCCCTCGCCAGAGCTCCCTGAGGCCTGGGTCTGGCTTGGGACCCCCTGATGTCAGGTCAACTTGTGTGGCTCTAAGTCACCAAGTCCACGGTTGTTTGTTCCCAGCAGTCACCTCTCTGCCCTGCTCAGCTCCCTTCCTGGCTGTAAATGTGAACCAAAGGGTAGGGCTGTGGATGGTGGGTTCTGGTGCTCTGAGCCAGGGCTGGTAGGCTCAGCTAACACCCGCCGCCCACAGGTCTGCTGTGTGCTGAGCTCCGTGACGTTTCTGTCCCTGGAGCTGGGATCACGTCCAGGCCACCTAAGCTGTGCCGGCCCAGTGTCACAAACTCGTCAAGACTCAAACGACCCAGGACAGCAGTGAGTCAGCCTGCATTCCGCACGCTCACCCACTCAAGCTCTGCCGCCACTTATCAAAGCATTTTTGGAATAGTTTAAAGCATCTGTACCTCCTTCCTTTGGATGTTCTTGCTGGTGACAAACCTTTATCTTGCAAGAGTGGATTCAAATTTCAGGACAAATGAAAGTGGCTGGAACAGAGACTCACTGGTGTCCTGGTCCTCTGTAAGTGAGGTTGGAAGGCTGCCCGGCGGCTTAGCAAGGGAGGATTAAGTGAATTAAGACACGTCGTCAGCAGGTCTGCAGGGCCCCCGCAAAGCAGACACCCGGCGGACAGAGGTGCCCTGGGGTGGATGGGGGCTTTATGAGGCAACGGACGCAGTGGCTTCCTGGGGAGAAAGCCCATGGACGTTTCAGCCAGGGCTCCTGGGGATCTGCGAGGCGGTGGCATCGAAAGAGGGCACCTCCCTCTGTGTTCCTTCTCTCAGCAAACCTTGATGGAGGGAGGTTGCTCCTCTGTGCTGGGTGGGCTTGGGGTACAGAGTGAAGAAGAAACATGAGATCTGCTTGAATGCATCAGCGTTTATTTAATAAATCCCTAATTGATGGGTTTAAGTAGTTTGGGTTCTTTTCCTACTACAAACCACGTGGCAGTGAGCATCTGTATTTATCCATCCTTGTGTAAACATCTTATTAATGCCTTAGAATCTACTTAACATTCAGACAGGAATCCAAGTAATTCCTACAAAGCTTGCTGCCCCAGCTTCCATTCTGCTGACCCAGGGGTCCCCCCATCTCTGCTCCGGGGGTCAGGCTGATGGCTGCTAGGCTGATGTGGCCTCAAGGAGGTGCAGGTGGTCAGGGCTCCCTGCCCCCATGGGAGGTGGAAGTCAGCTGGCTGGGGCAGGGGCCATGGGCATTCCTCAGGGCAGGGCTCCTGGGCAGCATCCCCATTTCTCCCCCTCTTTCACTTCCCAAAGCCTCCTTATCCTGAGTCTATATCTGCTAAAGAATTTCCCTGGCACCTCTGCTTGCCGGCCACTCTGTGGAGTTCGAGCCCGTTCCGATGGCATCTGGCTAGAAGAATTTGAGGCGGGTCTGGTTGTGTCAGTGATGCCCCCAGAGAGTTCACCCCAGGTGGTGTGGAGCTGGGAGGTCCACCCTGAGGCCACCTCTGGGCCTGCTGTCGACAGGAGCTCCCTGCACAGCATGGCACCACCTTGCCAGGGTACAGGGTCAGGCTCCCTTGGTGCAGGTCTGCATGTCCCTGGTAAGCAGGCTGCCCATAACCCGTGCACCTACAGCCACACATGTTATAGGGTTGCTGGGGTAAAAGACGGAGCCCTCCCATGAAGCTCAAAGGAGTCATGGATCAAAAACCTTTGCCCTTGGCCTGGGGACATGACGAAAATGTGACCAGAGCTGCCAACACCCTTTTACACAAGTTCAGTGCTGGAGAGAAACAGTTCACACAGATTAGAAGGTAGGACTGTTAAACACTGTTGAGATTCAGAGAACATAGTCCTACAGTTGTCTTCACATATTTGAACTCAAATTCAAAAGTTGATTTTTGTTGAATTATGTCTGTAAAATTTTTTTCAACTTTTATTAGTTTGGTGTGGAGCGAGATATATAAAACTTAACCATTGTTTAATACTTTATAACAGACAAGTGAAGTTCCCAGTGAGGAAGAAGCTCCCTTTCTGCCCAGGGGTTTGAATAGAACAGGAAGTTTGCCCCCCAAAATGAGCTCAAACCTTACCAGCAGTAGGCCTGGGAACTGTGTTTATACTATCTCCATGGCACAGAGTCAAGCAGATGAGACTTTGGGTAAAATGGAGGCCAGGGGGCTAGTGAAGGCAGGGTCTCCAGACACCCCCAGAAAAAAACAACTTATGCCCAAGATGAGCACATAGTGAAAAAAACCACACTAGGAAATAAACTATTCTGAGGAATAACTAACCAACCTAGGATTAGCACTCTGTCAACTAGAAATAACAGAACAAAATGAAATAAATATATTAATTATGAAATATAAAGAAAGGACTTAGAATGAAAGACCAGAACAGGAGAAATGGTTTTGGAATTGAACCTGAGGATCTTATTTAAATGAAAAAATATAGCCTTTAAAATAAATGAATTCGCTGGGTAAGTTACACAGAAAAAACTCTAGCAAAGTCAGTGAGAAGGAAGGATCTAAGGACACAAACGAGAGAAACAGGTGTGAGGAGAAGACAGAACCATTTAGAAAACAGAGCTGGAGTGGGGAAGTCCAGTGACGACTCCTGGGATTTACAAGTGGTGAATAGGGTATGAGAGAGGCATTAGAAGATACTGGGGAAAAAGTCAGGGAAAAAACCTTGCCCTCCCAGTTATCAAAATAACCCCAGCTGGAGAAGGCAATGGCACCCCACTCCAGTACTCTTGCCGGAAAATCCCATGGATGGAGGAGCCTGGTGGGCTGCAGTCCATGGGATCGCGAAGAGTCAGACACGACTGAGCAACTTCCCTTTCACTTTCCACTTTCATGCACTGGAGAAGGAAATGGCAACCCACTCCAGTGTTCTTGCCTGGAGAATCCCAGGACCGGGAGAGCCTGGTGGGCTGCCGTCTATGGGGTCACACAAAGTCGGACACGACTGAAGCGACTTAGCAGCAGCAGCAGCAGCAGCCCTCTTACACTGTTGGTGGGAATGTAAATTGCTGCAGTCATTATGGAGAACAGTATGGAGTTTCCTTTAAAAACTAAGACTAGAGCTACCACATGATCCAGCAGTCCCACTCCTGGGCACATATGCAGAGGAAAATCATGGCCTGAAGGGATGCATGCACCCCAGTGTTCACTGCAGCACTGTTTAGAGTAGCTAGAGCGTGGAAGCAACCAAGATGTCCATCGACAGAGGAATGGGTAAAGAAGATGTGGTGCATGTATACACAATGGAATATTATTCAGTCATTAAAAAAAATGAAAGAATGCCATTTGAGGCAGCATGGATGAACCTAGAGATTGTCATACTGAGTAAACTAAGCTCGACAGAGAAGGAGAAATATCGTATGACATCCCTTATATGTGGAATCTTAAAAAAATGATATAAATGAACTTATCTATAAAACAGGAACAGACTCAGAGACTTAGAGAATGAGCTTAGGGTTGCCAGAGGGGAAGGGATAGTAGAGAGTTTAGAATGAACATGTACACACTGCTATATTTAAAATGGATAACCAACAAGGACTTGCGGTATAGCACAGGGAACTCTGCTCAGTGTTATGTGGCATCCTGGACGGGAGGGGAGTTTGGGGGAGAATGGTTACATGTATATGTATGGCAGAGTCCCACTGCTGTCCGTCTGAGACTGTCACAACATTGTTAAGCAGCTCTACTCCAGTATAAAGTTAAAGATTTAAAAAAGATACACTCCAAAGCAATGGTTCTTCAAAAGCATGGTGCAGAACAGGTAAATGGATGTAGAAAATAGAGTCTAACATGTGGCCCTTTAAATGAGAATTTAGGAATTTGGAAACACTTCAAACAGAGAAAAAGATCATTCAAAAATATTGATAGTACAATTAATTCACCTTTTGGAAAAAACGCTGGAGCCTTACCTCATGTGCAAAATAAAGCCTGTATGGTTGAAATGGCAAAAATATAAAAACAAAATATAAAATCTATAGAAGAAAAATGTAATATATTCATAATTCTACTGTAGGAAAGGCTTACTACCCCCAATTCCAAGTTCATAAAGGACAAGATGAACACATCCAGTGGTGTAAAAAATTAAGCTGTTGTGTAGCAAAGACATGAAGGCAGAAGTTGCAAGATGTGCATCAGGCTGGGAGGCAGTACTGCATGTGGAGAAGGTAACCCTGTCCCCCGAGATGCCTGTGTTTGAATGCCCGGAACACCTCCTTGCCAAAGGGACTTGGACATGTGATGAAGTTAAGGCTCCTGAGATGAGCTCTTCCTGGAAAGGGTGGACCAGTGTCATCATAAGTTCCTTACAGGAGGGAGGCAGGAAGCTTGGAATCAGAGAAGGAAACTTTACCATGGAAGTGAAGGTCAGGTTGAGCCCCGAACCAAGGGATGTGGCACCTCTAGAAGCTGGAAATGGTAGGAGATGGATTCTCCTGTGGAGCCTCCAGAGGGAACCAGCTCCGCGACACTATGAGTTTAGCCAATGAGACCTGATTCAGATGTCTGCCCTTCAGAACCATGAGAGAATCAGCTCCTGTCATCTTAATATGTTTGATGAATTTGTTATAGCAGCATCAGGATGATTATACAGATGTAGATGTTCAGGTCAAGTCTGGTGCACAGATACCTGATCTATATATTCAGACCAAAACTTTTATAGATTATGCAGAAATAAAGGGCCAAGGATCTAAAGAGTTTCCAGAAGAAATACAAATGGGTCTGAAGGCTGCTTCTCAGAAAATGATGAGGAATCTGTCATCAAGAGTCAGAGACCTAGGCTGGGCAGGGCTGGGGGCACTGTCAAGGGGTGGGGGAACACCATGTCCATCAGGACTGAGGGACTCCCTGGCCAGCCAGCCAGCTGTCCTGCCAGATGTCAGCAACCCTGCCTCCTGGGCCGTCTCCTCACGGCTCCCTGCTCCTGGGATGTGCTGGGAAATGGCTTGGGAATAGCCATCCATTCTGTACCTGACTGCTAAAGGCAGTTCCCCATCTGAATGGAGGTCCGGTTTCCAGGCCCCTCTTCCTCTCCTCCCTTCTGCCCCAACCCCCACATCACGAGGCACTGACTCTGGGCTCGCCCTTTCGTTACTGATCGAAGTGCAACCCCAGAACATTTCTGTAAACCAGCCTCGCTGTTCCCCCTGTGACCCAGAGCAGGGCTGCTGTGTGCCGTGGCTTCAAATCTTCTCCCCTACTTGAGGCCCGGCAGGTGTCACCAGGCCAGGCCTCCACCCCTGTCTACCTCATGGGCTGCCTGGAGAGGATACTGGCTGTGTTGGGGGGCATGCATGATGGTGTCAAGGGTGCTTGCTCTGACTCTATCAGCTGGGTGCTCCATTTGGTCTCTAAGTGGGGAGTGTGTACCCTGGAGGGTGTGAAGCCTTGTTCCTTTCTGGAATATCCTGATGGTCACTGAGCTGGATCACGTGCTGAGTGCAGACAGAGCCAGTGTCCCGAATGCAAGGCGTGACTCAGTTGGGAAAACACTCCTGGTAATCGTCTCCAGGCCTGGGCAGCCTTTGATCAGGAAAATCTCTGTTTATTCTATGATATAAATATGGAAGAAATCCGTTTGTTCCAAAGTGGATGCAAATAAATCCCAGCGGATATGCCTGCCCCGCCAAGCTGCCAAGAGCTGGGAGAGGAGGGGGGGCAGAGAGCCGGCCAGGAGCCAGGGCTCTCCCCGCAGCCCACATATCCCCCAGGTGGTGTTCACATTGATGGCCCAAGGCTGTCCCTGAGCTGTGGCACCTGTGCTGGCTCATGGTCCCAGCCCTCCTTATGCACAATTTGGGGTCAGGAGACAGTCTGGATCCTTAGCCAGAGCAAGGGTGCTGCTGTTTCTGTGTGTGTTAGCTGTCTAACTTCCTGAAGCCTCTGATAGCATCTGGTCCTGGGCCTCTGCCTTGCCTGCCTCCCTTCTTTCCCTCGCAGACATTTACCAGAAGCCAGCCATGTGCCAGGCATGGGAGAAGCAGCAGAGGGTTCCAAGAAGAACCAGTGTATTTGGGGAGAGAGGCATGGAGAGCTGATTGCATCCAGTAGGAGGGAGATGGCAGAGATGGGGCAGGTGGGAGCAGAGGAGAAGCAGAGGGGAGCCGAGGGGGTACATATGGGGGTGCAGAGGCAAAGTGGGGAGACAGGAGGCAGGAACAGTTCAGCCCAAAGTGCAAAGTGAAGAACAGAGAAGGGAAGAGTTGGAAGAGGCCCTGAAGGCTTTAACAGAAAGAGAAGCCCAGACTTTTTTGAGCTGTGAGGAGTCTGCTACCAGTCATTTACATACACTTTAGTTTGAAGTTAAGCCAAGGTGTTGCTTTCTGTGGGTGGATTCTCATTTTATGTTTGGTTTCTGATTGTGGAATGAAAGCTCTGTGCTCCCAGAAAGGATTCCAAACACCTTGGGTCAGGAGGAGTGGTATTTGGAAGAAGGCAAGGGGTGGATGATCCACAGTCTGGACCATAGGGCTCAGGCCGTGCACCTGGGCTTGCACCTCCTGTGTGGGGGAGGCTAGACCCCTGAGTGTCCAGCCTGGGTGCTCTCTGGGGTGGTCTAGGAGGGGTTCCACCCCTGGGGAACTGCCTTGTGCTACCACTTACAGCTGTGTCTGTCTGTCGATTGGGCTGTGAGTAACTTTGATAACCAGGCACAGTATTGCCATAAATAGACTAATAGCTAGTCAACTAGCTCTCTGAGGTCCTGGGGAGGCAGTGAGAAGAAAAAGGATAGCACGTGTTGAGTCCAGCTGCCTTGGCTCTGATGAGGGGGATTAAACCTCTGCTTCCCCTCCTCTCCTCTGACCATTTATCCATTACGTTTCAAGTCCATCTTGTACATTTTCTGACCTGTTTTCAAGATCAGAGATGCAGCAGTGCAATGGGTTAATTTTTGCTTCTGAGCCCAGACTCTAAGCTCTGAGCCTCATATGTGCGCCTGTGTGGCCCAGCAAGGCCACTCCTGCTGCCGGGGAGACGGAGTTGAGATGACGAAAGCAGGAGTCCCCGCACTTGACTTGGCGGCAGTCTTCACATGGTTTTCTGTCGGTGACCCTAAATTCCAGGCTAGAGCCTGTCGTGTCCGACATTGGTGAAATGCCACTGTTGCCTTTTTAAAGATTAAAGAAAAAAAAAATTTAAACCTTAAGTGACCTGAACCCCTGGGGGAGCAGTGAGTCACGTTGCAGGGGAGCGGCCTGGCGGTACAGTCAAGCTGCTTGTGCTGATCACTGGTCGCAGTTAGGGAGCAGTGATTCGGGAAGTTTCAAACTAGAACTCACAACTCATGCACTCACTCCTTTGCTGTGCGTGCGCCCCTCACACTCGCTCAGAGTGTGCTCCCCTCACTCTCCTCCTCACTCCCCTCAGAGCCCACTCCCCTCTCTCCTCTCAGAGCCCACTCTCCTCACTCCACTCAGAGCCCACTCCCCTCACTCCCCTCAGAGCCCACTCCCCTCACTCCC
>SJXQ01009330.1:328030-401923 GCA_006408695.1 Aepyceros melampus
CAAATCCCAGGCAAGTCTTCCCAAAATAGCAGGCTGCAGGAGATCCTGGCTTCTTTTGCCTTCTACCTCTGTGGTCACGTGCTGCTAACGCCCCTCTTACCCGAGGACCTGCCGTCTTCTGGTCCGTGTTGCTCCGTTGAAGCCCTGGGAGAGCCCCAAGGGCTGGGGGCTCCAGCTGTGTCCTCATCTTCAAAATGAAGGAAGGGGCCACAGTTGCTCCCAAGTCCTCCCCTCTGGATCCCCTAGGGAGCCCACAGAACAGCACACTGGGCTGGCCTTGGCACCCCCCTCTCCCAGGAGGACGGCTCCTGAAGTAGGACTTGGGCCTGTGACTGCACTCCCTGCCCCCCGACAGGCCCACCCACCTGGCCTGGTGTTGGGAGGCTTGGGGCCCTCTTGCATTTCCTGAGTCTGGTCCTAGTTCTGGCCTCATCTCAGCCCACCGCTGCCCCACCCCATCCCCCAGGGTTTGGACCCCAGGGCCTGCTTGCTCCCTTCTGGACTTCAGGTTATGGGTGAGAGACTCTGTCCCTGGTCAGCTGTCTGCTTGGCTGGCATCTTCAGGCCTGGCCATGGCCCTCAAGGCTGGTTGCATTGGCTGACCACCTCTCAGCTGTTCACCTACCATTTCCTCCTCCTCCCAACAGATGCCCGGTCAGCTCATTCCTGATCAGGCAGAACTCCACACCTCACAACCTGGCAGCAAGCTTCCCGGGGAGGAGCTGGGGCTCGGGGCCAGCATGGGAGCCTGGGGGCAGCACGTGGGCCCCCCAGGGACCAGGATTCTCAGGGCCTTTGCCGACCCCAACTTTGCACCGGCTGCCTGGGCAGCCTCCCAGCAAGTGTGAAGGCAAGGTTTATTGGTCCTGCTTGTCAAGCTCCATGCTTCTGTAAATTCTCTGAATTCATGGCTATTTATGGGTCACCTCTAGACTAACACCTTTTACACAGGTTGTTACAGTGTGGAGATCTGGGGACATGAAATATTATAAGAAATGCTTGTGAAAATCAATTTCAAGCGGTTTCCTCTCTGGAATTCAGCTGAAGCTTTCTGCTGTGTTTCGGTTTCTGAATCAATGTTCTGAAGCGTGATCCACGGTCTCTGGGTGAAGGACTGACCTGCCCTCTGTGCTGTTTTCACATCCATGTGGCCACAAGAACCTAAAATACAAGTAATTGCACCCCTCTTACCCTGAGATCTATTCAGAGCCTGGAACAGTGCCCAGGAATCTGCATTGTAAATCGGCCCCCAGACAATTCTGCTATAGGTGGTCCTCTGACCACACAGCGGAAATTCCGCCCAGATCCCCACGTGAGCAGGTTCATGACAGCAGGATGGGGCCTGTGTGGGAGCTGTGGCTTCCGGGTTTGGAACCTGAAGTCCTCGGGAGAGGCTGATGAACTGCGCTGAGGTGGGAGGGCTCTGTCTGGGCTCTTGGTTTATTTATGTTTTCATTTTTACTGTAGTGAAATACACACACCATAAAATTTGCCTGAGGTATCAGGTACATTCACCTTGCTGTGCACCCACCACTACCGTCCACAGAACTTTGTCATCTTCCCCAAACAATGCTCTGTTTCCCAGTAAACACACACGGCCCCTCCCCCAGCTGCAGCAGCTACTCTCAGTCTCTGTGAATTTGTCTATATAAGTGGAATCATACAGAATTTGTCCTGTAAGACTGGTTTATTTTGTTAAGCATAATGTAAGGATTTGTCCATGTTGTAACATGTGTCAGGATTTCCTACCTTTTTGAAGCTGAATAATATTCCACTGCATGGATGGACCACAATTTGTTTATCATCACCCATCAATGGACACTTGGCTTCTTCCACCTCTTGGCTATTATGAATAATGCTGCTATGAACAGGGGCATTCAAACTTCTCTTTGACACCCTACTTTCAGTTCTTTTGGGTGTGTACCTAGAAATGAAATGCTGGATCATATGGAAATTCTAATTTAATTTTTTTGATGGATCTGAATTCTTGGCTTAACTGACAGTTAACATGCTCTGTGACCCTGGGGAACGCTCTCCTTGTCCCTCAGTGGGGTTCTTCCAGAATTCACTTCTAATTCACCACGTGCCCTCCTGCCTCCCAGCCCCAGAAGAAGCTGCTTTACTCTCCTGGATTTTAGGACTCTGAGTCCAGCCAGGGCTCCCCTGGGGACTCTCCGGGCCCAAGATTCCCCCACCCAAATCAGTAGATGTCCCCATGGTGGGTCACACACCCGGCCCAGCGCCCCCTGCTCTGTGGACATGAGTCCAGTGTGGGGCACACCAGCACACACAGACACACAGGGCCCTCAACTGCATGTTGCTACAGTGCAGAGCAGGGACAAAGGGCACAGCAGAGCGGGGTGGCGGTAGGGAAGGAGGGCATTAATTGGGTGGAAGCCAAACTTAGGCAACAGCATGCATTGGCCCCACTGCAGAAGTGCCACCTCTGGGAGGGAGTGCTGGACTCTGCTCCATGGGGCAGTGGGGACACCATGGGCAGATGTGCAGGGTCTGGGTCCCGCAGTCCCTGAGGCGGCCACAGCCAGCAGGTGGGTGTCAGACATAGGGAGAGAGTGCTTTACTAAGTGCTCACAACTCACTGTGGAGAAGGCGATGGCACCCCACTCCAGTACTCTTGCCTGGAAAATCCCATGGACAGAGAAGCCTGGTGGGCTGCAGTCCATGGGGTCACGAAGAGTTGGACATGACTGAGCGACTTCACTTTGACCTTTCACTTTCATGCATTGGAGAAGGAAATGGCAACCCATTCCAGTGTTCTTGCCTGGAGAATCCCAGGGACAGGGGAGCCTGGTGGGCTGCCGTCTATGGGGTCCCACAGAGTCGGACACGACTGAAGCGACTTAGCAGCAGCAGCACGACTCACTGATGTCTTGAGTACAGACCTGATGTTTCATCGCTGAACCAGCGTCCTTCAGAGTGAAGCCTGCAGGGCGAAGCTCCCAGAACCCAGAGCACAATGCAGCTGGCCAGTCCCGGGCAGACCCTCCGGGGTTGTGGCATGTGGGTTACCTGGCCTCTGTGCCACCTCCACCATCCATGGCTGACCCACATGGCAGGCTGAGTGAGGACACGTCACCCACGCCTCACTGCCAGCCTTACCTTCCTGAGTAAGATAAAGGAAATTCATGGAGCAAAAAAGTCACCTAATTGTCACGATATTTATAACAGTGATGGATATTAGTCTGGAGATTTCTTGTTATCCAACAACAAAACAAAGAAGGAAGGAGAGATCTATTTTTCCCCCAGTAACTTCAGCCATGTCGTTGCCCCCACCCTTTAGAGTGGTTCTGACAGCTGACTCAGGGAACCCTGGTCAGTCTAGAAAAGGTCACATGTCATGCAGCCTGATGTATCTGGTAACTTAGCAACAACTCAGCACCCAAAAGAGAAGCGCACACTGCAAGTATGTGAGTGTCCCCCATGGAGCCCTGAGGCAGAGCTGGCCACAGGCTGTCCTGCTTTGAACCGGTTGCACATTGGGTGCCACACTCTGTGTGGGGGTGGGGGTTAGAAAGTCCCTGGGGACACAGACCCTGGACAAGACCCCTCCCCCAGGACAAGAGTTGAATCTGCCTCTGCTGAAGTCATTTGTTACAACCAAGTGTGTCTGTCAGCCCAGAGCCCCAGTGGACACTGGGACCACACTCCATGTGGTCACTGGCACTGATGTGGAGCACCCTCATCCTTCACGGGATCGTCCTTCAACAGCAACAGATGTGCTCTGTGTGGCCACTCGAGTTCTGTCAAACATTCTCAGGGGCTCCCTCGTTAGGGCCACTTGAGAATCAGAAGCTGCAGTTCACAGGAAATGGGTCCGATGCTGGGCAGGAGGCATCATGTCACTTTAGGCACCTAAGTATGGGCATCCCTGGGTTCACCACAGCAAAAGCACAGATGCTTCTTCTCGGGACAAAGCTGAGGGACCCTGGTCACCCAGGAGACCCGTCCTTGCTTGGGGCACTTCTGCAATGCAGGGTGTGTTTCCTGCACCAACCATGCATGCTCTACTCTACTCTCAGTGCCCTCGTGCTGTGAAAAATGAAAACTCCTGCTTGCCCAGCTCTCAGGGCAGGGGTGGGGAATGGGGTGGACCCAGTGGAGAACTGACTTTAGAGGAAACCGGGACGGAGTGGGTGAGGTAGTAGGTGGGAGAGGGCAGGCGGCTTAGGCTGTTGATGGCAAAACAATTCTGAGAAATGAGCAAGAGAGAGTTTTCATTTTTAAATGTGTTAAAAAAGTTACCATTTGGCTAAAATTCCACACCAGGCTCTGCTTTGCTCTGGAGCTAATACACAACCTCGCAGCCGGCTCCCCAGTCTTGGTAAGGTCTCCAAGGGTCCTGGCCCTCTCCAGTGTTTTCCCCTCCTGGTGCTGCGGTGGCCAGGGCCTGGGCAGCTGTGGGGATCTGCTGGCCGGCCTCCTCTGGGCCTCCTCCCGGCCTGTGGCAGTGCCAGCTCCGACTGGGCCACAGGAAAGCCAGGCACCCTCCAAATGCTTTATTCCACTGTCCATGCTACTTGGGAAAAACCATCAACTTCCACTTGGATCTCTGTGTGGAATTTTGGGTTTTGGAATTTTTTAAAAACCGGAGTACTTAGCAATCGCTAAATCCCTTCCCTTCCTCGAAAATAACCTCACTTCCAGAGAAGCTGTCACTTTCCGGGAATCTGGAGACCCGCACGCAACTCTGGGAACAGTCTTACTGTGAACACTCACTGCACGTTTCCTGCAGTCTGACGAGTGGCCAGACTTACACCATTTGGGTTTTCACTGATGATTTTGGACTCAGGGCAAGTTTCTGTCAAGAGGATTTGCTCCAAATGCTGCCTCCTATGTTTCACTCTCTGGGGAGGCGCCCAGTGCTATGGGTGCCCCTGCTACCCTTGCCCGACCGGTACCTGCAGCCAAACCATCATCCCGCTCGGGGCTGGGGAGCCTGGGGTGTCCAGGCCATCCCACCAGAGGGGCTTCATTCTGGAGCTCCCACCACCCCAAGTATAGAGGAACTGCACCAGTCAGCAAGCACCATTTCCGGAACCCCAGGTGAGGGCACCAATCTACCCCAAATGGGACCTCTCTCACCATCATGGCTGGCAGGGAGGGGAGACTGGAGCCTGCACCTTGGATACACTGAAGCCTTTCCCCAGAGCCCCTTGGTTATAATCATGTCTGACTAGGTTTCCAACAACGTCTGCACCCACACACCTAGGAGTGCAATTGCTGTGCCGAAGTGCCCTCTAAATGTTGGTGTGTGCGTTTAGATGCCTACTTTCAAGGTGGTCTACACTTCGACCGATGCTGTATGTCCAAGTTCCTTCTGATCCTGTTAATCTGATGGGCTCACACGGCCCCTCCTGGCTCTAATTTGCTTACTGGCGGCTCTAATGCCAGAGAAGAGGAGGCTGCCTGTCCTGGCTGTGTGGTGCGGTGCATTTTCTGCACGGTGGGTGGTCTGCTGGCTGGCAGATCCAACTCCTGCCCCTCGAGGCCTGAGTGACTCTCTAGGAGGGCAAGTCTGACCCCTTGTTGGGCCAATGGGCTGGCCATGTGGGAGGCACCCCCCACCTCCCCTGTGCTGTTGACCCAGGGTGTAGGAGTGCTGTGGATTCTGCTCAAAGCTGGGGTCAGAGACACCTGGGCACCTGTTCAGGGAGGCACCTGGGCACCTGCATGGGACAACCTCCTTTTCCAGTAAGAGAGGGGCTAAGAGAGAGCTGCCTAGGGCTTGTGACATTTCAAGGTCCAGAGTGTGACAGTGAGTACTGTGGCTGACCGAGGGTGGCTCAGGGCACCACAGATGCACAGAGTGCCTTTCCTGCGTGCGTGGATGTGGAAGAGGCCGCCAGAGCCGTTTCTGACTGTAATGTTCCCCGAGTGGAGGTGGGGCCCAGAACAGCAGGAGGCAAGTGTGTCTTCAGAGGCGGGCGTGTGTGCTCCTGTGACCTCACTGTGGGCAGGTATGCTCTCCCCTTTCCTTAGCCACTCACATGGGCCACACGCATGGATGAGCCTCTGCACGAGCTAGGTACAGAGGGTGGAGAGACCTCTCCCCGGAAGCATCCACTCCCCACTGGTTTTCAGGGAGGACAGTGGAATCTACTGGATGAAACAACCATCTGATCCACACAGTGTTTTCAGGATTGTTCAATGCCTGACACACAGCAGGGCCCCCACGGTCATCTGCATGGCAGCCTCCCCCACGCACACCTAGCTGAGTCCCAGGAGGGGCTCCTCCCCTCGTAGGACGCAGCTCCGCTTCTCCATCCTCTCCTTGAGCGCCACCCTGCTTGTGCCACCAGACTGGAAGGGTGTCAGGGACAGAGCAAAGTAAGTCATGCTGCTGAGCAGGACCCTGGGCTTCTCACCCCTGCATTTGGACTCTCATTCCCTGCTGCTGCCAGTGTTGCTTCTTGGGGTTGGCTGGTGCCCCCGCAAAGGCAACAGCTCGAAGGCCCACAGGTTGGTGTGTAGACTTTCCTCTGGTCTCTTCTTTGCCTGGCCCTGTGGGTCTCCACCTTTGGTGGGCAAGGCCTGGTGTCGGGGTGTGTATACCAAACACGTGTGTCAAGAGACACTTTGACTACCCAGCTGTGACTTGACTTTACAGTTGCGTGTGTAAGATGTGACTCCATGGCACTGAATCAAGGGAAGAGGAAAAATATATCATCTCTTTCACCCTTGTGGGTCTTTTGCTTCCAATGTGAGTGAATTATATTCCTCTAGACACCCGTCTGCAGCACAGGACTATGAGGGTCAGAGCTGTCATTTGTGTGTGCGTGAGGTGGGGTGATTGGCCGGGCAGGGGTCACCAGGAGGAGTAGTTTCTCATTTATTTTTTTGGCCGTGTGGCTTGTGGGATCTTAGTTCCGGGACCTGGGATTGAATCTACACCACCTTCAGTAAAAGGCTGGAGTCCTAACCTCTGGCCTGCCAGGGAATTCCCAGTAGTTTCTGAGTGGAACCTTGACAGGAGATGGGGAGGAAATGACCAGATCAGGAAGGGGAGGGGGTAGCACTAATAAAATGACCACATTATAGTCATAATAATTACTGTGTTCATTAAGTGTGATGTGTGCTTTTGGTTATTTAATCCACTCAGTGACTCTTTGAAGTAGGGACCATTATCCCATTTTCAGATGAGGAAACAGAGGTCCAGGGGGATGAAATGAATTCTTCAACCTGAGCTGAGTCCCACGTCTGGACTAAGTGTCAGGACTCAAACTCAGGCAGAACTTGAGACATTAACCACTATTCCAGAGGCAAGGATAGACTAAGGTGTGGGAACTGCAAAGGGAAATTGCAAGGATGTCAGATCTGATTTTAAAAACACGTTATTTAAATGATCTTGACAAGTAGAAGTGATAACCTTCCTTTTAGAAAGGGAATTTATCTAGCTGAATGAACTAACTTTTTAGTAGCAAAGCAAAACTGTCTATCAGTGATAATCATCAGATGTTCCCAGCTAAATGAGAGCACATTTGCAGGTAGGTTGCGTCTCCCTGTGTAGTGACAATGAGAGATGGACAAAGACCAAAAACATGCTTGTAAGAAAGTCATTAACTTGGATGAAAAGTTATATTTTTCCATTGACAAAAGATACCATCTTTGTCTTTCGGTTTGACCATTTAGTCTGTGTACATTTCATGTGATAACTGATATATTAGGGGTTTTATCTAACATTCCAATCTATCTAAGTTACTGTGTGTTTTTAATCTATCCTGATTATCCTGTGTTGTTTTTTCTCTCCTTTCTTGCCTTTTTAAACTTTATATTTTTATACTCCCCTTTGTTAGCTCAATAAGCACCTCTGTTGTTCTTTTAGGTTATCATAGAAATTAAAATACCTTTTTAGAGTTGTCAAACTCTAATGAATAGTAGTATTTCTAAAAAAGACAGATAACCTAATTTTTTAAATACCTGAAGTTTTGAATAGGCACTGCATTAAAACAATTTCCACATGGCCAATAAGCATATAAAAAGGTGCTCAACGTCATTAGCTATTAGGGAAATGCCAATGTTAACCATACAGTACCAGTATACATTCACTAGAATAGCTAAAATAATTATTTTCATCTGCAAAATTTCTTTTGATTTATCTTCCAGCTTACTAATTCTTTCTTTAGTTAGAGCTAATCGTTAAGTTCTGAATTCCAGTATTGTATTTCTTAGTTCTAGAACTTTTCTTTGATTCTTTATTATAGTTTCCACCGTACCAAACTTGTCTTTTATTTCCTTCAATATTTTAAAGGATTGTTGAAAGTTCATTATTTGAGTAACTCATTTTTCATCTTCTATGGCTCTGTTTCTATTGTCTGTAGTTTCTCTTGATTTTTTATCATGTTGTCCCATCTTCTTAACTGCCAGATTATTTTTGATGATGTGCTGGTTATTGTAAATGAAACAATATAGAGATAACTCAAGGCGTAGGACAATGTTATCTTCCTCCATGAGAGGATTTACGTCAGCTTCTGGCAGGCAGGTAGAGTGTTTGGAATGCCATTGTCATTGCTGCCTCGTCAGGGTTTGAGTTCCAGAATGACTGGTCCTGCTAACAATGCAGCGTGGCGGCAAGTGAGGTGGAGGGCTCACCTCATGGGATGGTGGATGATCCCACTGAGGATACAAAGAGAGTATGTCCAGGGGGAGATGGGAAGCTGACTCAGTGATTTTTAAAGACCCTTTCGGGACAGTGCCCCTGAGTTTCTGTGGCTGTGACCCACTACAGCTCACATGTAGACTATACATGTGGACCATGGATTGAATAGCATGTGGGGCTAGATGATTGGTGTTGAGGAAGTCCAGAGTTAGACCTTACTCAAAGGCATAAGTCTACAGAAGGCAACAGAGCAGGCGGTGAAGAGCTTTGACCTGAAGGGCCTGAGTTCAAGTCCTGCCTCTGCCCTTTGTGTGGACATGGTCTGTTGACTACTGTACTGGGCCTCAGTTGTTCTTGATACAGCCTTATGGAGACATAATTCACGCACTGTACAATTCACCTGTTTCAAGTATACAATTAAATGGTTTGTTGTGTATTCACAGAGTTGTGCAGCCATCACCATAGTCAATTTCAGAAGCATTTTGTCATCCCAAAAGGAAACCTTGTCCCCATCAGCAGTCACGTGCCGGCCCCTGGCAACCATGAATCTACTTTCTGTCTCTCTGAATGTGCCTGTTTTGACCTTTCATGTAAATGGAATCAAATCATATGTGGCCTCATGTAGGTGTGTCACTCACTTAGCATGCTGCTCTCAAGGTGGACCGTGCTGAATGAAGCCTGTGTCATTCTTTTGTATGGCTGAATGAAATTCCGTTGTACAGATGGGCCCCATTTTGCTTATCCATTAATTTGGTGGACATTTTGATGGTCATCCATCTATTATGAATAATGCTGCAACCAACATTACATATTTTTGGCGCGGAGGTGTTTTCACTTCTCCTGGGTATATATTGAGGAGTGGAATTGCTGGGTCAGCGGGTAACTGTGTTTAATCTTTTGAGGAGCTTCTGGAACAGCAATGTATGAGGTTTCTAATTTTCCCCCATTCTCACCAATACTTCCGGTTCTCTATCTTTTTGACTATAACCATTATCTTATTGCACTTCCATGACAGCTAGTGAAGGAAGACATCTTTTTCTTGTGCTTCTTGTCCATTTGTATATTTTCTTTGTCTTTTTATTATTTGAATTTAGGAGTTCTTTATATATTTTAGATCAGGTATATGATTTGCAAGTATTTCCTCTCATGCCTTGCCTTTCACGTTCTTGATGATGTCCTTTGTATCACAAAATTATTAATTTTGATTACTTAATTTTTAATTTGCTTGCTGTGCTTTTGGTGTCATATCTAAGAAATTGTTGTCTAATCCAAGGTCACAAAGATTTGCATCTTTTTTCTAAGACTTTAGTTTTAACTCTTCCATTTAGGTCTTTGAGTCTTTTAGAGTTAATTTTTGTATATGCTATTTCATAGGGGTCTGACTTCATCCTTTTGCATGTGGGTGTCTGGTTGGAAGCACCATTTGTTGAAAAGGCTATCCATTCCTCATTGAATGATCTTGGCATCCTTGTTGAAAACCAATTGAACATACACGCGAGGGTCTAGCATCAGATTTGAATCTTTAAACTCAGGATGAAATGAATGCCTGGGGCTTCCCTGGTGGCTCAGTGGTAAAGAATCCCCCCATCAAGGCAGGAGACATGGTTTGATCCCTGATCTTGGAAGACCCACATGCTGCAGAGCAACTAAGCCCATGCACCACAACTACTGAAGCCTGCGTGCCTAGAGCTGATGCTCTGTAACAAGAGAAGCCTCAGCAGTGAGAAGCTCATATACCGCGACTAGAGAGTAGCCCCCTACTTGCCACAACTAGAGAAAAGCCCTCACAGCAGTGAAGACCCAGCACAGCCAAAAGTAAATAAATGCATTAAAAAAAGGAATTCCTGCATCATATTGAGATCACGAAGGTTCAGGGAAGGACCTTCCCATATGTGCTGGCACCCAGCAGGCACGCAGAGCAGCAATGACGGTGTGGACACAGGAGCTGGGCGTTCACCCCTGGAGGAGGCCCAGGCTGGGAGGAGGGGGCCGCACGGCCATTGCTGAGCATTGAGGTAGCGCTTCCCTCCTCCCGGCCTGTCTTGTTGTCATGCCAACACGACCTGGCCTGCATACACCCAACCTGGCCAGCGGGGATGGAAAGAATTACTCTGACTTTTCGCAAAGATGGACGATGATCTCAGGTGAGGGGTAGGGAGCTGGAACAGAACGTCCTTGGTAACAAAGCAACAAAGGCTCAGAGAAAACATGGCCCCCGCAGTGGTTTCCAGGGAGGCCGCTTTGCCCAGATTTCCTTGCTGGGCCCCCGTTGTCCACACAGACTCTCCTACCCCTGCAGGGCTGGCTCATCCTCCAGCTCCTTGATTCCCCTGAGAAGTTGCTGGGGCACCAAGCAGCCAGCCCACGGGTGTTGTCTGCAGTCAGCTCCAGCTCAGGGCCACACTCATATCGCTCTGCCTTGGGCTGTGGGCTAAAGCTGAGACCACCACCTCACGGTCCACTCTCTCTACCAGCCTGTCCTGAAGCTGAGGCCAGCACCTCACAGCCCCTTCTTTCTCCCATCTGTTCTGTGCCCCCGGGTCCATGGAGCACCTGGGAGCTTGGGTGCATTCTGGGGCTCATTATCTCATGAGGGCACATCATACCTCTGGGTGCTCCTCTTACCCACACTGGATGCCGAATTCCACTGCCTGAGCAAAATCCCAGCGACATCCTTAGATTGTGTCCTGCTGGGAGGTACTCTTCCAACTCAACTGCTGCTGTGGGGCAACTTAGACTTGTCCCCTATACTGCCCTTCCCGTCAAGGTCAGTGCTGTCCCCTCAAAGGTGGGCACTGCCCACCTCTCAGTCTCCCCCTCCCTCGTCCCCATCCTAAGGTCCCCCAAACCACTGTGAGTGACCACACCATGCAAACCCTCCTGGGGATCAGAAATGGCTCAGTAGGTGGGTGCTTCAGGAAAGTCTGATTTGGTTTGAAGTGGGGCTAGTGACGAAGAACCCAGGTCCTCCTGTGGGCAGCCCTCCCTGACCAGAGCCTCCAGCACCAGAGATGGAGTGCCAGTCCTGGCTGCTCACACCTCCCTCCCCCACAGCCCCCAAGTCAGCAGCATCATTCTGTGACTGGAGGTCCCTGCAGGCGGAGACTGGCCGTCCTGGTCAAGGCTGAATCTGGGCCCAGTTCCCCTGCTGCTCTGATCCCCCTCCCTCCCTCTGCCACGAAGGACTTCTCCAGCCCCACCCTCACCCACTTGGGGTGCTGGCTCCTTCCTCCTCCAGGATAAGACGCGAGGCCATCTGCTGCCTCCCCAGCCTAACCCCGTCCGAGGGAGCTGGTCCTGTTGGCCATCCACGGAGTCATCCCGCTCCTCTGCAGGTGCCCTGCCCCTGCCCTGCCTGCTGGTAGTTGTCTCTGGAGTTCACAGCCTGGTCCTCGGGCTGCCCTGGACCACTTGGCCTGGAGCTGAGGGAAGGATGCTGTGCTTTCCAGTGTGACACTGGGCTGGGCACTTACGTTGTCTGGCCACACCCTGTGGACACTTGCAGAAGGAGGGACCAGCCGTCCCTGCCTGGGGGCAGGGTGCTGGCCTCCGAGAGGCCTGTCCCAGTCATGTGAGGGGCGTGGGTGTCTGCCCCACTATTCTTGGAGCTCCTGGGTGACAGGCTGGTGCCTCAGGGGGCGGAAGAGGGCCAAGGAAGGAGGGGTGAGTCAGCAATGTGGAACCGTGATCTGGGGCACAGGAAGCAGGAGAACATCTTCTCCACGTGGTTCCTGCATCCAGCAAGGCTTCTGGGAATGAAAACAGCAGTTGAGCCGGTTTTTCCGACATTTCATTTTCGTTTGAAACAGAGTTGCATTCCATCAAAACTTCTAAATGTTTATCTTAACATATTATTTGCCATATTCCAGGGGCTGTTTCGTGTCTCCTGTTGTGCAAGAGCTCTCTTGTCGTCACAGATGTGAGCCTGGCAGGCTCTGCCCCTGGTCACAGACAGCGGTGTAACCAGGAGGGAGCCTGGGCCAGGCACTAGCTAGTCCTGTCTCAACACTCACTAACCCTCCTCTGAAGCAAAGACAGGGAACATCAGGCTGGAGATTTGGGTGGTAAGACAATCTAGCAAGGGTTTAAAGATTTAAAAAATGAATGCATTTTTAAGACATGGAACTGACCTGCCAGCCTCTGGTTCCTGGCCGCTGTGTCATCCTCACCAGTGGCCCAAGGATGCCTGAAGCCCCAGGCAGCCAGCTGGCAGGAGAGCGTGCAACATAAGAAATAATGCAAAGGCTTTCTCTGATTCAGTTTAAAAGTTCAACGTTGAAGGTACAGTGATTTATTTTTGCAGTGATAACACAAATTCAAATTCTGGTGGAGCACACATCGTTCTGAAAACAAGGCCTTGGCCAAATTGAGACATCTATGGTGCAGAAATATGCTTGGAATCAACGATGCTGCCCAGCAAGTGATAACTGCTTCAGGAAATCCTCCGCATCGTGAGAGGAGCTCAGCCTGTCACGATGCACGAGTGAGAAGTGGAGGGGCTGGACCACAAAGCCCTAGGACGCAGCTGATGCTGAATTAAAATGAAAGCGGAGGCAGCAGGGCCTCATCCCTCTCCCTGGGGTTAATTGCCATCCTTATCTGCCAGGCGCAGGAGTGGATCCTTTGTAAATAAAGTGCGCACAGTGGCATTTAATTGTTCTGTAAGTGACCCTTTAAATTCGTTGTGCCGTTTATTCAAAATCCGCTGGGAGCTTCCAAACTTTTTAGTGAAGGTTGTGCCAGAAATCTTCAGTTCAGGAAGCTTTTAGTGAAGCACAATGGCTGCAGAGCAGATTTGCTCACAGAAAGGTGCTGACGTGGGAAAGATGCTGATGGGAGGGCTGGGGGAGTCGCATGCTTGGTCCTGCTGTGGGATCTTCGGGAACAGTGTTGTCACTTCACTGTGGAATGTTCTGGGCCCATGGAAGAATCTCTGATGAGGTCCACATTTTAAAGTTGGATATATTTACATTCTCTGTACCGAAATGGAATGTACTTGAGATAGCTAAGATTTTTGAAGCATTTAAATTTGGTGAAACATTGAAAAGCATCATAAATAGAGACAATGTGATGAATTTCGACTTGTGAAATACTTGTTGATGAGAAGTTCTCTGACTAGAGTCAGAACAGACCCTGACCACATATCCAGGCTGAAATAGGCTCATCTTCCCACATGGAAAAATTAGAACTGAGGAAATCTTCCACTTGGCCAGATTTGTGCTGAGTTTCCAGGTCTGTCAGCACCTGTAGGAAGAGAATTTTCTCAATAAAGTATTACACTTTATAGACAGCCAGTCAAGAGTGTCAACAATCTTGAATTTATCAATCACAAAGTCTAACACTGGGGAAGATTGAGGATAATTTATGAAAAAATAAAACTAGTAAATAATTTTAAAAGATATTCTTTTAAAAAAAGTCAGTGACATTGTATTAAACAGCCCAGATAAACTTTAAAAAGAAATCAAAGTTTGTGAGTATGGAACAAGAGTAATTACTCTGCTTGTTTTTTCGAATGTCTGGATAATCAGTGCAAAGAATATTTTTAAAAGTTTTCCTTTAATATATATGGATATAGACTTGGAATAATTTATTTTGGATAATAGATTTTAAATAGAACTATTTCATAGGCCTGCCAGTAAAGAAAATAGAAATGTCAGACAATAAATAGATATTTCAAAAAAGTATATATTTAGAAATTATTTTCCACACCTTCTTTTCCTCTCACCAGTGTCTTCATCGGCTCAATAGGTTGTACTGTCCGCCTCATGGTATTTCATAGCTCCCCATTTGTGGCATAACTAATTTGTTTCACTTGCTCCTTAAGGATACACATGATATCTTATAATCCAACTACACAAGAAATAGTTAGTGCCTCCTCTATGCCAAATACTATAATAAACCAAGCATGTAGCAAGGGTATAGCAGTGTAAGACTCTAGAGTTGCATGGATGATGGATGAATGGATAGATGGGTGGATGGGTTAAACTTAGCTGTTAATAAGGTCATCATTGATACTTTGGAGGTGAGTGTCCTTCCTTTCTGAGTCTGAACCATGTTCTGCTGGCTCATTACAACACAGTCTCCTTATTAGCCATATCATTTCACATTATTTCGTTGCCTTCTGAGCCCTTGGTCATCAGGGGAAGTGACAAGAAAATAGGACTGGGTCAGGATAAACCTTCCAAGTCCTTGCCTTCTGTTTCCAGACGGGGATCTGTGGAATTCTTTCTGACTGAACAGAGCATTTGTTCACTGAAGGCTGAGATGGGCCCTTTCAACAAGGCAGGATCTTGTTCTGCAGCAAGTGTGGCTTCCAGTTTGGCTCAGAGCAAGTGGCAAGCAAATGGGACCCTCTGTATCTATAGTCTTGTGGAAGGGTAGAACCACCATGGACCAGAATCTTGCATCACAGGACATCTTTTATGCAATCCAGACCATGTCTAGCCACTGAAGTCTCACTTACCTTGAATGCCTCCCCCAAGAGGCAGCCCAACCCCTGTCAACATAACACACACACCCCTGCTAGTCTGGGTTCCCCCAGCCCTTGGCTTCCACTGCCCCAGGTGACTGTAACTTGTCTAGATCATCCTGGTCTCAAAGAGGCCTCCAACATGATGTCCCTGATGCTTGTTGAAGGTCATGGGCTGAGGATGTTGCTGCTGAGGTCTGCTTCCCCATCCTGTCACCATCTCAGAGAGGTACTCAGGAGTCCACATTCAGAAGCATTCAAGGTTCAGGACTTCGAGCTGTCTGACCATATCACACCTCAGCTGCTTGGTCCATGGTACCACAAGTACACATAGCCACTACTTGATTACACCATTGACATCGAGCTGCAGTCTCTTTATCAGCTGTCTGTCCAGCTCTCCACCCTCTTTCCATCTGTGGATCCGCCTTACTTTTGTGTGCGTTTCATACAGCCACTGCAGACACCAGTATACTTGACCCCTAAGCAGTTGAGTGCATGTTCTGCCAACTAGAGTTCAATATTTATGTTTTTAAGTAAACTTTCCATGCAGTGAAATGCACTAATGTTAGGTGTACCTTTTGCTGAGTTTTAACACAAGCAAAGTCCTGTAAACCCCTCTCCATCAGCACGTGGAATTTCCCATCCCTTGCAGAAAGTACCCACTACCCAGTCAGTCCTTGCCCACACCCTACTGAGGCAACCACTGTCCTTATTTTTGTCATCACTGACTAGTTTTGCCTGTTCCAGAACTTCATATAAACCAGAGGTGCCATTTTAACCACCAGTCTGTACTGCCATGTGGGTGATGGATTTTCAAGGTCTAGCCCTGGGGGACTGACAGATCACCCAGGGTTCCCCAGAAAAGTGGAACCAAGAGGATATTTGTCATCTATTGATGTCTATCTATCTATTCTATCTGCAGAAAGAACAACAGATTCATTTTATCATAAGGACCATGGGGTTCACAGGCCAAAATCTGTAGGAGTGGTCAGCAGGCTGGAAGTCCTAGAAAGGTGTCTGTTATGGTATAGAACAGGGTGTCTGTTCTGTCCAGTAGCGAGGCAGAATTTTTTATTCTCTGGGAAACCTCAGTTTTTGCTCACAAGAACTCCAGCTGGGTGAATGGGGCTAACCTGCCTTACAAAGAGTAACCTCCCTTACTTGGAGCTGGCTGGTTGCAGGTAGTCAACACATCTACCCCATCCACGCAGTGTCAATGCTGGCATTTAACCAGGCAACACACATCATGGCCCTCACATGGCAGAAGTCTCTGAGTTGAGGGCGCCCGCTTAGGACCTGGTGGAGAATCAGGAAGGCGGCTTCCAGCAAGAGGGCAGCCCAGAAACCTAGCTGGAAGGGCAGAGCCAGGACCCTGGTTGCTCACTGGCTGGCGAAGGGAGCCTCACTGGGCAGGGAACAGACTAGGGGTGAGGGTGGCACCAGGGCCTCCATTCCCCACTTCTGCCCGCTGAGCATGGCTGCATATAACCAAAGGGGTTCTCTGTGCTGCCCTTTTCCACGTCGGTTCCTCCCAATGGATGATCTGTGTTTTAATGAGAATAATATTTGCTTCAAGGAAGTATGATTCCAGCCATGTTTTATATCAGCCAGATGTGTTTAACTGTTCACCCCCTCCCTCCACCAGTAATCTGGCAAAACCTGTACTGCAGTGGGGCCCCCATCTCTCCCCACCACCCGCCTTCATTCTCAGGCCCAAGGGTGTTTCCAGGGGAAGGGAGCCATGTGGAGCTGATTCATCAGCACGGTGCTCATCAAAACACCGTTTTGTAAGAGCTAATTGGTGTGCGGGGAGCCTCTCAAATCCTTTTCATAAGCCTCTCAGTGACCCTGTTGTTTGAACCAGGCCTTAACAGAACCTCAGCTTCAAAAGACTGATGTTTGGTCCAAAACTCAGACACCCTGGTGTTGAAGCAGGCACCAGGCTTGGGCAAACACTTTCTGCTGGTTTTAGGCTGAGCAGAGCCAGGCAGTTGGGAAAGACTGGACTCCAGCAAAGCAGTTAATGTTTTTTTTTCCCCTCCTACTTTTTAGGCTGACAACAAGCTCTGAGCTGGGAACCTGGGACCTGTGCTGTGACAGGTAGGACTCTGTGTTACCTGCCCTTCCGCTGGTCTGCGACAGCCCAGGAGGGGTGGCTGTGTTACCTTGCCCAGTGTCCTTTTCAATAGAATATTCTTTGACCAAAGAATGGAGTGCAGAGAAGTTACTCTGTGTGTTTCCTTTCTCCAGATCTGAGTTGTTCATTCACTCATCCTCTTATTTGGGAATTATTGAACATGAGCTGTGTGACGAGCTCTGTAGCAAGGGTCAGCATCAGTGATGAGACAGAGATGTCGTGTCCTTCACGGGGAGATAGTTACCCATCAGGCACGCAGCTGAGTGGGATGTGATTGCAACTTGTGATGGAGGAAAAGACCCATGAATACAAGACTGGAGCCTCTTCTGGTGGGTGGTGGGGATGAGGGTCTGAAGCTTGGAAAGGAAGGATGTGAGACGGGTATAGGGAGAGCATTTGGGACGGGGAACAGAGTGTGCAGGAGCTCTGAGGACCAGGAGGAGAGGGAAGAGGAGGCCAGACCCCCACAGCTCAGAGGCCGAGAAGGGGAGCTGCCTTTTATCCCAAGAGTAATGAAGAGATGTTACGTCTGCAACAGGAGATGGCTTTTGTCCAGTGTATGTTGCTGTTTAAGTCAGGCTTATTGGGATATAACCTACATCAGTAAAATCCACCCTTTTCACTGCGCCGTCCTGAGTAACAAACGCGTCCAGTTGTGTAACTGCCACAGTCAACACACAGAAAGGCCCGTCAACCCCGAGAATTCCCTGTGGTCAACCAGCCCCCGGCAGCCCCACCTGATTCCTGTCCCTGGAGATCAGTTTGGCCTTTTCTGGAATGTCACAAGATGGAAAGCTTCCCTGTCCCCTTTAGGTCTGTCTTCTTTCACAGGTCACAGTGCATCCACAGCCACATTGTCTCGCTGCGGGCGTTAGTTCTGTATCCTCATGACGGCCGGGTGATTTTCTGTGGTATGGACGCACTTGTTCACCTGATGCAGACCTCTGGGCAATTCTGGTTCTCAGGCCACACTTAGTACTGCCAGGAGCCCTTGCTTTTGGGCTGGCATGTCTGTCCATCTCAGCCCCACGCCCAACTGCTCTGGACAGATTTGTGGGGATTTCTGGTTGTACAGTGAGGAGGATGCCAGAACGTGTTCCACAGTGGCTGCACCACGAGGCACTCCCTCCTCAGCCCACACTGCCACCCCCTACAGGGCACTCCCCACTTCAGAACACCTCAGCCCACATTGCCCCCCTGGGGACTCCGGGGCCTTGCTTCCTGAGCCAGTGGAAGTCCTTGATTTGAACAGGGCCTCCCTTCCTCTTGCTCAGGCCCCTCAGCTCTGCTGTCTGTCACTTGGTCCTCTGCCTTCTCTCTACTTGGGTTTCATCTTCCATCTGATGACAGCCACATTTAACTGGGCGCTGCAGAATCTTTTTCAAAGTTTCCAGTCATATCTAAGAGAAAGTCTTAGGTAATTTTAAAAAATGTTTTTATTTTTGATTGTACTGGGTCTTCGTTGCTGTGCACAGGCTTTCTCTAGCTGTGGTGAGCAGGGGCTACTCTCTAATCACTGTTTGCGGGCTTCTCACTTTCTCAACAAGGGTGGCCTCTCTTGTTGCAGAGCACAGGCTCTAGGGTGCTTAGGCTTCAGTAGCTGCAGCTTGCAGGTTCTAGAGCGCAGGCTCAGTAGTTGGGGTGCTGGGGCTTAGTTGCTCTGTGGCATGTGGTATCTTAGTTCCCAGACCAGGGATTGAACACATGTCCTCTGCGTTGGCAGGTAGATTCTTAACCACTGGACCCCTAGGGAAGCCCTCTGAGTTAAGTATTATTATGACCCAGTACCTCTCCAGAAGTTGCTGGTCTCTCTTCTTAATAAAGAAAGAAAACCTCCAGAAATCAGGAGCATCTGGCTAGAATTTAATGAGAGTGTACTATTTTCATGGGGCCCTGAGGGTTTTTTTTTTTTAAGAAACAAATGATACTGATTTCCCGTTGATGACATAAATTTCTTTTAAAATAGCTTTAAATATTTTTAGAAATGTTATTTTAAAGACACATGTGAAGTGAGTGACAGGTGGGTACTGTGGAGATGTGGCCAATGTTTGAGGAAGGTATGCCAACAGCTGGTGTTCAGGAACCACCCTGCCCAGGTGCTGGGCAGGCCTGATTCACCCTGGCTCCATCTCTTCTGGCTGTGGGCCCACTTGCCGCCTGCTCCAGGATCCCTCTGAGAATTCACTATGACGTTGTGTGAAATGCTGACCTGGAGACACCTAGAGGGTGTGGAAGGAGCCGTGGAGGTCGCTGCCCCGGGAGCTCAGTGACAAGCACCTGTCCCTCTGTCACTCCGACTCCCTGAGCAGGATATCTGCCCTTGATTCTGCCGGGATGATGCACAGGAAGGTCAGGCTACAATTTCTGCTTCAGATACACACACTAATAATAATAGCCACGTTCCCAACTCCTATTCCCGGCACGATATCTCCATCATCTCTAATCAATAATGTCCTCAGTGTCATCCTAGGAAAACGCTCAAGTCTGTGGTTAAATAAGGAAACTGCAGAAAGTTTAGCAGCTGATGTAAGACCCACAGCTGTCCTACTTTGGGGATAAATGCCCTTTATTCTGAGACTGTGTCCTTTTTATTGTTTGATGAACTGATAATGACTGTGGAGGGGAATGGATTATAGGGGTTCTACTTAAAATGTGGAAATAAAAAACATTAGACCAGAAACATCTTCTGAAAATGTTACTGACTTGGTTTTCGACATCTGATTCTGGCCAATGTGAAGTAACAGGCGTGGGAATTACCCTCCTGCCATAAACGACCAGAAAGCTGGATGGAATACACCAAGCACAGCTGTCACACATTGACAACAGGCAGTGAAAGGGAGAAACAGGGCTTATGACTGCACCAGCTCACTGCCGGGAGTGTGAGAGAGGGTGGTCTCATTGCATGGAGGAGAGAGAGGACAGAACTAGCAAGACTCGGGGGGCAGAGGGCTGAGTGGAGGGAGCTCCAGAGAGGCTCCACCAGGGCATGGCTAATGCGTGCATGTATGTGAGGGAAGGAAAGGAAGCTGGGGACATTGCTGTCCAGAGAGGCAGGCAGAACAGTCCTTGGAGCTTACACAGGGCTGAGGGTACCTTGTATTTATACCAGCTGGGGTGGGAAGATCTTAGGATACACTGGGCATTAGTGGAATCCTCATGAGCATTTTCTGAATAATGGTAGTAAATTAGTTTTAGCCTAAGTCTGTTCTGGACCCACCTAACAACATTTTAAAAGAGGCATCATAAGAGTCTAACTAATTCCAAATAACTCAGAACTGCACACCAGAATAAAATCCAAGACTTTTTTAAGGAGCACTGCAAAAGCCAGAAAGCAATAGTGAACATTGACAATGTCTGCTGTTTGATCAAAATTAACCATGCATGCAGAAAAGGCAGAAAATTCACCCAAAATCTTGGGGGAAAGTCAATCAGTAAAAAGATACTCAGATATGACATAGATGATGGAATTTACAGACAAGGATGTTGAAACAGCAACTAAAAATATGTTCTATACATTCAAGAGGGAAGAACAATAAATAACGAGAAGCAAAATGAAAGATATAAAAAAGTCACAGTGGAACTTTCAGTTGAAAATTCAATATCTGAAATGAAAAATATGCTGGATAGAATTCACAGCAGAGTCAACACTGTAGAATTAAAGATCAGCAAGTTTGAAGCCATAGAACAATTCAAATTTGAGCAGAGAGAAAAAAAGACTTTAAAAACAAGATAACAGAACTGTGGTGACCTGCGGGCTAATATCCAGTCATCTTGCGTGTTTGTAATTGGAGTTCTAGAAACAAGAGAGAGGCAGGGACAAAACCTGTTTTGAAGAAATAACAGCCAAAAGCTTTCTGAACTCAGTGGAAACTAGAAACTCACAGATCCAAGGAGCCAAACAAACCCTATGTGAAGTAAACACTGAGAAAGCCACATCAAGACACATTACAAACAAATTGCTGAAAACCAGTAATAAGAAGAAATCTTAGAAGCAGCCAGATAAAAGTGACACATTGTGGAAAGAGGAGCAGAACCATATGAGGGACAGCAGACCCCTTGCCAGAAACCATGCAAACCAGAAAACAATGGAGAAGCATCTTTTAAGTACTAAATGCTGATGGAGGTGGGGACCATCAACAGTGATTTTATTAGCCAGTGAAAATATGATTCAAAATTGGAAATAAAATGAAGACTATTTCAGACAAGCAAAACCCAATAGAATTCGCTGTCAGCAAATCTATTTACAGAAAGTGTTAAAGGAGGTTCTTCTAGCAGAAAAAAAATCCAAATGGAAATTTAGATCTACACAAAGCAGTGACGTGGACCAGTAATAGTAATTCAGTAATTTAATTGTCATTGTTTAGTTGCTAAGTCGTGTCTCTTTTGCACCCCCATGGACTATAGCCTGCCAGGCTCCTCTGTCCATGGGATTTCCCAGACAAGAAAACTGGAGTGGGTTCTCATATTCTTCTCCAGGGGATCTTCCCAACCCAGGGATTGAACCCATGTTTCCTGCATTGGCAGGTGGATTCTTACCACTGAGCCACCTAGGAAGCCCAGTAATTAAATAGATAAATGTAAAATATATTTTTCTTATTTTTACATTTCTTGCAATAGTACTTCACCATTTAAATAAAGAATAATAGCAGTGTATTTTTGGGGTTTATAGTTTGCAAGGAAGTAAAATGTCTGACAATAATAGCACAAAGAATGGGAGGGAGGCATAGAAGTATATTGTTCAGTGATTCTTACACTGTATGTGATATGGAATAATAATATATGAAGGGAGGTTGTGATAAGTTAAACAGGTATATTATAAACTCTAGAACATCCAGTAAAAATTAAAAATTACTATATAGCTAATAAGCTGATAGTGGGGATAAAGGAGAATCATTAAAATTAAACCCTTAATCAGTCTCAAAGAAGGCATGGCAATAAGAAAGAGATGGAACAAGTAGAAACCCAAAACAAAAAGATTTAAACCCAACTGTATCATAATTACATTAAACATAAATTGTCTAGCATTTAAAATGAAGACAGAAATTGCAAGATGGGATACAGAAGCAAGAAAGACCCAAATAAATGCTGCCTTCAGAGAAGTTCAGCAAAGGAAGTGCAAAGGAAGCCACAAATAGGTTAAAAGTAAGAGGATGGGAAAAGATGTACCTTGCTAACATTAACCAGTAGAAAGCTGCAGCGGCCATACTAGCACCAGACAAGGTAGATTTCATATCAAAGAGTATTTCCAGGTACATAGAAGTCATCACCAAGATAAAGGCATCAGTTCATCAAGACACAAATGTTGAATGTGTATACTAACAGTTTCAAGACATATGATGTGAAAACTGATAGAGCTGCAAGGAGAAATAGAAAAATCACAATTATCACAAGCAATTTCAGTACCCTGGGCTCAGTCAGGCTTTAGCCAAAGGAGCAGAACCCACAGAAAGCGTGTCTGTATCAAGCAGATGAGAAGTCCGTCATGCAGTTGTGGCGGCTGCAAAGCAAGTGTGACTTGATGTGTGTTCAGACACAGCCAATTGTTGTTCACAGGAGGAATTTCTTCTTTCCTTGGGGAAGCCTCAGCCCAGCTATTAAGGTCCTCTGACCAATTAAGTCAGGCCCTCCCAGAATCATCTCCTCTACTTAAAGTTCAACTGATTAGGGTCTGTAATCACATCTGCAAAGTCTGTTCTGAGCAGCACCCAGATGAGCATCTGACTGGGAGGCTGGAGACTACCCCAGCAAAGCAGACACGTCTGGAAGCATCACAGCCCCCTCCCCCAACAAGTACAAAATCAATGACAACACAGAGCACTTGGAAAACATCATCATTAACTTTACCTGATTGGCATTTACAGAACATTCCACCCAACAACAGTAGAACACACATGGAAAATTCATCCAAATGGACTAGATTCTGGACCATAAAATAGACCTCAATAAATTTAAGAAGATTAAACCCGTACAAAGTCTGTTTCCTGATCACGAGGGGACCAGGCAGCTGGGAAGTGGTGGAGTTGGGAGTGGAGCAGAGCATCTTCCTTTGAGAGATGCACCCCCTTCCTGCTACTCAGGCTGCCTCCCTGATGCCTGGGGGCGAGCAGGCCTGTGCCTGGTGGGCTGGGAATGTCTGGCACCCGGCGTCAGGTGCGACTTGCTCACAGTTGCTGGTGGTCCTGTTTTGAGGGCCAGGCTGCACGAGCGTTTGTGTCACCATGAAGGGCTGCCTGTGCACCACCCCGGGTGCACTTGTCTTTGGGTGAACTGACACAGCTGGCATTCTCTCTGAGGACCCAGAGATGCAGTAGAGAGAACATGGTGAGTGGACCCGGGCCATCGAGGGAGCCGGCTGGGGAGCTGGTGTCCTGTCATTCAAGGTGCAGAAGCACTGGAGAAGGAGGTTTGTTCTGGCACACCAAGGGGCAGGCCCAGGCATATGCAGTACCCTCCAAACACTCCCCAAACTCTCTCCAATAGAACCTGGGGCAGTGGAGGCAGTGTGCCCTGAGTCAGTGCAGGGGGTCCACACGTCACTCTCTCACGCACACACTAGGAGAGCAGGTCCTGCTCCAAAATGTCTTGAACTTGGAACTTAAGACAATAGCTGAGGGGGATATTAAGGTGGGGACATGTTGTACAGCTATCACTGTGTCTCTGACCCCTGGTGGGCTTCTGAGCTGCCTGCTGGAGGTCATTCCATGACCTGCCAGCCCAAAGGCCATCTGAGCATCTATCAAAACTTGCAAATGACCAGCACATTGTCTTGCTTACTCATCTGTTTTTGTAGTAAGTTTGGGTAGAAAGTGGTTTTGGAAAAAGAGAGTCAGATCCAAACAGATGTTACATGAGATGTATTATGTGAACCATGGATGATGAAATGATGGGTTCTCATGCACGGCCCTAAAAGCTCTGGCAGAATGGGGAGTGGCTCGTTCCCATGTGGCATGTGGCAAAGAGGGTCTAATTTTGGAACTGGGTGAGCTTTCTCGAGGCCATAGGAATGGCAAAGCAAAGGAGAGGCCTTCCCTGTACTTATCTGGTGATTGACAGGTGATAATGTTTTATTGGAGCAGAAACATTTCCGGACTAATTTATTCCTTCACTCATCTGGGTTAAAAGGAGAGGGGGTGCCGGAGAGAGAAGGAGAAAGTGGGAGTGGATTAAGAGGGGGCTAAGTTAAACGCATTTGCCAAACCACACATACCATGTGCCCAACTTTCATAACTAAACGAAACATTGCATTAATCACAACAAATTAAAACACTATTTATTGAGGGATGGAGGGGTCCAACTTTTTGTAACTGTGGAATTTCCTCTTCCCCTATTTTCCTCTCCCTTCTCCCCAGCCTCATTCCCCATTGGCAAATGAACTTGTTTTTCTTGCCACGTGAGTCCATGGAAATCAGAATACTAGCTTGACAGGAAGCGCCATGTTCTACAGTTACCCTGGGAGCGAGGAGGTCAGTTCTTCATCCTGGCACTCAGCGCCCCAGGCAGCCCGGGCATATGCCCTCATACCCCGCTTCCACTCCTCCCGCCAAGGCCAGTCACCATCAGGACGCAGTCAGGCTTCTTTATTGCAGCAAAGTGAAACTTGCTTACCGAATTCTTTCCACAGTTGAACCGCTGCCTGGCTCACTTCTTACGGGTGGGTCGACTCTTGTGATCCACAGCTTCTGGAAGCTCCTCGGTCTGTAATGCAGGCCACAAGGAAATGTGACACTTTTTTGTCTCTCCTAGGAGTTTTGTCTCTCCCTGGTGATGGACAGGGAGGCCTGGCGTGCTGTGATTCATGGGGTCGCAAAGAGTCGGACACGACTGAGTGACTGAACTGAACTAAGGAGTTTTGTGACTTTTCAGTCCTGTTCTGAACTGAACTGCCGAGACTTTTCAGTCCTGTTCTCGACTGAACTGCCGAGACTGCCCTGTTGCCCCCTCCCTCTATCCCAAGATGCAGAATTGGAGCTGGGAGGGAAAGATTATCTCCAGATGTGGAGGAGCGACAGCTGTGAGAAGGGAGACGGAAGGTTTGGGGGGCTCTGGAACAAAGGACGCGGGGTGAGCTATGAGAACTGGGGGAGGGAGAGGGTGCAGCAGGTTGAGGACTGGGCTCTGAAGGCAGGGTTGAGAGGAGCTGTGCCACCTGAGAGGCTCCTGCTCAGATGATGGGCCAGGCCCTTCCCAAGGTGCTGAGGCCTGCTTCTTACCCTCAGGGGACTCCTCAGTTTGCCGCCAAACAGTAGTGTGTGAGATGAACTTCTGTCACCATGTTGCCTGTCTTCAGTATACCCTGGAATCTGTTTTTAAAGGAAATGTTTAGACTTCTATGTTGGTAAGGCTAAAAAAAAAAAAGTTTGGAAAAACAGATATTCATTGGCTAACTAATATTTTGGGTAGACTTAGCTTTCCCCATGTCAGGTTTGCTTGAAGAGGAGATGGATCACATCAGGGGAAAAGGAGGAGGAAGATGCATTCATTCATTAAAAGTAATTGTTGGGTTAGAATTGCAGGCTTGCCTTGGCCAAACAGATGGTCCTGACCGCTGTCACTGGAGCATGCCATTTCTCTGTCACAGTCAAGTGTCGGGTTCCCACAGACCCACTGGATCGGACCACTTACTGGCCATCAGGATTTTCCCTTTGAACTTCAACCCGTCTCTCCTCATCTTGCCAATATGGATGATATATCATCGTTCAAGTTAGGTTGATAACCTGTGTTTGTAATTTTGTTTGTAGCAGTGATTCTCACAGGATGGGCGGGTGGCCCCAGGCCAAGAGCATCAGCATCCCTGGGAACTTGTTAGAAATGCAGAGTCTCAGGCCGCACCCCAGATTTGCTGGGTCAGAAACTCTAGGGTGAGGGAGGGGCCCGCCCATCTGCTTTTAATGAGCCCTCCATGTGATTCTGATGTGGTTTGAGAACCTCTGGCCTTTGGAACTCTGTGTGCACTTTAAATGGGTGAATCTTATGCAGGTGAATTATATCTCAATAAAGATTACAAATAGAGCATGTGAAGCAAAGAGTATAACACTGTTTTGTGGGGTTGATAGCATGTCTAAGTAAATGTATGACAACAAAGCACAGAGGCTGGAAAGAGGAAATGAGGGCATGTAGACTGTTGTGAAGTTATTTTACCGTATGTGAAGTATGAAGACAGACATGCATTAGATATTTTAAGCCCTGTTTTAAGCAACCACTGAAAACTAAAAGGAGGGATACAGTCAGTAAGACTACAGCAGAGGTAAGACGGAATCATAAAAATATACTCAATCCAATAGAAGGAAGAAAATAGTGACAACTCTTTAAAAAGAACAGATAACACAAATTGAAAAATTATTGGGTGATAATTTAAATTCAACTTCCCAATGAAAAGATAGAGATGATAAGATTGTATAAGAAAATATTTCCCAACTATGTGGACACAACTGAGCAACTGAACTGAACTGATGTGCTTTTTCAAGAAAAATTATTTAACACAAAAACATAGGTGGACTGAAAGTAAACAGAGAAAGCTATACCATGAAAATGCAAATCAAAAGAAAGCTAGGGCAAAGATGTTACCATCACATAAAGTAAACATCAGAACAAGGAAAATTGCCAGAGATGAACAGGGGCGTTTTATAGTAATAAAAGTGTTTTCTACAAGAAAACGTAACACTATAAATGTGCCCACACCCACACATGGAACAAAAAGTAAAGTAGAAATAGAAAAATCCACAAACATAGTTGGCGACTTCAGTATGCCTCTCTGTAAGTGATGAAACAAGTAGACTGAAAATCAGTAAGGATATATTAATAGAAATCTTAATCACAATATCATCCAAGTTGATCTACTTGACATTTATTGGACAATCTTCCCAATATCAGCAGAGTACACATTTTTTACAAGTACACATGGAACATTCACAGAGTATGCTGGGCCATGAAACAAATCTTAACAATTTTAAAAGAAGTTAAAGTTATGTGAAGTATATTGTCTGGCCAGAATTAAACTAAAAATCACTAATATGTAACTCTAAACATTGGAAATTAAACAATAAACTTTCAAGTAACGTATGGGTCAAAAAATCAAAAGAGAAATTAGAAAAAAATTTAATTGAACAGAAAAGAAAGTACAACGTATCACAGTTTATAGGATACTGGTAAGGCAGTGCTTAGAGGGAAATTTATAGCATTAAGCATACACATTGGTAAAGAAGAAGGGTCTCAAAGCAATAATCTAAGCAATAAGCTACCCATTAAGAGCCTAGAAAAAAAGAACACAATAAATTCAAAGTAAGCAGAAGAAAGGAAACTATAAAAATAAGAACAGAAACCAATGAACTTGGAAACAGAAAAATAATAGAGGAAAATCAACAAGATCAAAAGTGGTTCTTTGAGCAAAACAGCAATTGAAAAGCCTTAGCCAGACTGATCCAGGCAAAAAAGAGAGCAGTCACAATTACCAGTATCCAAAATGAAAGAGGGACATCGCTACAGATCCTACAGACATAAACTGTAATAATAAGGACTATAAGAGAATATTAACCTTTATGACAGTGAATTTATGAAATCAATGAGCAAATTTCTTGACTCACACTCAGTATTGAAGTTCACTAAAAGAGAATTAGATAACACAAAGAGCTCTGTATAAAGTTTTAATTCCTACTTAAACATTTTCCTACAAAAATGAACTCTAGGACTAGGTAGCTAGTAGCTGGTGAATTCTACCAAACATTTAAGATATAAGCAATTCCACTTCTACACAAACTCTTCGAGAAAATAGGAGATGAGGGAACACTTCCCAACTCAATTTATGATGCCAGAATAATGCTGATACCAAAACCAAAGATATTGCAAGTAAAGATTACAGATCAATATCCCTAGCAGATCAAATCCAACAGTATATAAAAAGAGTGACACATCACCTCCAATTCTGTTTACCCTAGGAATACAAGATTGATTCAGCATTTTAAAACAAATTAATGTAATTCGCCATGTCAGTGGTCTAAAAGAGAAAAACCACATGATCACCTCAAATATATGGAAAAAGCATTTAGCATCCTTTTTTTTTTTTTTAAGAAAAACAGTGGTAATTAGGAATCGAAAAGAACTTTAGCCTCTAATTTGTTGTTGTTTAGTTGCTAAGTCATGTCCGACTCTTTGTGACCTCATGGACTATAGCCTGCCAGGCTCCTCTGTCCTCCACAATCTCCTGTAGTTTGCTTAAATTCATGCCCATTGACTCGGTGATGCTATCTAACCATCTCATCCTCTGCCACCCCCTTCTCCTTTCCCAGAATTAGGGTCTTTTCCAATGTGTCAGCTCTTCGAAGTAGGTGGCCAAAATATTGGAGCTTCAGCTTCAGCTTCTGTCCTCCCAATGAGTGTTCTTGATTTCCTTTAGGATTATTCGTTTGATCTCCTGCAGTCCAAGGGACTCTCCAGCACTCTCTGCAGTCCAAGAGTCTTCTCCAGCACTATAGTTCGAAAGCATCAATTTTTTTTTGCCACTCAGCCTTATTTATAGTACAGCTCTCACATTAGTACATGACTACTGGAAAAACCATAGCTTTGACTATATGAACCTTTGTTGGCAAACTGATGTCTCTGCTTTTTAATACGATGTCTAGGTTTGTCATAGCTTTCCTTTCATCTACTAAGCGCCTTTTAATTTCATGACTGCAGTCACCATACACAGTGATTTTGGAGCCCAAGAAAATAAAATCTGTCACTGCTTCCACTTTCCCCCCTTCTGTCTGCCATGAAGTGATGAGACTGGATGCCATGATCTTCATTTTTTAATGTTGACTTTCAAGTCAGCATTTTTACACTCCTCTTTAACCTTCCTCAAGAGACTCTTTAGTTCCTTTTCACTTTCTACTATTAAAGTGGTATCATCTGCATATCTGAAGTTGTTATTCCTCCTGGCAATCTTGATTCCAGCTTGTGATTGACACAGTCCAGCATTTCACATGATGTGTCCTGCATATAAGTTAAATAAGCAGGGTGACAATATATAGCCTTATCATACTTCTTTCCCAATTTTGAACCAGTCTGTTGTTCCATGTCTGGTTCTAACTTACTTCTTGACCCACATACAGGTTTCTCAGGAGACAAGTAAAGAACTTAGGAGACAAGTACTCCCATCTCTTTAAGAATTTTCTACAGTTTGTTGTGATCCATGCAGTCAAAGGCTTTTAGGGTAGTCAAGGAGCAAGTGTTTTATGTCTGTATTGTGGTGGGGTAGCCTCACCAGAAACACTTGCCAAGTCATCCAACTGTGCATCTGGAAGGGGCAAAATTGTGTATAAGTTACACCCCAGGAAACCAGAGTTATAACATATAGGCCAGTAGCATAGGACCTCTGTGGTAGGTGCTCAAAGAAAAGAGGATCCCATCATGGCAGCCCTCCTGTCTATTTGAGGGGGGCGGAAAGGCATCCCACAGGTAGAAGGGACCCCATGGCTTGGATGGGAGGAGATGCTCCATGCAGAGAGACAACCCCTCCAGAGGCCAGAGGGAAGGAGCAGGCTTGCCGGGAGAAGCTGAGCAGTGGAGGCAAAGGTTCTCTCCCGCTCCTTCCTGCCTTTACCTCTCCAGTGGGTCAGGGAGGTGAGGCTGGCTGGCCTGCCAGTGACACGTCCATCACTGGCTCCATGCATCTTCCGGGGCTTTCCAGCACAAGGTCAGAGGTCAGCAGCATTTGGGAAGGGACCCAGCGTCTGAGGATTTATCCAACTGATGTTACCCCAACAGCTCACCCATGACTAAGCAAACTCGTTTTTGTGAAGATGCCAACCCTCTTGCCCCCTCTCTGGGCCAGCTCTTGGACCTTGGGCGTACAGGGTGCCACATGGGAAACAGGACTCCTTCTTGTGGTACCCCTGTGCCAGGTGCAGCCACAAAGAAAGGCTTAGTGAAAACTGGGGCCAGAACAAGAAATGGTTAAGGTAACCCAGGCAGGCAGTGATTGCTAGTGGCTGACACAGTGACGGATGTGCTGGGAGAGCAGATGCTAGCGAGCTGGTGTTTGAGTGTCACCTGACTTCCATCTCTTGTCCACAGCTGGGAAGACCCCACGCCAGGTGGTGGTGCTTCCTCCTCCATCAGGAGAGCTGTGTGTCCCTGTGACTGATTCCACTTCCATAACAGAGCTCCATCTCCAAGAGGCCTGCTCTCCGTCCTCCCTCCAGGCCATCCTGGCTGCTCTGTAGCCTGGTGTGTCCCTGACCTGGCAGCATGGGGGCAAAGGGCCCAGGTCTCCCAGCAGCACAGGATGAGACCGATGACCGTGCATGAAAGGTCCCTTTGGAAAGTGGGAGGAATCAGCTATTTAACATATTTTTCTGCCATTCTCCCCAAAGGTGCAGCCAACTGGAAAGCTATTTTAGCAGGAGAGGAAAGGAAAAGGCAATTTTTCTTGGCCACGTGGTCTCAGTTTCCTCTGCTGGGCATGGGTGGGGCTGACACCCTGTCATTTCCCCATCTCAGGTTGCGGGCACCTCTCAAGTCTGCACTAAGGCGCCACTGTTTATACAAGCAAAACGACCAGCGATGAAAGAAAAAACCCCAGGACCACAAAGACGGTGTTCACGGGTGTGTGGAAAGTGCCGCAGGCATTAGACCCAATGATGCTGTTCCCATCGTCTTCTCATTAAGCAAGTGCTCTGATGGCTGTGTTCGGGGACACCTCGCTGGCCTTTGGTTCCTGCCTGCCTTGGCTGGGCTTGCACTGGGACTCATGCACACACAGAAGACATATGCTCACTTACACAGACATGCACACACTCATGCATGCCCAAGGCACACATGCAGACATGTGGACACACACGCGCCCACGCGTTCACACGCACAGTCCCTGGGGTTGCCCTTGGGGAGTGCGACAGCCGTGTCCTGACTACTACACTGTGAATCCCGACCCCCCCGCAGTAGATGCGGTTGCTCTTTGTTGTTTTGGTGACAATAGTGCAACAGCATCTTAGATTACAGGGGCCCCAGAAGAGGAGTCCCAGCTGGCCCAGTGACCCTCCTCCTGGGAGGACCAGCTCCCACCCCAGGCCCCACATCCAGGGGCATCTCTTTCCTGCTGGGACACTGGCTTTGTCAGACTGGGTCATGCTGATGGGTATGCAAACTTGGCCTGTTTTCCCCTCTCCTTATAAATCAGCCCACAACAGGAGGCTGTATGCTTCGCCAGAAGCCTCTGAAAACAATAGCTGCTCTTCCCTGGCTGGCCCTGGTAGCAAGCGTGGAGGGTCTGGGCTGCCCCACCCCCTGGCTCTCCTAGGCGACATGTTTGCAGGGAGATGAGCCAGACTTGGGTCATGGGCTGCAGAGTTGTTTTTGGCACCAGCCTCTACTGCCGGAAAGCACCAGAGGGCTGAAGAGTCAGACAAGAGCTCTAAACAGTAAGTGCGAGCTGCTGCTGCTGCTGCTGCTGCTAAGTTGCTTCAGTCATGGCCGACTCTGTGCGACCCAGAGACGGCAGCCCACCAAGCTCCCCCGTACCTGGGATTCTCCAGGCAAGAACACTGGAGTGGGTTGCATTTCCTTCTCCAATGCATGAAAGTGAAACTGAAGTTGCTCAGTCGTGTCGTGACCCCATGGACTGCAGCCTACCAGGCTCCTCCGCCCATGGGATTTTCTAGGCAAGAGTACTGGAGTGGGTTGCCATCCCCCAAAACATGGCAGGGGTCCCTTTTCTCCCTGAAGATGGTAGCTCAGTCCACACAGGGTCGGCTGCTCGAACGTGCCAGCCAGGGTGCAGGAGCTGCACCTGCCTGGCTGCTCTGCTGAGACGAGGACAGAGGGAGGTGAGCTGCCCTCTCTGGGAGGGCTGGACCATCATAGTGTCGGCCAGAGGACTCGAGGAAGCAGCCTGTGACCGTGAGGGGGTGGGTTCCAGAGCAGCAGCTGATCAGATGAACCCTCAGGGACACTGGACTCTGGATGGTCCACATGACTGCCCAGGGGAGGGAGGGTGTCCTGGGGGCAGCAAGGTTTGGGGGTGTCCTCTGTCGCCAGGAGGGGCAGCTGGGAGTCTGGCTCAAGGTCAGTGCCTGTTGAGGTCCCACCCCCCACCCCAAGCAAGACAGCTAAGAGGCCAGAGCTGCTGGCAGGAAAGCCTTTGCACGTGGAGGGGTGTGGACGCCAGAGGGTGTGGCCTTACCTGGTATTGTCCACGAAGACCCTCAAAGCTGACAGCCTCTCCCATCTTGCCAGGGTCCACAGAGACCCAGCATCCTCTGTGCCCACGCCCCGGGGACACAGAGCCACTGCAGACTCGTGTTCAACCTGAGAACCCACACGTTCTATTAATAACCAAGTTCTCCTTGATAAACTCGCAGACGGTATTGACTGCAGGAAGGAAAATCTCCTCCAAGTCCCTAAATGGAGCATTTCACAGCCTCTCTGAAATTAGAACAAGCCTGGATGATGCCAGGTAAAGTGATAAAGGAAAATCTTCTTCACTCCATCCAAGGGTGCTTTTTTGTGGAGCAGATTATGAATCACGACCCTGACAACATCCCCCCACAGTTTATTTAGGGTTATTTTGACTTGAAGAAGTCTCTGTAAATTGAACCTCAGAAATGCTGAACAAATCCCAAATGTGGTTTATAGAAAGTTTGAAGTAGTCCAGCTTAATTCCAGATTGCCTGTATTTTTTTTTTTACATCTGTGAAATCAAAACCAGACAGATGCTTTATTAAAATGCAGTGCCTAATGCTAATTTTTTTCCCATGGCTAATGTAATTGGTCCTGACTTTTTTGGTTTCTCTGGGTGTTTATCTTGGAGTGGCTCAAACCTCATCCATCCTCTTTCTCCTCCTCCCGTGAGGTCCCTGGTCCCTCTTCTCTGCAGAGGGTCTCGGGAAGGGGCCTAGGCAGGGAGGCAGGGACGAGGGCGGCTGCTGGGGTCTGTTTCCCAGACCCTCCTGCTGGGACCACGGCTTCCAGCCCGCTGGGCTCAGTCTCTCCCTCCATTCCTCCTTCTGTGACCCCGTTTCCACTCAGCAACTCTGGTCTGGCCCGAAGCTGATTCACACTCACTGTTTCCGTGCAGACCATGAGCATTCATTACCCCCTGCCACCACCCCCGCTTTTGCCCAAGCCGCTACCCCACCCAGAGGGCCTGCCTTACTGGACTGAGAATGCCCCCTCTCCCCCACCCTCCTATGTTTCCCCAATTCAGTGACACCTCCCCCCCTCAAACACCATGACTCGCTCCCTCCCCCAAGTTCCCATGTCATCCTGAAGCGTCTGTGACACCGTGGGAGACCGTAGTCCAGAGCACTGACTCCCAGGGGTTGCCGGGCTGCTGTGCTGAGAAGGACCCTGAGGCTGTGTGACCGGGCAGAACATTGTGTTCTTCTTTAATGATGCTGTCGTGTGCAGGAAGAAGGAGGTGACAGCTCTGGGCAGACTCCTGCCAAACATGGTCTTGACCCTCCGCGCTCTAAACTGCCAGAGCATCAGAACCCCTGGAGGCTCGTTAAGCACGGATCCCAGTCCCAGAGCTCTGGTCCAGGAGGCGGGGTCACTGATGCTTGTCCCAGGTTGGCCTCCGCCTCCCTGGGGGCCCTGTTAGAGATGCAGGTGGTCACCCTGCCCAGACCCACTGCTTGAGAGTCCACATTTTAGAAAGACCCCCAGGTGGCTCCTGTGTCTGCCAGAGTTTGAGAAGTGCTGGCCGAGCCCCTCAGCTCCTTGATGCAGGGACTCCACGTTCTGTGTCACCAGCACCCTCTGCACATACTTGTGTGTGTGACCGCATACTTCGCCTCTGAAAAGAAAGACCCTTCTTTCCCAAACCTCACTGATGAAGGGAATGTGTACTGTTAAAAACACCGGAGGGCACTGCATACACAGCAGCCCATTTTAGGGTCTCTGGAGGTTCAGCAAGCACACGCGGATAAGATTGGGTGGCGAGTGGGCAGGGACATGACTTGAGTTGTATGTTTGTTGGACCTTCTCAGCTACACACCTGTCCCGTCATCTCTGACAGCAGCAACATTTGAACGCATTTCTCAAAGCAGCACCAGAAGAACGAGCATGGTAGTGCTTGGACACCATTCCCAGGTGGTGGGAGGGTGCAGAGGTCTCGTGCAGGCAGGGAGGAGCTGGACCTAGGGAGGGACATTGGGCCACGTGGACTGGTGTGCCTGCACCGGCCGAGACTCCTCTCTGAGTGCGCTTATCTGCTCAACACAGATTTATTATACTCCTGCTGTATGCGGGGCACTGCATGGAGAAGTCAATGGCAACCCACTCCAGTACTCTTGACTGAGAAGTCCCATGGGCGGAGGAGCCTGGTAGGCTCCAGTCCATGAGGTTGCTAAGAGTTGGACACGACTGAGCGACTTCATTTTCACTTTTCACTCTCATGCACTGGAGAAGGAAATGGCAACCCACTCCAGTATTCTTGCCTGGAGAATCCCAGAGACGGGAGCCTAGTGGGCTGCCGTCTATGGGGTCGCACAGAGTCTGACACGACTGATGTGACTTAGCAGCAGCAGCGTGGGATGCTGGGCAGAACTGTTCCGGTACTGGTGTTACTGCAGAAGAAGCCACAGAAATACTAACCAACCAGGAGGGAAGCAGGTTCCAGGGGACCTTCCAGAGCCTCACCACCACCCTAACTCCCGGCCCTGCCTGTCCTGCCTCAGTTTCCTGTCCTGTTTGTCTTGATGTTTTGTGCTGCTCGGTGGGCACTCACACACAGGGTTCCGGGCATTGGACAGGGGCCTCTGAACCACACACATAGCTAGTCTGGACACATCAGGCCCGAACCATCTTCTTTTCTAGGCATCTCTCTCTTTCTCTTGGTCTGAAACGTTTTGCTCAGTATGAACTCACAGAGCAGAGACCTTTGAAGGCTGATTTTAGGTCCAATGCCGACATAGTTTAGAGGAGAAAAGGGAGACCCTTGGGCGTCTGCTGGGGAGCGGCTGGCCCAGCTCTGACACCCTTTGCCTCCACAGCCTTACCCCCCAGGCTCCACCCTGGGTGGTTTATATACCTCACACTGCTGATGTGCAGAGCAGAAGAGATGATGTTCATGAGATGAACAGAAGCTTATATATTAGCTGGAGGAGAGAGGGTGGGAGAGAGAGGGTAGGCGTGGCTGAGCTGGAGAAGCAGACCAGCGTGAGATCACACACCGCCCTAGGATGCATGTTTGAGATTTGTCATTGTCCTGAGGGTAGTAGGGAGCCATTGAAGGCTCAAGGCTGGGAGCAACACAAGCAGAACTATGCTTCATAAGCATCTGTGTTGAATTGGCAGGGCTGGGGTGGAGGCCAGGGTGAGGTTGGTACAGAGCCCAGGAGAGGGATGGGGTTGCCTGAGCCGGAGGCAGTGTGTATAAATATGTAAACGGGGCACATTGCTGCGGTCATACTTTGTCTTACATGGAATATTAGTTTCCTTTTGCCTCTTTTACAAAGGAACACAAACTTGGGGCTTTAGACGATAGAAATTTGTCCTCTCATGGACCTGGAGTCCAGAAGCCCCCCATCAAGGTGTTGGAGGGCCCTGCTCCCTCCAGAGGCCCAGGGGAGGTCCTTTCTGACTCTGCCAGCTCCTGGGGGGCCCAGGCCATGGCCCTCCATCTCGGCCACTTCCGTGCGTGTCACCTCTCCCTCCACTTCCCTCTTTTAAGGATATTTGGGACTGAACTCAGGGCCCACCCGGCCATCCAGAAGCACCTCATCTTGACTCACACCTGCAGCATCTTTGCCTTGAAGAGTGGCACTCTCAGGTTGAGGGGTTAGGGCCTGACACCCCTGGGCCCAGTCCCATCCCCCACATGTGGCCAGGGACTCACCTCCATCTGCTGGTCTCCTCTGGCTGGAAGGGGCTGCCATGGGCTCTGGCCTTTCCTGGAGAGTTCATGACCTTCCGACCCTCCCAGGTACCCACGAGGGGGTCAGGCAGCTGTACTCCTGCCTGGACAGAGGAAGGACAGGCTCAGAAAGGGTGAGTGATTTGCCCCAGGTTGCCCAGCCAGTGGCGCTTACGGTTATAAGTCCTGTATGTGGCAGAGGGAAATGGCCAGGCCCCTGGGGGAGACATTTCGGGGAAGCCAGGCACCCCCCTGTTGAGGAAGCGAGAAATTTACCCTCACAGCGCCAGGGTGGCCTCTGGAAGGTTCTGGTCACACCTCCATGTGCATGAGCTCCTTTCTCCAGGGCTTCCAGCCAGGTCCCAGGACCTCATCTCGAGGGCCTGAACTGGGCCACTGCCCTCTGGACCAGTCCCCGAGACCATGTGACAGATGCTCTGATGGGTCGGATCATGTGGCCATTCTGGGAGCTGGTCAGCTCAGATCACGGGACCTGAGGAGAGCTGGGGACAGGCTGGGGTGGGGACAGCTAAAGTGAGGGCCCTAGAAGTCGGGGTGTGGACCCAGTGGAGCCAGGGCTGTCCTGGGAGCAAGCCAACCAGATGGGAAGGCTGTGCCTCAGGAGCTTGTCTGCCCCTGGGGTGTGGTGGTCCTGAGACCCTGAAGGGCAGACCTGACCACACAGAGGATGACCTCCCACCTGTGTGGAGTCCACGTGCACGTGAAGCTGGGGGACATGTCTCGGCTTCCACGTAGTCGTCCTCTCCTGAGTGTGGGACAGAAGCTTGTTTACAAACAGCTATAAACATTTAAGACTCCAGTGACCACATCAAATGTGCACTGGTGAAAAAAAAATGAAAGATGCGCCACAGGTCTGCAATCAGCCCAGCTTTCTCCCTGACATCAGGGACACCCTGAACTTTATGGGGGAAAGCCCCCTCTGTCTGCACGCTCAGCACTGTGCCATGCATGGGCGTTCAGGCCTGTGGATACACACAGGGGGGGAGCGTTTACCAAGCATCAGACTCTGCTCTCCAGTCCTCAGTGACACTGAGGAGTGTGCCCCCCCCCCCATCCTGAGGACACAGAGGCTCAGAGAGGTTTGGCAACCTGTGTCCAAGGACACCCAGCAGCAAGCGGCAGGGTAGGGTGTGAGCTCAAAGAACACATGCTGTGCCTTTCGGACGTCTCTTCTTAACTGACAGTTTCTTTTCTATGTCTTCATGTGCTGCTGAGTTAGAAGGTCCTCAGGTTCCAGATGAGCTCTCAAATGCCAGCCCTTTCCAGTGAAGGGGACCAAGGGTAGGATTGCAGAGCCTGTGGGATTCCCTCAGATGCTCTGGGGGCTCACCACAGGCACCAGGTTCAAGTTGTCCTGAGTGAGCGGGGTCTGGGTGCCTTGGACTGTCACCCAGAGTCTCCAGGGAAGACCATCTCGCCCCTGCGGTGCAGCTGTGCCCCCTCTCAGCCACCGTGAAGACAGGAGGGCCTGCGTCCTCCCCATGCCCCCTCAGTCCCTGCCCACCTCAGATCCCATGCTGTGACCGTGGGCATGGAGTAGGAAGGGGAGCAATGGGGCCCATAGTCCTGCATGGCAGTTGTCGGGGTCTCTGTTTCCCACACAGTGACCCCAGACTCAGGTCCCACAGCTGGAAGGCCAGGGCTCACATTCAAACCCAGGTCTCTGAATGTCCTGAGGTCGTCCCATGTTGCTTACCCACAAGATAAGTGTGTTGGTTTAAGGTCTGCGTTTCTGTTCCGCATGTCATCTTCTCATGTAATGAGCACCCTGAACACCAGGGCTAGAGCGCCTGGCAGCTCTGCGGGCTCCAGAGAGTGGTGGGAACAAGGTTCGAGGCTGCCTTTCCATTCACATGGCACCTCTACCCCCACAGGCCTGGCTCATTATGCTGCTGTGCGGGTGGGACCCTAGAGACCCCAAAACTCAGGCTGGAAGTCCAGCCACTCAGCCAGGCCCACGACTGCCTCTGCTCCTTGTCAGGGGCCTGCCTGGTCCCGTGGGCTGTGCACAATGTATGTTCTAACCTGGGTGCTCTCTGAAACCCAGCTTCCCCTGCAGGGTCTCCCTGCCCTTCTGGCTGTTGTTGCAGGCCTTCCAGGTGGCCACGGATCACCCTCGGGTTGTTGCCAGAGGTCGGTGTGTTATCACTGAGTGCAGACCCACCATTGTGCTGTCCCTGCCCCTCCCCTCTGCCCCACCCTACCATGAGGACGAGGGGCCAGCACCCTCCTCACTTGGGGTGGGGGTGCCCTGGCAGGTCGCCCTTGTGTTGTGAAATCAGTTTGTTTGGCATCAGTGTGGCTGCTGGTGTCCAACTCATCCTTCATCATGTCAGGGTTCATGCCAAGTACAGCACAGCGTGTCACTGGTGCTGTCTTGCCGAGTGGGAGGGCTGAGGATGGCCAATTGGCATGGGTCCAGAGACTGTCAAGGGCAGCGAGATGTGTGGGGCTGTCTGCTGCTGCCAGGGGAGAGTTCCATCTGCTATGGCTGGGGCTTGGACCTAGGTATGGACACGGAGTCCTAAGATGATCACGTGTGCTGCTGCTGGGAAGACCATCACTGTGAACCCAAGGCAGTGAGCATGGCCCTGGCTCCAGCTACCTGAGAGGTCATTGACTTTTGCTTAGAGTTCTTTTCTCCACCTGACTGTGAACCCCTGGGGGCTCCTGTCCTGATCCCTCTGAGGCTCTTGATGCCCTTAGGCCAGTAGAGCAGTGTTTGGGAGGCCGCCTGAGGAAGAGCTTGAAGGTTACAAATAGAAGAAAGAATACCAGCTGTACAGATAGAGTCTGTGTCAGAACTGCCTTTCAGAGGCACTTGCTGTTTTGAAAGAGTATCTGTTCAAAGGTACCAAGTCCCCAGCAGGACTGATGTCCACAAACCTCAACCAGCCCTGAGAGCTGCAGATGCTGAGGCCTTGAGGGGTGCTCCCCCAGTTCTTCAACACTTGGCCTTGGATGGACTCTTGGTGTGGGGATCAACAGGCTAAATAAGAGGGGTTCTAGGCAGGCAAACCATGATGAAGGGGCCTGAAGGGTCCACCAAGGCCCAAGGCCCAACGGATACTGCTTGGCCCTCAGGACACCCATCATCTCAGGTGAGAGGCATGGAAGTGGGCAGACCTAGGGTTGGCCAGCACCTCCCCAGAGGCCCCAAGGCCCCGACTCATCCCTTGTGTCCTTAGTTGTTCCTGTAGTGTCGTCCACATCTGCAGGCCCCAGGCCAGCTGCTTTCTGGAGAGCACAAAGTGGTCCAGGTCCTAGGTGGGGCTGGGGGCTCCTGGGCCATGAACAGACCAGGCTGCATTCTGCAGATGGACGGACCCCGGATCAGGGGTCTGAAAATCTGGATTCGAGATCACAAGCTGCCTTGACATTGTGACCTTGTCTGACTCCTGGCAAACAGGGCAATGACATCACCACCCCACATGCTTCGGGAAGATTAATTGACAAGACACATCTGAAGATACTTTGAATGCTTTTTCAATGTATTTATTTTTCTTCATTCGGTCAGAGAAGAGAGAAAGAAAGTGCCTAGGGAGACGAGTAAACAAGAGTAGGGGAGGAGAAAGAAGTTGCAGGAGAAGAGAAAGAAGTTGCAGGAGAAGAGAAAGAAGAGGTGTATATTGGGGCAAAAGTCAGAATTCCAGCATGTCTCCCCTGGGAGAAAAGTGATAGACCTCGTTCCTTCCTTCCTTCATTCGTCTATCTGTCTTTGTTCAGTGTCCAAACACCAAGACATGGTAATTCTGTTGAGAATTTTAAAGGGAATAACACTTTCTCTCTCTAGGAATATAGGCAGATAGGAAGTAATGATTGTGTTTGGTGGTGAGTTGCTGGTCAGTTTTGTGGGGGTCTTCTGGCTAGGTGGAGAACTCAGGTGCCTCTCTCAAGCCTGCCCATTATGAACTGAATGTTTACATTCTCCCCAAATTCATGTGTTGAAGCCCTGACCCCAGTGGGATGATATTTGAAAGTGGGCCCTTGGAAGGCAGTTAGATGTGGTCATGATGATGATAAAGATGGTGTTAGTGGTCATGGTGCTGATGGTGATGCTGGTGGTGGTGATGGGGTTGGTGACGGTGCTGATGGTGATGCTGGTGGTGGTGATGGGGTTGGTGACGGTGGTGACGGTGGTGACGATAGTGGTGATGGGGTTGGTGACGGTGGTGACGGTGGCGATGATAGTGGTGATGATGGTGGTGGTGGTGATGAGGAGCATGATGTTCAGCACCGACAGAGCATGGATTTTGGTTCAGTCACTCTTTCAAGCTCTTGACCTTGATTACCTGGTTATTTCCCCTCACACATCCACGAGGTTGGGGTTGTTGATTATCTTCCTCTTCCAAATGAAAAACCAGGGACTCAGAGATGAAGACACTTGCCCAGGTCACATGACCAGCAGATGGCACCAAAGTGGCCAGAACCAGGAACTCACTCTTAGCCACCTCAGCTGTTCCAGCCCTGAGAAGGGAGGGAGCTGACCTGGGACACCAGTCAGGTTTGTCCCAGGACTGGGCAGAGGTCAGTTTCTCTGCATGTGCTGGGCAGCAGGATGAGGAAGAGCCGGTCTGTGTTAGTTTGTCATCTCCCCACAGGACCCGTGTGGCTTCGGGCCTGGTGGCCTTGGGTACCAGGTGTTTGGCCGGCGTCTGAAAGCGCTTATGTCCTGCTGGGGTGGGAGGCCTCACCACGTGGCCTCTGAGGGACTTAGGGCAGGCCTGTGCATTCAGGCCATCTCCGCTCCTCCTTCCCTGACCTGCTGTGATTTGTTCTGAGGCAGATTGAAGCCCTTTTTATTTTCAGCACAGCGGTTTGTCAACATTTCAGTAGACTCGCATAAATCCAGCTCTCTGGTGCCAGGACAGTAAGGCTGAGCGGTAACATCCTGTTGTATAGTCCTTGGAAAGGCAGGACAGGGATGAGGCCACATCAGGTTTCAGGAGTCAGAGGGAGCCAGGTGATGGTGGACACTCACGGAAGGCCTCCTGAGAGATCCCACTGCTTCCCACCGGACATACATCCCCCTGAACCCCAGTGGGTGGACAGTTTGAACAAGGGGCCTGGGCTCTGAGGCGTGGCAATCTGGCTATAAGCTGTCTATTCTCAGAACACAGCTGGGCTGCGTTGTAATCACACACAGATCTTGGCAATAAATAACGTGTGTACGGACATGCTTTCAGTTGAGTGTGAACTTCTGCAGTGTATACAAACAAATCCCCCGGCCCTGAGGAAGCTAGAGGAAGCCAGGCGGGCAGCAGGGCCTGCCTCCCTGTCCTCGAGCAGTGTGAGGCCTGGGGCTGAACTACAACCCATGCTGGTTTGGGGTCACAGTGAGCGGTTTTTGAACACCCATGACTTAATTCCCACTGATCGCTTGATAGGAGACTCTGGGTGTGAGGGTTTTCTGAGGGTCAAGAGCTGGTCAGGAGTGGATTTGGAGGCTGTGGTGGCTGCCCACCCTGGTCCAGAAATGAGACTGAAGATTGATTCTGGAAGCCAGACCTTCTTTAGGGGCATCCCTGGCACATTGTCAGGGCCTGGCGCTCAACTGGAGACAGTCCTCACCAGATGGGTGAATCCAAGAAATGATGGCATGTGGAATTTCATTTAGAGAAAGGGTAGGGACAGACGATTGCTCAGGGCCTTTGCGGCATCACAGAGGCGTAAGTGAGAGCAGAGCTGCGGGCAGGAAGAAAGGGCCTGATGACCATCTTATTGGTTTTCATGCCCTGAGCTATCAAAGCAGAAATCTCTTCCTGAGTGATTTATATTCTGAGTAAACCAGTCGAGGGCATCCTCCATGGGTTTGGTAAGGTGGGATGGGCTCCAGAGAGATGATTTGATGGGCAGATAACTGGTTGCGTGGCAATTGATTTGGGAAACTGGAACTGTCTCCTGCCCAGGGGAGGCCACGGCACCATTGGCAGCATCTCCCAAGGCCTTGGGCCAAATCAGCAACAGTCTGTTATTCACCTGGGATGTTAGTGCCTCTGAGGCCAGCTGTACCCTTTCAGTCTGGGGAAACTGGTCCAGAGAGGGCAGTGGCCTGCCCCAAGGGCACTGACAGGATGAGGCTGTGCTTTAGTGGCTGACACCTAAATCCCCTCCTGGGTCCATCTGGATGGCCGCCAGCTCCGAGGGGCCAGCCCGGGGTTGGGTCTGCTGCCTGGACCAGGGGAGGGGCTGGCTCTGAGTAGGGTGGTGCCTGTGAGTCTCAGAGGGAAGGGCCGGCCCGCCCAGGTGAGGGGGGAGCCTGGCTCTGCCACAGGGCTTGAGCAGGAGGAGGTGGTGTCGGTGGGGTGGCATGCACTGAGTCAGCTGCACGGGTTCCCGGGGCACATGGGCCGTGGCCCCGGGGCCTGTCTCTTGCCCGGTCTCTTCCTGGGCCACTGCTCGTCCTAAACTGGAAAGCGAGGCTCAGAGAGGGCAGCCCGGTGCCCCAGGCCATGCAGCAGGAAGAGGAGGCCCTGCCTAATCGGATCCAGGGGCCACGAGGCCCCCAGGACCGTCAGCCCCGCCTGTACTTCAGTGGGACACCTCACTCTGAACAACCAGCTCCTTCTCGTCTGGGTCACGGTCCACATGGGTTTCCAGAGCAGAAATGTCTTGTTCATCATTTGTCTGTGGGTTTTCGTCTCTGGCAGTCTTTGAGCCTTGTGGCTGCTGCCTGATTCGCCGTGATTTACTGGCCTTGGCCGGCACTCCCAGGGGTCCCAGTGGGGAAGCTGGCTGCTTCCTGTCTCGAGGCCTTTGGGTGAACTGTGCTGGGGGAGTGGAGGACAGTCACCTGGACCTGCCCTGGCCTTGAGAGTCCTGTCTTCTTTACAGAGGGGCTGCAGAGCAGCGCCAGCAGGAATGCCTCCCCCAGCCCCCCCTCTAGATGCTCGTCCTTCAGGTCTCAGTGCCGGGTGCACAGTTGGTGCTCTATCAGTGCGTGTCACACGGGACTCAAGGCACAAACAGAGCAGGTGTCTTTCCCAAGGGCTTGTGGGCTGAAGCCCTGGGCTGACATTTCAGAGAAAGCCCATTCCCACCGTATTAGTCGTCACTGCTGTGTAACAAATTATCCCGAGCTGCAGCAACTAAGCACCATCTCAGAGTTTCTGTCCTGGAATCTGAGAGCACCTTGGCAGGGCAGTGCTGGCTTCACAGCCTCTCAGTCACGATGTTGCCTTGGGCTACAGCCACCCAAAGGCCTGCCAGGCCTGGAGGGTCCACCTCCAAACTCACACCTGGAGAACTTACTCAGGGACCTTGATCACCTGCAATATGGACATCCCCAGTGGGCTACTTAAGCTTCCTCACAACCTGGCAGCTGACGCCCCCCAGAGCCATGAATCGGGGAGCTAGACGGTGCCTGTTGACCTCAGAAGTTACAGACTGCCATGTCTACAACCTCTGTTCATTAGAGGGGAGTCTCTAAACCCAGCCCATGCTGAATGGGAAGGAAATGATGCTCCACCTTTTGAAAGGAGAAGTGTCCGTGCATTTTGCAGCATTTCTCATAGTAAAACCACCATGGGGATCAGAGCTAGATAGAGCGAGTTCCTCCATTCATCCAAAAAGTGCTTAGTGAGTGCCTGCTCTGTCCTGAGTTCTGGGGACAGAACAGATGGAAGTGGCTGTGGGTAAGATGTATTCCATTGTGTGCTTAAAGGGTAGAGATGGCATGGGACGCTGCTTCAGGTGGAGAAGACTGAGCAGCCTCCAGCAGGTGACACTAGAGCAGAGGCCCAAGAAGGTGCTGGTCCACGGGGTCTCTACCTCTGTGCTTGGAGGCTCCTCTGGCTGCTGGGGGAGGACAGGCTGGGCTGGGGTTCAAGTGCAGAGGCAGTGGGACCAGCTGGGGTGACAGCGGCAGTCCAGATGGCATCGTCCAGTAGCACTTTGTGCAGAATTTCCTGCACTAATACAGTGGCCACCACTTACACTTGGCTCTGGATCACTTGAGATATGTTTTGTGTAATCAAGGAACTGGATTTTAAATTCAGCTTGAATAGCACTTGTGGCTCAAGGTGGCCACAGTATACAGTGTGGGTCCATGTGGCTTGGGCACAGGTAACAAAACAAGAGGAGGGAAGAAATGGCCGGAATCCATGTGTATTTGAGGGTGGGACTGACAAACAGGTGTCTTGATGGACAGGTGATGAACTGTGAACTCTGGCTTTGTTAAGCAGTGGTTCTGTGGGCCAGGCCCAGTTCCCAAGCCTAGCCAAGTCTTGGTTTCCTCAGAGAAGGGTCATGGCTGTGCCTGCTTCTCACAGTGCTGTGAAGTGCAGGTGCGATGATGACAAGCCTGTGGCTCAGATCCGTAAACATCAGCTCGGGGTGGTGTGCACACACGGCTGGGAAGAGAGACCCTCCCCTGCTCAGCACTCCTTCCACTTATCGGGAATGCTGCTGCCTGGGCAGCTCCGCATCTGTGAGCTTGTCCCCAGAAGCCTCCCCCAGGTCCCCACACCTGACAGCCCAGGCCAGGAGGCCCAGATGACAGTGGACTGTGGAGCATCCAGACAAAGATGAGGCCTTTCATTATAAAAGAGGTGCTTTCAGAGGAAAATGCCAGCTAACACAGGGCAAGCATCTGACAGATGAGAGCAGATCAGCACTCAGTGGCCGTCATCTTCTGTGGGGGGAGTGTGCTGGCATGGAAGGGTCCCGCCCCACTCAGGCCTCCAAGGACGCTGAAAGGGTGCGGATGGGCGTGGCTGTCTCCAGCCTCCGGTGCAGGCTGCCGAGGAGGAAAGGCTTGCTTGCTCCAGCGGCTCTCCTCAGACACTCTTCAGTGCGCGGCCCTCATTTTCTCAAGAACCAGTCAGCCTGGACCACCTGGATTGTCGCAGCAAAGCAGGATCTGGTGTCAGGGCTCCCGTGTCCCCTGAATGGCACGGGGTTGGGGTGTCTGGGAACATGAGGGTGGCCCCCAGAAAGGCCCAGGAAGGCGGGCAGAGTGTGGCCACAGGGTCCCAGAAATTCTTCAGTCATCCTGTCCTTCCTGAATTACTTCACGGCACCTGGAAAGCTGCCTCCGTAGGGAACGGGCGAGGAGCTGTGTGGCCCTGGGGTCTGCCTGGGTGGGGACTGCCTGCACAGGGGTCCAGGCTTGTTCTTGGTTGCCCAGAGCAGCCCTCAGAGTCCGTATGTTTCTCTGGTGGAAAAGTCAAGAGAAGGGTGAGCAGAGAGGAGGTGTGGGGGCCAGGCTGACTCTCTGGGGAGGGTTCCCGTCCCTGCAGCCCCAAGAGGCTTCTCCTCAGGGCTGAGTTCAAGATGGCGCACACACGAGGCTTGTCTCTGCCTGGCTCTGTCCTTCTTGCCACTCTCTTCCCCCAGTTCCGCTGGGGCCCATCGGCCAGCAGTGGGGACGGTCAGCTATCAAAGGGAGGTGTCTCCAACTGTGGGGAGGATGACAGGTGGCTGAAAGGGACACTCGTACACAGTGAGAAGCAGTAATGGGGTGAGCACACAGTGGTGGCACCATCAAGTCCTGGCAGGCTTCCTGGAGGAGGTGGTATCTGGAAAGCAGACTCAGCAGGTGCCCAGTGAGAAGCAGTAATGGGGTAAGCACACAGTGGTGGCACCATCAAGTCCTGGCAGGCTTCCTGGAGGAGGTGATATCTGGAAAGCAGACTCAGCAGGCGCGTGCCTGGTTCTCCAAGACAGTCCCGGGAAGAGGGACAGCTTTGTGTCAGGCACTGCCTGTGGGCTTGGACAAGAAGCCTTCCCTGGAGCCTGGGAGAACTAAGAAACCTTTGCTCTCACTCCCCCACGCAGAGGGTGGCCACCTGCCCCCTGTCACCAGAACTGAAAGGCAGCAGCGGGAAGAGAGCACCCACTTGCTCACAGCCCCTCCCCCAGCTGAGCTGCGCGGGAGCCTGACCCTCTCCCGTCACTGAACGTGTGATCTGTGACACAGGAAGAGCTTCTGAGCGGCTGCAGCGCCTCTGCTCTGATCTGTGCCTGCGCCTGTCATCTCTGTGGTCGTGGGCTGGATGTCACAGCACGGCTGGGGGAGGGCAGTCTCGACAAGTGACCGGCAGCCGGCTTCCTCTGCCTGGTCTCACTGTTAAAGCCGCCGCACCAGATGTGACTCTGGAGGAAAATCCTAACAAACACATTTCCAGTCTTCTGAGAGCCTGGTCTCCTAGTTGCTGGGTGTGAATAGCCTTTAGCCCACTTCCACCGCCTCTCCTCAGACACTGTCTGCCCACCCTCAGGGCACACCCCTGCTGCCATCCTTGGCTGCTCCACATGCAGGAGGGGGGCCAGTGGCCCTGGCCTTGGGGACAGTGAGTCTGATATGTTCATTGAGGTGACTGGGCCGGTTCTGTCCTGCAAGAGAAGGGCAGGTCCCTGCTGTGTCCATGGACACCAAGCCAGCCACCGGCCCGCTCAGCCCTAGCTCACACATCTGGACCGGGGCAGCCGTTCTTTTCTGTAAAGGGCCACGTGGTAAATATGTTGCTGTTGCTTAATCTTGCTCTGCAGCTGGTTCTTCTTCTTTACGTATGTATAATCCTTTAAAGATACAGGGTTGAAGACTAGTCTCAGGTCACTTGTCAGACTTGGCTGTGGGCCGAAGTTTGCAACCTTTGGACTGGGCAGTGGGGTGAAAACAGTGCCCATCTCAGGGGGAACCCGGAGACCCTGAGCACCATGTGACATCCAGGGGGCACGGTGGGCGTGGCTCTCAGGGTTGCTGCCATTGGCCCCACATTTTACCAATAAGGAAACTGAGACTTGGAAAGGCTGAGAATTTCCCCCAAAGTGCTACAGCTGCTGGGGAGGGGGCCGCCATGGGAGCCGCAGCCGGCTTCCCGACCTGACATCTGTGCTCCTGGCTGACGAAGCCTGTGGCCTCGCCCAGCCTGCCCACCCGGAGGGCTCTGCCCCCCGCCCCTCCTCTGGTACCTCCCTTCCCCCTCATTTCTCTGCCGGAGGAGACCACTTCTCAAACTAGCAGCCCCTGCAGTACCCCTCCAGGGCGATCTGCATCTCAGTGCCCCCAGAGGACAAGGCCTAGGCCAGGGAGGGGCAGCCTCAGGGAGCTTCTAGTGGGGCTCAGGTGCCTGGGGCCCAGTGGCCCACACATGCACTGGCTGTTGGATCTATTCAGTGTGAGGTGAAGGGGGCATCATGTCTCATATGCCCTCCTGGTGAGGCCACATGGAACGGACCCAGGATCTGGAGGTCCCTGGGTCAGCTGACTAGCCATGTATAAGCACGGGAGCCCCAGTGAGCCTTGCCCAGAGTCCTCGAGGTTCCTATAGTCAGGTCAGCCTGCTGGGTGACGGGGGGCTGGGTCACCTGCCGCTGGCCAGGTGATGTCTCATCATCCACCTGGAGACCTCGTCCCCAGCGGAGGCACCCAGCAGGGCCCATCTGTTCTAAAGGTTCAGGTTCATATTCTGTTGGACCTGAGGCTTGGGGTACAGAACAGGCTTTGCGGCTCCAGGGAGGAAGTTGGGGGAATACAGCCAAATTTGTACTTCTAGTGCGGCCCCAACAGGTGTGTGTCCTTCTTTACTCTCCTGCCCGCTCAGACATCCTGTGGCCCCGTGGTGTGCCTGTGGGCATCGCCCTGGGCCAGCACTGGGGCCTGGGCAGGGCTGGTGACAGGGCAGGGGTTGAGGGCGGCTCAGGAGGGCTCAGCTCTGGGAGCCCAGGTGTGATGATGGCCCTGTGGGGTCTGTGCCCGTGCAGCCCGTGGCATGTGGCGTGTGCCCTGCACTGTACGGGCCTCGCACGGTGGGGTAGAGGGCCCTGTGGCGAGGGCAACATGAGTGACACTTCGGAGACTAAAGGAAGGTTTTGATCAGCCACCAGGGGTTTGGTTGGAGCTCATGCAGGGAGTCAGAGCCAAGAGGGAGGCAGAGGCAGGCAGATGTGACCTGGCCCGGAAGCCTGAAAAGATCTGCTGTGGGTTATCCACCTCCCTCTGTGCCCTGGAGCCTCCACTTCGCTGCTCAGGGACACCAATGTGCCCGGACCTCACCCACACAATGTCACCCGTCCTTACGGCAGCTCAACCAAGCAGGTCTTTGTGCCACCATAGCAAATGACCATGAACCAGGGGTAAAACAACAGAAGTCTATCCTCTCGCAATCCTGGAGCCAGAAGTCCAAAGCCAAGGTGTCAGCACAGCTGAGTTTCCTCGGGAGGCTCAGAGGAGGGTCCTTCCTGCCTCTTCCTGCTTCTGGGGTCTGCAGGCATTCCTTGGCTCATGGCCGCCTCTTTCCAGGCTCTGCCCTGTCCTCCTGTGGCCCATCCTCTGTGTCTCTCTGTCTCCGAGGCCCCTCTTGTAATGAGGACACCAGTCCTTGGGTCACAGTCTACCCCACGACCTCGTCTTGACTGCTTCACGTCTGCGAGACTCTGTCTCCAAGCAAGTTGACAGTCACAGGTGGGGGCCAGGGCGTCAGTGTGAGTTGGGGGGTATAATCCAACCTGTAACTAACATGGATTTTGAAGTAAGGTGCATTTTTTAAGAAGTGCATCAGAGCCCCTCAGAGTGGAAACTAGAGCAAAGCAGAGTTCTGTGGGCCTGCTCTGGCCCCCTGCTTCTCTTCATCTGCTCATGCCACAGAAAACTGTCCAGAGGGAGGCTGGTAGAGAAGAGGACAGAGAGGTCCCACTGCAAGCTCCTGAAGGATTTTCTCCCCCCGGACAAGGAATTCAGGTGCCAGCTGCCGAAGAGCAGCAGTCAGGCTGTTTTGGGTGGTCTGGCGTCTCTGCTGCCGTCCCCCCTTGACTGAACTTGGTTGTCAGAAGCCGACAGATGAGGAGTGGAGCATGCTGTGGCTTTTTCTTGAGGAGCCTGCAGCTTCTCACCGCCACCCTGCAGACCTGGTCCAGCCCAACGTGGAGAATGGAGGGTCACCATGGAGCAAAGGAGTTCCACCTTGGGTGCTGGCATCCGCCTCCTAACGTCCAGGAAGCTGGCGGGCAGCGGGCTACAGGCATCCAACAGAAACCGGAGTGGGCCAGCTCTTGACATTTAATGTGGAAAGTGGGGAGCACACTCAGAGGGCCCACTGAGGGCGCAGAGCCCTGCCCTGTCCTGCTGGAGGCAGCCTCACCCAAAGCCTGCAACCTCCCTGGCACCCCAATTTCACCCCGACATCCTCGAAGCTCTTGGCCATGAGAATCTGAGGGAGCTCATTACTTTAAGAAAATAAATGATGAGCGAGGAAAATCATATCCAAATCTATAACCTCAGACTGCGGCAGGGAGGTTTCCCGACAGGAACTCAGCACCTCCGGGCCCTGATGACCTCTGTGTCCTCGAGGAGAATAGGGCAACCCATCCCCTGCCTCCACTGGAGAAGGTGTCCTGGGCAAATCCATGGCCGGGAATCAGATGCCAAGCAGAGTTCCCCATTTGGGATGTTTCTCAAGAACCATTTTCAGGCTTCTAATCCCTAGTCAGACACCATTAACACTCCACCATCCACCTTGTGATCTTCTCCTCCACATCAATTTAATGGGCTGAGCACTAGCGTGGCAACCCTGAAGGTAGACCAAAGGGCCTTGGAGTTACACTGGAATTCCCCAAGAAGTCTGCACAGACAGAGAGCCCCCCGCCCCCCACGTAACACGGGCAGGGCTACTAGGTGGGCAGCGGTGACGGGCCAGGCCGCGGAAGAGCATCGGGGTACCCTGGTCCTCCCCAACCGTGACGAGGAAGCTGGGTCTTCTAATCTGCGAGGAGGGGGAGAGTGATGTGTGTCAGGGCACACGGGCCAGGAAAATGATGGATTTAACACAGATCGGAAAGGAGGCCTGAAAACCAAGGAAAGTCCACGGCAGAGCCAAGCCTGGGGAACGTTCCGAGGAGGAGGGTCCTGGGGCGTTGGGAGGCTACCAGTCCCCACAGCCCACGTGTGGGAGGCAGATGTGGGCACCGCCTGGGCCTGGTGCCGAGGTCTGTAAGGACCCTGCTGCCAGCGAGGGGGCTTGGGCGTGTGTCCTGGGGAGATGTGTCACCCAGGGAAGCAAGACAGGAGTGTGTCTGGGTGCCGCCTGGAACTTTTCCTTTATTTACTTATTTTCACCCCCAAATACTTCAAGCGTGTTTCCTCAGTACAAGAACAACCCCTTCCATGACCACAGCTCAACTTTTGAGATCGGAAAGTTGACGTCTCATCTGCAGACGTTGTTCAGATCCTGCCTGTTGTCCCAATAAGGTCCTTTATTGCTGGTCTGGAACCGTCCCAGGGCCAGTGTCACATAGCGTCTGGCTCTTTGTCCTCCTTCGGTCTCAGTCAGTCTTGTCCCCACATGGGGACTCTGCGGGGCTGACAGGCAGGACACCCTCACTGGTCTGCCTGGTGCCTCTGGAGCTGAGAGTCCCTGGGCATCTGGGGCGGGAACGGCAGCAAGTGAGACACGCGGCGCCCCGCAGTGCGTCCTGACCCTTGACTGGAGGCACTGGGTACCAAGAGGTCCCTGACTGTGATGGTAACCGACCACCCAGTGAAGGGGGCCCCCAGGTTCCTCCACTGGGAAGCAGAGGTTGTATGAGGTTCCTGCAGCTGCCATAACAAAGTACCCCAGACAGAGGGTCTCAAAACCACATACATCTACTTCCCTCCCAGTCCTGAAGGCCAGAGTGAGAAATCCAGGGGACGGTCTCTCCTGCCGCCTCCAGCTCCCAGGGGTCCAGGTGTCCTGCGTTTGTGGTTGCATCCGCCCAGGCTCTGCTCCAAGTCCACACGGCCACCTCCTCTTCTGTGTAAAGGCGGCCTCTGCTTCCTTGAAAGGACACAAGGGACTGCAGTCAGCATCCAGGAGCTCTCTTTACCTCGTGATCAGTCGCTCAGTCGCAGCTGCAAAGATCCCCGCTCTGTGTAGGATGTCACTCCAGCTGAGGGCATTAGGGCCAGTCTGTAGCCTACCTTCCCATAGTCATGGGTAACCACACAGTGAGATGCTTTGGGAACATAGGAACGTCCTGAATGTCACCGGAGTTCAGTTCCTAAACCGTGACCTTGCAATTCTGTCGTTTCTTGCACATGTCTTAGTGGCATTCAATCATGGGAGGAGATCTTTCCTCCCGTTTACTTGTGTTTTCACTTATCCATTCATTTCAGCATGCATGCATGGATTTGTGTATATTTGTGGGCTATAATCCATTTACTGATGTAGTTGGATGCACGAGTTGGCCCAGATTTGTCTCAGATCTGCCCTTTTGACGTGTCCCCATCATTCCTCAAGCATGCCTTTATTTTCTGGCATAAAAGACATTCCTGGCTCATCTGGGGTGTCCTCTTTTGCAGCGCTTCAAGCTGACGTTTTCCCCCAAGAAGCCTCCCCTCAGTGGTGAATGGAGTATCTGGAAAGCAGGATCTGGTGCTGGGTGTGGTTGTTGCCACTGGGGCGCCTCTACTTCCAGGACTTTTCAGTGGCTGGATGGAGGAAAGGGGAGAAGGAGGGAGGGAGGGGGAGAGACGTACAAGACGAGACACACTTGTGCCCGAACCTCTCTGCAGCGTTTGCACACTCATCACGTGTTTCTGCCTGAACACCGAGTTGACTCGTCTCCCCGTTTTCCACGCTCACTGCTCCTCCTCTGACAGCAAGGGACCTGGCTTCTATTATCCTCCACATATTGACTTATTTGCTCAGTCCTAGAATAAACAGAACATAGTTTCAGAATTGCTAACCCATACCACTGTGAAAAACAAACCTATTAACCAGAGTTTAATATTGCTTACATTTCTTTTTGTCTTTAATCAGAATGCTGCTTCAAAATTACATGGGTGAACTTGCCCTCCCCTAACGCTGTTCATGTGAAACACGGTTCAGTTCTTTTGTTTCTATCTGACAGTCACCACCCCATCTCTTTTCTAATTTTGAAAAATATTAACATGGGCCCCACAAAACTCTGCACAGAAGTCTATTCTGAGAATTTACCAAGGATGACCCTGCATGGACTCGCCATCACCACCCGGAGTCTAGAGTCTACATTAGGATGCACTCTTGGCGCTGTATAATCTGTGGGTCTAGATAAGCATGTAATGATGTGTATCTACCTTTATATCTCACGAGAGGAGTTTCACTGCCCTAAAACTCCCCTGCACTCCACCTGTCCCTCCTCCCTCCTCACAAGTTCTGGAAACCACTGATCTTTTCATTGTCTCCGTAGCTTTGCCTTGTGTGGAACGTCACAGAGTTGAAAACATACAGTCTGCACTCTTTTCAGACTGGTTTCTTTCCCTTAGTAATATGCATTTAAGATTCCTACATGTCTTTCCAAGGCTTTACAGAGTATTTCTTTTTAACACTACATAGTATTCCGCTGTCTGGATTTCCACAGCTTATTCAAACCTTCACCCACTGAAGGACAGCTTGGTTGCACTCCATCTTTAGCAATTATGAATAAAAGTGCTGTGAACCATGTGTAGGTTTGTATGTGGACCTAAGTTTGCATCTCCTTTGGGTAAATACCCAGGGACTCAATTGGTAGTTCGTATGAGAAGAGGGTGGTTAGCTCTATAAGAAACTACCAAGCCAACTTCCAAAGCGGCTGCACCATTGCACACTCTGATCAGCAAGGAATAAGAGTTCTTGTGTCTTCGTGCCCACCAGCACTTGGTTTTGTCAATTTCTGGATCTGGGTCATTCTAGTAGGTGTGTCATGGTGGTTTTAATTTGCATTTCCCTGATGGCGTATGATGTGGAGCCTCTTTGCAGACGCTTATTTGCCACCTGCCTTCTTTGGTGAGGAGTCCATTCAGGCGTTTGGTCCATTTTGTTTTCTTTTGGCAATACCACAAGGCTTGTGGAATCTTATTTCCCCAATCAGATATTGAACCCAGGCCCTTGGCAGTGAGAGCACAAGGTCCTAACCACTGAATGGCCAGGGAATTCCTTTGGCCCATTCTTTAATTGCATTGTTTTTGATTTCTACTTTTGTATTGAAGTATAGTTGACTTATAGTTGTTTCAGGTGTACAACAAACTGATCAGTTATACGTGTATGTGTATTCTTTTTCATTATATTACAAGCTTTTGAGTATAGTTTCTTGTGTGATACAGTTTACTGGTCCTTGTTGGTTACCTATTTTAATATAGTAGAGTGTGTATGTTCATTCCAAATTCCTCATTTATCTCCCCCCTGCCCCCACCCAGCCTCGCTATCCTTTTTGGTAACCACAAGTTTGTTTTCAAAGTCTGTGAGTCTTTCTGTCTTGCTAATAAATTCGTTTGTATCATTGTTCTTAGATTCCACATGTAAGTGCTATCATATGGTATTTGTCTTTTTCTGACTCGCTTCATTTAGTGTGACAGTCTCTGGGTCCATCCATGTTGCTGCTAATGGCATTGTTTCATTCCTTTTTAATGGTTGTTTTCTTATTGTTGAGTTTTAAGAGTTCTTTGTCTATTGTGGATAGCAGGCCTTTATCAGACGCATCTTTTGCGAATATATTCTCCCAGTTTGAGCTTCTCTTGACAGGGTGTTTCACAAGGGAGAAGTTCTTAATTTTAATGAAGTCCTGCTTATTATTATTTCTTTCTTAGATGGTGTCTTTGGTATTATATCAAGGTTTTCTCCTGCTTCATCTTCTAGAAGGTTTTGGTTTTGTACCTTACATTTAGGTCTGTGATCCATTTAAAGTTAGTTTTTTTGAAGGGTGTCAGGTGTATGTCCGGGTTCATTCTTGCATGTGTGGTTGTCCAGTTGTTCCAGCACCATTTGTTGAAGATACTGCCTTTGTTTCATTGTGTTGCCTTTGTTCCTTGACCAAAGACCAGTTACTTATATTTATGGGGTCTAATGTGGGGCTTTTTCTTTTGTTCATTGATCTATTTGTCTGCTCCTTTTTTTCCCCCAGGACCACACTGTCTTGATACCTGTGGATTTATGGCCAGCCATGAATTTGGGTAGAGTCAACTTTTTCTTCCCCTTCAATATTGGGGAAGGGTTGGCTACTCTGAGTCTTCTGCCTCTCCATCTCAACTTTACAATCAGGTTTTCCAGGTCTGAAAAATAACTTTCTTGGATTAGTTGGAATGGCACTGAATCTATAGATCAACCTGGGAAAAATTGACATCTTGTTAATTGAGTCTTCCTATCCATGATTGTGGAGATCCTTCCATTTACTTAATTCTTAGATTTTGTTCATCAGAGTTTTGTGGTTTTTCTCACAGAGATCTTATACATATTTGGTAGATTTTTTACCTAAATGTTTCATTTTAGGGATGCTAATGTAAATGGTGCTGTGTTGTTTTTTTTTTTTTTTACTTTATTTTACTTTACATTACTGTATTGGTTTTGCAGATTCCACTTGTGTGTTGTGGTGTATAGGAAAGTGATTGACTCTGGCATATGAACTTTGTAATCTGCAAGCTTTTTAATACTAACTAATTAGTTTGCTTGGCTGCTCTGTGTCTTGTTGAGGCACGCAGGATCTTTATTTACTGCGTTCTGGATCTTTTTATCCACAACATGCAAACTCCTAGTTGCGGCACGTGGAATCTACTTCCCTGACCAGAGATCAGACCAGGCCCCAGCATCGATGAAGTCTAAGCGTGGAGTCTTAGCCACTGGACCTCTAGGGCCAGCTTCTGATGTGTTGATTTTCTCTATTGATTTCCTGTTTTCCCTTTCACTGATTGTTGTAATCCTTTTCTTCTGCTTACTTTGGATTTAATTTGCTCTTCTTTTTCTAGTTTTCTTGGGTAGAAACCTAGAATATTGATTTTTAGACCTTTCTTTCTTTACTAATATAACCATATAATGCTATAAACTTCCCTCCCAGCACTGCTTTTACTGCATTCTACAAATTTTGCTAGGTTGTGTTTTCATTTTTATTTAGTTCAAAATATTTTAAAATTTCTCTTGAAATTTCTTTTCTGTCCCATGTGTTATTTAAAATGTGTTGTTTAATCTCCATGTATTTTGGGATTTTCAAGTTATCTTTCTGCCGTTGATTGTACAATTCCAATGTGGTCTGTATTTTTAATTTTTTCAATATTTAAATGTGACTATTGATGCTGGGAAGGACTGGGGGCAGGAGAAGAAGGGGACAACAGAGGATGAGATGGCTGGATGGCATCACTGACTCAATGGACACAAGTCTGAGTGAACTCTGGGAGTTGGTGATGGACAGGAGGCCTGGCATGCTGCGATTCACGGGGTCGCAAAAAGTCAGACACGACTGAGCGACTGAACTGAACTGAACTGATTTTGCTATATAATTTTCAGATTCTATAGTTTTCCTTTGATGTGTGTTAATTTTGTGTGTGTGTCTGTTTTACCAGGCAGTTCACATAGCAAATAGACACATGCATAGTTCACATGTCAGATAGCACTTGGGCAGAATTTATATGTAGAATTTTGGTTTCTTTCTATTTATTTTTTCCTGGCATCCTTCCTTTCTTTCTCTAATCTCTAAAAATACTGTCCTTTGCTTTTTTTTTTTAAACTCAGTAAGATTGAATGTCTTCTATTAAAATGTTAGCTGTGTATTTGGTCTTGCCCCAAAGCAAAACACCATAAAAATCTAAACATACCCAGTGTCATTCCCTCTTTCTACTGGTAGACTCTCTGCCATTTCCTGCCTGCTTTTAGATGCTCCCCAGTTCCTTCAGGTGTTGTTTTTTCATATTTTGTCTAGGGCTTATGTTATTTGTGGGAAGCTAATATTACAGAGGTGAATTCTCCATTACTGTAAGAGGAATTTCAGTTGCTTTGCTTTGTTTCAGCAAAATTGGTTGTGCTAGTCTGATTTAGCCCTTTCAAGTAATCTGATATTTTTTCCCAAAGGACCTGAGGAGTTTATCTTTAATGTTTAAAAGTGTCACTGAGCTCTGTCTTCAGGATTCATTGTTTTATGTGAAATTTCTCAGGTACCAGATGCACTAGGTGGGTAGATTCAAGTCTTCTGTTACTGAAAGGTTTTTACTGCTTCTTAGTTTTTCTTTGCAGTGACTCCAATTACACATAGCTCTTTTTGCCTGTTTTCTATTTCAATCTCTTTTTCTTTGTGACTTTCTGCCTTTTTTTTTTTTTAAACTTTAACTCATTTTCAGTCCCTTGGTTGATTTTCTGCTCTTCTTCGATGAAAATTCAATAAATTTTCATTCAAATCATTTCCCTTTGGGGTAGCTTTTAATTTAGTCTTCATTTTTATGTGGTTCTGTCTTTTTCTTCTGTTTCTTTCTTGAGTTCAAACAATGTTTACTTCATTTCTTGGGGTTTTTGTGTGTGTATGTATGTGTGTCCATTTCTGTTCTTAGTTTTTGAATCTACATCTCAAGGTTATCATTTACTCAGATGCTTGTTTGAGGATGTTTAATTTAGTGTGGAGGGTTACGTTACTGTTCTGCTTCATTTTGATTGAGGGTGGAGGGGGATACTTTTAAGTTGCCTGAAATGTTTTGATGCTCATATTCTGTTTGCATTTTATAATAGGTTTTTTCTCTTTTGCTAGCATTGCCCCAAAATCTCAGCCCCTTTGTCTCACAGAATGCACAGACACAGATCCACACACACACACACACTCACACGAAGCGAGAGAGCTGTATTTCTGATGGCTTGGAAAGTAGCTGAGCCAGGATGAGAATGGAAAATCTAGAGGTCCAGGCTTCTAGAGTATTTCTTTTTTTTGTTGTTTTGACCCCTTTGAAGGGGTCAAATTCTTCATTTTATAGATGAAGACTTCTTACATATCTGCATTTTATGGGTGGGTTGGAAAGTTGGAGTGGTTTACACAACTCTGAGTCCAAGAATACTGTCTCTTGTCCAGCTCGCAGGAGCCCATGTGGTGAGCATGGGGAAGGGGCTGTTCCCTCCCACGCACCATGTTCTGTGAGATCCCAGATGTCTTTCCTGGTTTTCCCTGTCACTGCAACCCCACCAGAGAGCCCCTACTTTTTCCTCCCCCAGAAGAACTGCCCTCCAAGGGCTGCCTCCTCAAACCGTACATGCACTTCTAAGAGCCTTTCCCGTCATAAGGTTCTGGTTTATTAGGACTCTTTCTATTTTCACATTTATGATGGACTTTCTCTGAGAGTGCTTTTAGCTTAGTCTGAACTTGTATTTTCCATGTAACTTTTCCAGACCCTTTCTGCTCCGACCCAGAGTTCTCTGCAGTAGGAGCTCACAAAATAACTCTGTTGGAAAATTTTTTATCTGCAGGTACTCTAATTGTTTGTATCCTTTGTCATGTTGATGTGCTGAAGACATGGGTTCTGCCCTTGATTGGCATGGTTTTTAGAGGATATTTGGAAAGATTCAGGTGGCTACTATTATCTTGATTGCCAGGAAGTCCCAATTCCTGCCCCACATCTTTTTAATAGGATACTGTTCATACGTTGAAATGAGTAACCTTGAAGAAGTACTGAGGTTAGTTTTGAATGAAAAGAGCCAAGAATTTGAGCACAGGAATGAAACACAAGGGGTGTGTGTCCACTCATAGCTAGCCTACTGCATAAAGAGGCTGTGTTCCTCAGAAAGGACTCACTGATCACCCCTTGACGAAAGCATGCCGGGCTGTCTCCATGAGCGCTTGGTCCCAGCAGGGACTTCAGGCCAAAAGGACTCACTCCCTGAAGCCTGGGGTTTCATTTCGCTTGGCCTTTCTAGACATTTTGGTATGCAATTCTCTGTGAGAGGAACCAATACCACTCTTGGGATCCTGAAAGAGATGTGTTAATGTCCCTAACTATGACTGTAGATTTTTGTACCTCTCCTTTTAGTTCTATTGACTTTTTAATGAATAAACACACACTTAGGAGTCAATATTTTTCTGGAGTATTAACCATTTTATCATGAGGAAATGTTCCTCTGTGTTTCTGCTTCCTTCTTTAAGGATTAATTTCATGTAATATTAGTACAGCTATACCAACTCTATGTTGATTACTGTTTGAATGGTTTTTTGTTCCATATTTTGATTTTCCGAACTTCCTGCCTTATGATTAAAGTGTGTCTATTGTAAATAGCCTATAGGTGGACTTGGTTGCTTATATTTTCACCTAGTGTCTAATAATCTTAAGCTGGAATAATCTGCTTCCATTTAATGCATTACTAAAACATGTGGACTTATATCTACTGTAGTTTTCTCTGTTGGCTCATCTCTTTTACTTTTTTAAAATTTTTATTCATTTATTATTTATTCTTGGCTGTGCTGGGTCTCGTTGCTGCACAGGCTTTTCCCTAGCTGCAGTGAGCAGGGCTGCTCTTCAGCTGCGGTGTGCAGGAGTCTCATTTTTGGTGGTGGTTTCTCTTGTTGCAGAGCATTGGCTCTAGGGCACATGGGCTCTGTAGTTGCAGCTCCAGAGCTCTAGAACAAAGGCTCAGTAGTTGTAGCTCCGAGGTGTGTGGGATCTTCCCAGATCAGGGATTGAAGCCGTGTCTCCTGCTTTGGCAGGTAGATTCTTTACCCCTGAGCCACTGAGGAAGGCCTTTGACTCATCTCTTTTTATTCTCCCTTCTCTCATGGTTTCCCTTTTTTGGGTATCAACTTTAAAAATTATTGTTTTGCTACTTCCCTCTATGAACTTTTGCTAGTCTTTCAGTGGTTATCCTAGAGATTAAAACAGGCACATTTATTATTGCAGTCTGATGCAAATTATTACCTTTCCCATTCTTTGATAATGCTAGAAACTTGGAATAGTCTAACTCATTAGACCCTTCTGCTTTTTATGTTTTGTGGTCATGCATTTTATTTCTGCATCTAAATTAAACCCTACAATTCACTCCAGTCATTGCTTTGTGCAGCTAATATCCAGGAGATATTCATTTATATGTATCCATAAGTTTACTCTTTCTGTTGCTTTCTGTTTTTTCCAGCAATTCCATATTTTTCTCTCTGGTTATTTTCCTTTAGTGTGAAGAACTCTGCCTGAATATGCCTTTATTTTACTTCATATGTAGAGGATATTTTAAGTAGGCACAGAGGTCTAGGTTGCTAGGTGCTGTCTTTCAGAGGCAGAGGACTTCATTGCCTGAGGACTTTCATCGTTTCTCCTGAGCAGTTGGCTGTCAGTCTCACTGCTGCTTCTCTAATGGTGACGTGTCTTCTCTGGCTTCTGCCAGGATTTTCCTTTGCTTTTAAGATGATGTGCCCAGATGTGGCTTTCTTTGTACTTATCACAGTTCTGATTTTGTGGGGTTTCAAGGGTTAGTTCCTTTCATTTTCTTTTCAAATAATGAAAATAAATATTTTCTTTGTCTTTGTTTTCATTATTTCTTTTTTGAGACTCCAATTACTGTGTCTTAACCTTTCAACTATATCCCACTTGTCTCCAACAGTTATTTCTTTATTCTTTTGTGCTTCAAGTTGGTTATATATTAACCTGACTTCCAGTTTACCAGTTCTGTCTTCTGCTTTGTGTAATCTCTGTTCTTCCTTTTCAGACTTAGTATTTTCCCCTTCAGTTCTAGAATGCCCTCTGGAGAATTTCTCCATTTCTCCTCTATTTTCTTGAGCTTATTCAGCCTGGCTCTTTTCAAGGGCTTTGGTTGATAAACCTGATACCTGGGCCACTTCTGGGGTCTTGTTTCTGAGATCTGTGTTTTCTCTTGGTTTTTGGTTGTATGGTCCTCTCTTTTGTCATAACAATTAATTTTAACTGAATGACAGACACTGAACAAGGCACATTGTAGAGGCCCCTGTTGATGTGATTTCCTCTAAGAGGGTCTCCCCTTCCCTCTGCCAGAAGTTCAGTCTCCCTCTAGCTGCCCCCTGGTCCTTTAGGATTTCAGTTGAGAGCCTAATGTGTTCTTTTCCCCTCCATCGGGTGAGTCCTAAAGTGTGAACTTTGCCATGAGTCTGCTTCTCCAGGGCCTTCCATGGATCCCATCTCCACATAACCCCAGAATTCACCACGAGACCCCAAGGGGAAACTAGCCAGGCCTCAGACCCCCAAGTCTCCACTAAGCGATCTGCTGATCCTCTGCCCACTCCAGTGGCCCCCTGGGTACAAAGCCATCAGATTCTTAGCCTCGTTTGAGTTCCTGAAATCAGCAGAGAGAGAGAATGAAGTTGCTCAGTCGTGTCCAACCTTTTGTGACCCCATGGACTGTAGCCCACCAGGCTACTCTGTCCATGGGGCTTTCCAGGGGCTTTCCCACTAGAGTGGGTTGCCATTTCCTTCTCCAGGGGATCTTTCCCACCCAGGGATCAAACCAGGGTCTCCCACACTGCAGGCAGACTCTTTGCCATCCTAGCCATCACAGCAACTCAAAAATCAGCAGATCCCCCGAGAAAAAGGAGTGCTGGAGGAAGCTCACCTCCCTGGTCCTGCCCTCGCCAAAGTCCTCTTACTGCTCCCCACAGCTCCTGCTCCTTCCAGCAGATGGCTTGGTGTCATAGAGTTTTCTAGTTGTTCTCAGCAAGAGTTCTTGCTGCTGTTCCCACCTGGAACCTCTCGGGATTCTGATGCAGGTGGTTCTTTGGGCCTCCTCGGATGCATACATCCTTCAGCATGACCAGGAAGGTACCTGCCACAGGGGCCAAGTGTCACACCTTCCCCACCTATGCTGCACAACCCAGAGCATTGCTCATAAATAGAGAGCCTCTGGGGTCTTGGCCTTGCTGACATGCTTTGGGAGTTCCATAATGGGGAATGAGTGCCACAAGTCCCTGACTTCTCACTCTAAGAGGAACACGGTCGCTTCCTGTCCCACTGAAGTGCACTGGAGGCAAACCAAAACCAGATGCAAAAGTTTAACAGTGTATTTCACGACAGGCTCCAGGGAAATCAGGAGTCCTCAGTTAGCACTCACGGAGCCCTGAGACCTAGTTGGTTTGTGTGTTCATCTCACTTGATTTCGATAACAGCTGTGAAGGCTACTGTGAAACTACTGTTTCAGTTTCATTTCAGACAAGAAAGATGAGGCGGGAGGCCGCAGGGCTGCTTTATGGATCGTGGCTGGAATTGGATCTGGGTGCTTGAGTTCTGCACCCTGTGGCGCACAGCTCCCTGTGTGGATGTGGGGAGGGCTCCCTGGGACCTGTTGCCCTCAGGGTCTTTCCTGCCTGCCTCCCCTCCCAGGCCAGCTTTTGTCTCAGCCCTGTCTCTGAAGCTTAGCTTGGATCCAGCTCCCGAATGCTCCCTGGAGCTGGAAACGCTGGCTTCCAGGTGCTCTGCACCCCCATTCAGCCACCAAGCAGCCCTGCTCCCAGCCTGACTGGCTCTAGGTGCTGCACGGCCAGGTGAGGGCATTGGTCCGGGAGTCCAGACTTGCTCAGTGTCTCCTGGGTGCTGGGGTTGTAGCTCTGAGACACTTAGACACGTGCACAGGCCTGGAGCCCCCTCATATGTTCTGGATAAGGCAGGACTCACAGGAGAGAACTGGGGGCTTGAGGGAGGGCAGGTCGACCTCAGGAATTTGTCTCTTGCTGGTCTTGGTTTCCTCATCCCTGAATCTATAAAAGCAGCGTCCCATGCTTGTGGGGGCCCCAGCGAGCCGGCGCAAGAGGAAATGCTTGGTTGCTTGTAAAACACTGTCTCTGGCTGTTATCTGCTTTGGCTGCTGGGCCTCCCCTGCAGCCCAGCAAAGGCCCCCGCCGCATGAATAACTTCCCCTGGCGGGCTTGTAGGACCAGGGTCCAGGGCTTCAAGAAAGAGCCAGATGTGGCGGTCTTAGAGAGAATGGCTGCCTTCTGCACACTCCCTCCAGACTGTGGACCATGCCTGGCCCCTACCCAGATGACAGCCACTGTCCAGCCTGCCACATGCCAGCGCGTGCCCTCTAGGTCACTCAGAGCCCAGGTCATCGTTTCCTGTGGTGACCACAACCTGGGGAGGAGGCTTAAAACAGCAGAAGCCTCTCCTCTACTGGCTTTGGGAGTGAGTCTGAGATCCAGGGGGGCAGGGTCAGCTCTGTCAGGACCCAAGGGTGGGTCCGTCCTGGATTCTCAGCTCCTGATGGCTGCAGACAATGCCCAGCACATAGAGGCATCTCTCTGTCTCCTCCCAGGGCCCTGGCCTCTCTGTGTCCCCCCCCCCCCACCTCTGTTCTTCTAAGGACATTGAGTCAGGGCTCCCTCACCTGGGTTGGGCTCATCTCAATAGCCTTGAGTTAACCACACCTGCAAAGACTCTTTTTTCAAATAAGGTCACATTTACAGCTTCTGGGATGTGAGCATTTCTCTGAAGGGAGGGGGGTCAGCACTCAGCCCACCACATCATGCTTTCAGACTTCTTTGACCAAGTTCACAGACAGGCCTACATTTTCTTCAACTTGATCCTAAACACGCACTGCACACACTGAGCTGATACACAGCTTCACACAAGACTGTTTCACATGACGCCTGGTTTCTCTCCTGCTTCTGCTCCTTTTCCTTCCATCTGGTTGCAGACTCGCTGAGTGGTTCCTGACGTACAGATGGCCTGTGGCCTGAGCCCGAGTCTCTCCTATGGCAGCGGCATCTTGGCTCCACATGGACTGTCTTGTCAGCTGGCATGTCTGCATGCTCAGTCGCCAGTCATGTCCAGCTCTTTGTGACGCCATAGACTGCAGCCTACCAGGTTCTTCTGTCCATGGGGTTTCCCAGGCAAAAATACTCAGTGGGTTGCCATTTCCTCCTCCAGGGGATCTTCCCAGCCTAGGGATGGAACCCACATCTCCTGAGTTTCCTGCACTGGGAGGCAGGTTCTTTACCGCTGAGCCCCTGAGAAGCTTGTGTCGGTTGGAGAAGAGGGTAAACCAGTTACATGAACCTCACTGAGGTGCCAGGCAGTGGTGTTTATAACAGAGATGGACCAGAGGCTGAGTGAACTGTGAGTTCTGCCCCGAAGACCATGGTGAGAAGTGGGCTAGTAACGTGGAGAAGAGTCTGCACAGTGCTGAGTGAACTTAGGGGAGGACGTCTGCTCGGGCCCAGACCACAGCCTCAGCACCCTGTTGCCGATGGCTGAGAGGACAGTTCAGGGGGAGACGGAGGGGACGCCAAGCCTCACCCACTCACCCGTCCAGCACTCCAGCCTCGAGTTCCCTGTGAACTGCTCTGCCTCTGCCATTCACTCCCTGCACCTCTCGCTGCCCCCTGTCCCAACATGGATGGTCTGAGGGTGCAAGTCTGGTCTGTCCTCGTGTGCCATTTCCTGGAGTGTCACCACCAGGAGCCCTGCACAAGCCCAGACAGGGGCATGGGGAGTGTTTGTGGACAGTGAGTAATGGAGGCATGAGGGTTTGGGCGTCTTTATTGTTTTCCCTACTTGCCTGGTTATTTATAATGTGGATAATTTTCTTTCAAATGGAAAGAGTGAGGCATATTTTTCCATGTTTGAAACTAAACATAATAAAGATGAAGCATCCGCTGCAGCCCCTCAGATTCATCCTAGTAAAGTGGAGGCCACGGGAGGAGGGAGGCTGGAGGACCGTGCTCCCTGGACACATGTGGACACCTTGACACCCAGGAGTCATCCTTCCTGACCCCAAAGGGGTGGCGTCTGGCCTGGTGCCAACCAGCCCTGTGGATGAGGCCAGGACACAGGACCCGGTGACCCCATTGCCCCTTCTGCTTTGATGTCACTGCAGCTCAGATGCTGCAGGAATCGGGCCTCATAGTCAGGCTGCCACTACGGAGGTGGCTTTCTTTCTGGTTAATGCCACAAACACCCGAGCCCTGGCCTGGGGACCTGGTCATGTGGACAAGGCCCTGCTTGAGTTCAAGGCCTAGGAGAAAATGCAGCTCTGTTTAAGGGATGAGGGGCACAGCTCAGGGAGGGTGAGGGATGGGTGCCACCACATGGGAGCAGGCAGCCATGCCAAGTCTATCATGGCGTGGCCAGAGAGAGCGTGCTGCCCACCACCCACGAGTGCCTCCCCAGTCAGACACAGGGGGTGCGTGTCCCCTTGGGATATGCATATTTATTCACTCGCTCATTCACTCGTTCAGACGGCAGTGATTTATAAACTGACTTTGGGGTCCAGGCACCATGAGGCTCAGAGACATGGAGGGTGGAGTGGGAGGTCTTTACAGATCAGAGCATGGGCCAGGCTTCCCATGGGCTGCAGAGCAAAAGAGCACGTGAGACAGAAAAAGAACGCCTGGGCCACGGGCCTGCTTGAGGGCAGGAGAAGGCGGGGGAGGGTGGAGGAGAGTGGGAAGGGGACACAGGAGGTGGAGGGACTGCCACTGCCCCTGTTCAGGCTGCCAGTAGCACCCAGGAAGCACTGGCTCAGCCATTCACCCAGGGGGGCAGAGTGATGGCCTGTGTCCCGGCCGAGCCTTGCCAGAAACCAGAGGATGTGCTGGGGACTCTGAGATCCCCACGCTGTCTGCACAGGGAGGACAGGGCACACCCTGTCCTTAACGTAAAACATGGGTGCCTGCGCAGAGCGAGCAAGGGGTGGGGCAGGTGTGGGGTGAGGAGCCCACCAGGGGACTGGGACACCCTGATGCTCCGAAGACATCTGGTTACTTGGTCTGCAGCTGCGCCGTGGAATGGAGAAAGGGCGCTTCAGAAAAACGTGCAGCATTCTCAGGAGAGTCATAGTGATGAGATGGCCAGGGTGGGGGTGTGCTAGAGAAGGGTGTGTGTGTGTATGTATGTATGTATGTGTGTGTGTGTGTGAGTGAAAAGGTTTGTATGTGACTGTGTGTGAGTGTTAATCTGTGCATGGGTGTGCATGTGTGTATGAGTGTGTGCTTGTGTCTGTGTGTGCATGCATGTGTGTGTATATATGTCTGTGCATGTGTCTGCACCTGTGTGCTTGTGTGTCTCTGTGTGCACATGTCTCGTAACCTGTGTACTTGTGTGTCTGTGTGTGCACATGTCTTTTATCTATGTGCTTGTGTCTATGTGTGCACATATCTGCACCTGTGTGCTTGTGTGTCTGTGTGTGCACATGTCTGCATGTGTGTAGGTGTGTATGTGGTCCTCAGGTGCATTCTGCTGCTCAGCCTCTGACCCGAGTCTCTTCCAGACAATGGGCCAGGACCACGTGGCTCCTGGAGGGGAGGCAAGACTGAGGCCCAGGCCCTATGGCCTGTTCCCCCTGCCCGCTCTGCGCTCCCCTCTCACCCCTACCTTGTGGTCTGGGTGCAGGCACAGGGGCCCCAACTCCTGACTGTGTCATCCGCACTCCCCAGCCTCCATCCCTGCTCCCTCCTGGTTTCCCCTTGTCCAGTTCTTGAGTTTCTTAAAAATTTTAGAACTCACCTTCGATGGTGAGGCTCTGCTCCTGATTTCCCAGAGGCTGGACTCTGCAGGTGCAGCAGTGCCTGAACTCAGATTTCCCTGAGGCCTGAAGTGGAGACACATTCTTTGCTCTTATCCTGGAATCTTGTACCATGCAGGCACTTCACGGAGGTTTAGATAAAGAGGCCCTTTTCTAATGGAAAGAGAATCATGGGCAGGGCGGGGGAAGGAAAGCTGGAGCAGTGAGATTCCCCAGGTGAGCTGGCATCTGCTCCAGCCTTTGAGGAGGTGAGTGCAGTGGGTGTTGGAGTAAGGATGAGCAGCCGTGCTCCTCCCGGGGGTCTGGTGGCTCCCAGCACACAGAGCAGGGTGCTCGCCAGCACCTGGTGATGGGGCGCCCAGGGCTGCAACATGCCTGCTGGAGAATCCTGCTTCTAGGGTTTGCACCCCCTGAAACCGTGCCCAGAGGTTCTCCCAGGTGTTTGTGTACATGCAGGGTTCCAAGCATCTTCCACCCTGTCAAAGTCTGGACTCTCTCTGGACAGTGGCTGTGGGCTGAGTTGTGTGCCCAGAGCACACGTGCAGCCCTAACACCCCCACTTGTGCTTGTGACCCTGCTTGGAAGCAATGTCTTGCAGATGTTTGCTTTCAGATGAGGTCACTAGTCTGGGTCCTTTAAGGAAAGAAGATTCACACAGAGTAAGGCCGTGTGATGACGTGGCAGAGGTTGGGGTGCTGGGTCTAACAGCCCAGGATCTCCGGGATCACTGGGGATCACCAAGGGTCCCTGGAGCCACCACGGATGGAGCTGGAGACGCAAGGTCTCCTTCAGAGCCTCCAGGTGGGCCCAACCCTGCCAACCCTGGATTTGGACTTCTGGCCTCCAGAGCAGGGAGAGAATGCACATCTGTTGTTGAAACCCCCTGTCTGTGGTCACTTGTGACGGCTGCCTCAGGACAGTCCTTTCAGAAAATCAGGAGCTGGGTTGGCAGCAATGTTCATTGTGTATTCGGGGTCTAGGTGGACACATGCAGCCAGCATGTAGGGGTCTGCTTGCTGCCACCAAGAACTCTCTTGTTTGCTTCTCTTTCTTTTGCCCTTTGGTTATTTCACATTCCTGCTTCCGGTATCTACTCACTGCTCCTTGGAGGTCACCAGTGTGCTTTTGAAACCAAAGGGCACTTGGGAAACAATTCCACCTTGGGCCCTGGGAACCTGGAAAGGCTCCTCTCCATGGCTTCTCCGTCTTCAGACCCTCGCTTCTCAGTGGCTGCTCAGGTGATAGGGCAGATCTTGTGGGTGTGTCTCAAATCTTGAGCCAAAGGCAGGAGCCAGGCTTTGGTGTGTCACTCCAAGGGCCTGGGACAATGCCTGACCCACAGCTGGAGTTGTGTACACACCCCTGGAAGGTGGAGGGTGAGGAGGGGAACAGGGCCGTGTGCTCAGCGCTGTCCTGGCCTGGGGCTGGCTCAGTCTAGGCTGCCTTCCTGCACCTGGCCCAGGTGGTAACACAGGGCCCTATATCCCACATGGGTTCTGCCTGACTCCATCGTGGTGTCTCTAAGGGACCTTAGCCCTTCTCTCACTAGGTGCCCATGGAGATGGGGCCACCAAAACAAAGAACCGTAAACTGAAGGGCTTAAAGCAACAGAAACATGGTCTCTCCTCCCGTTCTGGAGGCAGAAATCCAACACCAAGGTGCTGGTAGGGGACTGTTCCCTCAGGATCTCTAAAGGAGGACCCTCCCTGACTTGCCAACTATGTGGCCCAGTGGTCCTGGGCTCTGCAGCCTGGCGCAAGGCATGCTTGGGAGCCGTCCAAGACCATGTCTGTGTGTCTTTGGGCTGCATCTGCCTTGTCTGAAGATGGGAATCCTGTGCCAGCATGGTTGTCACGTGATTCCCGGGAGGGCAGCGGGTGCTCAGGGATCACTGGACTCTTACTCTCCTGTAGCTGGTTCAAGCAGAGAAGTCTCTCTGGGAGAAGATTTTTGTAGCACATTTTGGAAACTGACCCTGAACTTTCTGTACCTGCAACTTCTGTTTTTTCGGTAACACTTTTTCATTAAGAAATTCGGAGGACACCAAAAAGTAGATAAATGAGCAAAAAAGACACCCCAAAACAACGATTATTCGTGTTTTGGTGTATTTATTTTCAACACTTTTTGTTTTCCTACAAATTGTTTTAATAGTTGAGATTGACCCAGAGAAGAATTTTTATAGAGCCCACGAGAGGCTTGTCCGGGTCAGATGTTGTAAATGGGCCTTATTTTCAGGCAGGATGTAAGAGTTTGGCAGGGGGTCCTGGTGCACTGTGGGACAGGGATTCAAATCTGCATGTGAGGATGGTTAGCACATGGGCTGGCGGGGAGGGCTGTGAGCCATCCGTCAGGTAGGAGCCGAACCACCTGTGGTCCACATTCAACAGGCAGTACCAAACCCATCATGCCTGCAAGGGATTGCAGTCTCTTCTGAGTCTTCAAACGTAAAACACCCTCCGACATAAATCACAGCAGGATCCTCTATGACCCACCTCCCAGAATACTGGAAATAAAAGCAAAAATAAACAAATGGGATCTAATTAAAATTAAAAGCTTCTGCACAACAAAGGAAACCATAAGCAAGGTGAAAAGACAGCCTTCGGAATGGGAGAAAATAATAGCAAATGAAGCAACTGACAAACAACTAATCTCAGAAATATACAAGCAACTCATGCAGCTCAATTCCAGAAAAATAAACGACCCAATCAAAAAATGGGCCAAAGAACTAAATAGACATTTCTCCCAAGAGGACATACAGATGGCTAACAAAGACATGAAAAGATGCTCAACATCACTCATTATCAGATAAATGCAAATCAAGACCACAATGATGTACCATTTCACACCAGTCAGAATAGCTGCAATCCAAAAGTCTGCGAGCAATAAATGCTGGAGAAGGTGTGGAGAAAAGGGAACCCTACACTGTTGGTGGGAATGCAAACTAGTACAGCCACTATGGAGAACAGTATGGAGATTCCTTAAAAAACTGGAAATAGAACTGCCTTATGACCCAGCAGTCCCACTGCTGGGCATACACACCGAGGAAACCAGAATTGAAAGAGACACGTGTACCCCAGTGTTCATCGCAGCACTGTTTATAATAGCCAGGACATGGAAGCAACCTAGATATCCATCAGCAGATGAATGGATAAGAAAGCTGTGGTCCATATAAACAATGGAGTATTACTCAGCCATTAAAAAGAATACATTTGAATCAGTTCTAATGAGGTGGATGAAACTGGAGCCTATTATACAGATGAAGTAAGCCAGAAAGAAAAACACCAATATAGCATACTTACACATATATATGGAATTTAGAAAGATGGTAATGATAATCCTGTATGCGAGACAGCAAAAGAGACACAGATGTATAGATCAGACTTTTGGACTCTGTGGGAGAGGGAGAGGGTGGGATGATTTGGGAGAATGGCATTGAAACATGTATACTATCAGGTAAGAAATGAATCGCCAGTCCAGGTTTGATCCATGATACAGGATGCTTGGGGCTGGTGACTGGGATGACCCAGAGGTTTGATATGGGGAGGGTGGTGGGAGGGAGGGTTCAGGATTGGGAACTCATGTACACCCATGGTGGATTCATGTTGATGTATGGCAAAACCAATACAGTATTGTAAAGTTAAAAAAAAAAAAAAAAACACACAAATAGGCTTATTTTGCATCTCACTAAAATGAATCAACCAGAAGGAAAATAAAAAGTCAAAGCCAGGATGAAGATAAAAGATCTGTATAAATATTTTCACCAGTTTCCCCATATTTTCCTCAACAGGAAAAACCTGAGGGGCTCTGCTGAGGCCCTTGACTGAATGGTATGTTTGCCCGATTCCCTAGCCTCTCCTGAGACCACTGAGCTGTGGACAAATCATTTCTGAAGCAAGCAGGCCCTTGGGTGGGAACGGCCAGCTTCTGCAGACTCACAGCAAGAGACGTGATGGCCACTGATTTGGAGGAAAAGGAAGCAGGAGGTGGTTTGCTTTCCATTCCTACCACGGTCGGGGAGGGGAAGCCGTGCATCCAGCAGGGTTGGCCATGGAGGACGAGAACGCCAACACAGCTTGCAGGTGGACAGAGGGGTCGGTGGCATAAGTCCCATCAGCACATGCCTGTGGCTGTTTGGTGCAGCTCCCGATGCTGGCTCTGAGTTTTCATTTGTCTCTGCGTGAAAGGAGTTCTTCCGGCAGAGCAGCTGCCGCAGTGGGATGGGGAGGGAGCCAGGCCCAGCTGGCGGGAGCTCTCCCAAGTGGACAGCAAGGGACCATGTACACAGAGTCTGTGCCCGAGAGAGGACGAGCATGTGTGTGCGTGTGCACATGTGGTTGGTGACGTGTGCACATGTGGTGGGTGCTGTGATGCAGGTCTTCTGTCTCCAGCGTCCAGCCTCATCAACACGCTGCGTCCTGCAACAGTGGCGTCTCTGTCTAGTTCTTCCTGTAACTCCGTGGGGCCCGAGAGGTCTGCAGCTAGCCAGTTGCACAAACCCCACTTTGCTGTCCCCAGTGGGTCCCTCCTAGGAACGGTGGGGTGGCTGGCCCTGCCCATGTGGGCACACTCCCCTATGGAGAGCTCTGGGATCCAAGCCCACACTTGTCCTTTCTGGGGGCCCTTTCCATGCCCATCCTGCTCCACTTTCCAGTTCCAGGCACCTTGCTGTCACCAGGATGGTGATTCTGGTTTTAGTCCCACTGTTTTTCTCCAAGATCTCAGGGGCAGCAGGGAGAGGACAGCAGACCCATCTTCACATTTTGTGCTGAAACCTGGCAAAGGTCAGAAAGGTGCGATTTGCAGGGAAGAGATAGCTCAGGAGGTGGCTCCCCAGGGGACCCTGGACGAGGATCGGGGCGAGTTTTATCTGGGAAGGTGGCTGAGGGAGGAGGAGCCACCTGCCATGGAGACGAGCAGGACACAGTGGTGGGCTGGGGGCCCCGGGTGAGGGTGCAGCGTTTGCCCTCAACTCCCGTGATGCCTGGGACTGCCTCCCAGCTTAAAAAAAAAAAAAAAAACACACAAATAGGCTTATTTTGCATCTCACTAAAATGAATCAACCAGAAGGAAAATAAAAAGTCAAAGCCAGGATGAAGATAAAAGATCTGTATAAATATTTTCACCAGTTTCCCCATATTTTCCTCAACAGGAAAAACCTGAGGGGCTCTGCTGAGGCCCTTGACTGAATGGTATGTTTGCCCGATTCCCTAGCCTCTCCTGAGACCACTGAGCTGTGGACAAATCATTTCTGAAGCAAGCAGGCCCTTGGGTGGGAACGGCCAGCTTCTGCAGACTCACAGCAAGAGACGTGATGGCCACTGATTTGGAGGAAAAGGAAGCAGGAGGTGGTTTGCTTTCCATTCCTACCACGGTCGGGGAGGGGAAGCCGTGCATCCAGCAGGGTTGGCCATGGAGGACGAGAACGCCAACACAGCTTGCAGGTGGACAGAGGGGTCGGTGGCATAAGTCCCATCAGCACATGCCTGTGGCTGTTTGGTGCAGCTCCCGATGCTGGCTCTGAGTTTTCATTTGTCTCTGCGTGAAAGGAGTTCTTCCGGCAGAGCAGCTGCCGCAGTGGGATGGGGAGGGAGCCAGGCCCAGCTGGCGGGAGCTCTCCCAAGTGGACAGCAAGGGACCATGTGACACAGAGTCTGTGCCCGAGAGAGGACGAGCATGTGTGTGCGTGTGCACATGTGGTTGGTGACGTGTGCACATGTGGTGGGTGCTGTGATGCAGGTCTTCTGTCTCCAGCGTCCAGCCTCATCAACACGCTGCGTCCTGCAACAGTGGCGTCTCTGTCTAGTTCTTCCTGTAACTCCGTGGGGCCCGAGAGGTCTGCAGCTAGCCAGTTGCACAAACCCCACTTTGCTGTCCCCAGTGGGTCCCTCCTAGGAACGGTGGGGTGGCTGGCCCTGCCCATGTGGGCACACTCCCCTATGGAGAGCTCTGGGATCCAAGCCCACACTTGTCCTTTCTGGGGGCCCTTTCCATGCCCATCCTGCTCCACTTTCCAGTTCCAGGCCCTTGCTGTCACCAGGATGGTGATTCTGGTTTTAGTCCCACTGTTTTTCTCCAAGATCTCAGGGGCAGCAGGGAGAGGACAGCAGACCCATCTTCACATTTTGTGCTGAAACCTGGCAAAGGTCAGAAAGGTGCGATTTGCAGGGAAGAGATAGCTCAGGAGGTGGCTCCCCAGGGGACCCTGGACGAGGATCGGGGCGAGTTTTATCTGGGAAGGTGGCTGAGGGAGGAGGAGCCACCTGCCATGGAGACGAGCAGGACACAGTGGTGGGCTGGGGGCCCCGGGTGAGGGTGCAGCGTTTGCCCTCAACTCCCGTGATGCCTGGGACTGCCTCCCAGCACCTCCTCACAGCGTGATGGCCTGTCCCGTGGACAGAGAGCACGCCAGTTGGTGGCCCATATCTGGGTGGCCTCCATTCTTTCCCGGTACTATCGTAACGTGAGGGTGCAATTAGAGCTTTGCATGCATGCCTGTTTTGGCTCTGTCAGGTGTTACTGGGATATTTAAAGCACTGGGATGTTTTGAGTCCCCAAGATGTTGTTGGTCCTTTACCAACTTCCAGTTCGCAGGACATCAAGACGTCTAAGCCTCTGTGGCCACCGTGTTTGGAAGGAACGCTGCCCTCAGTGTCGGGTGGATCACGTTTGCTGAGAATAAGTCCCATATGGGTCTGCACTCTGCTTGCTGTGACAAGAGGTGACCCGGGTATGACCACATCCACTTAGGAGGCTGTCCTGTACTCTCCCCAGTGGGGAAAGGCCTGGCCTGTTGCCTTTCAAGCCCCTCCAGGCATCAAGAGGGCTGCTGGAGAGTGGACAGACCTTGGTGGTTGGGGTTGACCCCTAGGAACATGCTTCTTGGCAGCCAATGGGGCATGTTGGTCTAGTTACACAGAGAGTGGTGACCTTGAGCCAGGTCCACCTGGTTTTTTCTGTGGAGCCTTTGACTGTGTGGGGTTCAGAGCTGCTCCTCCAGGTTCCGAGCACGTCACTTACTTGTGTCCCAACCCTTCTTAGATCAGGACAGCCAGGAGCCAGGGCACATGAGGCTCGGGTCTGGCAGCAGAGCAGCCCCATGTGGCCCCCTCCCAGCCCAGTGCAGGCTGCCTGGGGCCTGGCACCACCCCTGTCCTGCCCTCCTCTGCTGGCTGGGGAGCCAGCTAAGCTTCCAGAAGCCCTGCCCCTTCCAGCCATCCAAGGGGAGGGTCTGGTCCTGCCAGGGAGACTGGACAGGCCACCCACTCTACCGGGTGACCGGCGTGGAGGTGCTTGGGCTGCAGCCTGGGCGAGCATCTCCCTCTGCTTGCATGGTCTACACAGTAACTCCTTCCTGTCCTCCCTATTTGGAGCCTGAGTCTGCTGCTGTTATCACTGTGTGGCTTGGGAGAAGACCCTGGACATTCTCGCTGGGACAACCCCACTGAGATCAAGGGTCTGTTAACCCCTATCCCTCCGTGCCTGAGCCCCCAGGAATGAGGCTGGACGGGTCCAGGTCCACAGGGAGCCTGACCTTAAGCTCTCTTCCCCACCTGGCTCTTGGACTCTCCTTAGGATGCCTTTTGGAAAATTAATAACAAGCACTTTGAAAGGGCTTCACGGTGGGGGAGGTTCCCATGGGAGGAAAGGGCCGTGCTCGTAGGTGGTCCGGATGCCCAGTGGTTAGTCTTTCCAGCAACAAGTGACTCAGAAGTTTGGTTTCGATGAGAGTTTGATAAAGTTTTAAGAAAATTCTACCTGGCCAGTCATAAGATAGGAGCCTTCCGTGGACCCTCCTCCTCCCTGAGGGATGCAGGCCTGGCTAGGCTGTGGCCTGGATGTGCCTGGACACTCAGGAGACAAACAGCTTTTGGGGGAAATGCTCTGCAGCAGCAGTGCTGGGGGCTACCCCATACCCCCCAGTGAGGAGGTGGGACGCAGGGGCTGATGAGGGCTGGGCACAGGGTGGGCCCCACTGCTGTTGGCTGCATTTGGTGGACTCTCTGCCTTCACACCCTTCTCTGCTCCCACCCCCCCAGCACCACGCACACCCTCTGCAATTTTGAACTCGGTTTGGGGATTTGGCCTGTTTGTCATTGGGTTTCCATGTGTGGTTTCTGCAGGAACTTTGCTGTTTAAGTGCTTTTCTGAAATATGAAATTATCTTTTTCCTATCTGAATGAGATCACTGGCTTTGGGGAGGGGGCTGGTTCATCTGGGAGCTATGTCCCTCTGAACCCAGAGGAAGACACTTGGACACACCGTGGCGCCAAGGGCTGCTGGTGTCTGGGTGCCTGTGGGTGGTCTGTGACTGAGGGGCCTCTGATCTCTGCATCCTATGGGTTTCTAAGCTGCTGGTGGGTCCTCATGGCCCCGACCCCTGACTGAGCCGAAGGAATAAGAACCCTCCACTGTAAGTGTCACACACGGGCTGGGATTCACCTCCCATGGGACTGACCTTCCCAAGAGCCAGGAGCATTGCAACTTGAGGACAGGCTCCTTCTGTTCAAAAGGGCTCAGAGGAGCCAAGCTTGGGGAGAGGTACAGCTCGGGGCATCCATCAGAGGTGCCCGAGGGCCAGCCAGGATGTGAGGCTGGATGAAGCCTTCGTTGGATTGGTTGGCTTCAGAGCAAGCCTTGTATCCCAGCTCCCTCCTTTTCCACAGCCACTGTGGGCTC
>SJXQ01009330.1:402098-433560 GCA_006408695.1 Aepyceros melampus
GCTTCCGCCCACCCCGGACACCTCCCCACCCAGTCAGTCCTTGAGGTAGTCTTTGCATCTCCCGATTCTTCCAAGGGTCAGATCTGCTTACCCCAACCAGACAGCAAAGCTGACTTTGAAACCAGCCCTGTCATGTCCAATACAATTTTCCCTTCAGCTGTATCATGGGGTTTCCAATAGTGAGAGAAAGGACCCCCAAAGGACACCCATCCCTGTCTTTAATTCCTACCCCTGTATTAGCATCCTGGAGGTCAACATACCAGACAACTCGGTATCTGAGGAGAGAAAGTTTGAGTGGACTGTGGTGAAAACCACCAACCCTCCTATTTTTCCTAATTAACAGAGTGGTTTCTTGTTTAGAGCAGTTTTGGACTTCTGGGAAGTTGAACAGAGAGGACAGAAAGTTACCGTGTAAATGTACTCCGTTTCTCCTATTATTATCATCTATGTCAGTGTGGTGTTTGTTATATTAATAATTATGAGCTAATATTGATAGATTATTATTAACTACTGTCCACAGTATACGTTAGGGTCCCTCTTGGAGTTGCTCATCCTGTGGGTTTGGACAAGTGGATAAAGACCTGTATCCACATTACAGTCTCAACCAGAGCAGTTTCACTGCCCTAAAAAATCCTACCTGTTCACCCCTCTGCCCCGACCCCATGGCCACCACTGGCCCTGTCACTGTCTCAGGGTTCTGCCTTGCCGGAATGTCTTGGAGCTGGGATCAGAGGGCCTGGGGCCTTTGCACAGCCCGTCGCCTGGCCCTCTGTTTGCCCTCCCCCGTGTCTCTCCGCAGCTGGGCAGCTCATTTCTCTCCAGTGCTGAGCAGTGACCTGCTGTCTCGTGCAAACAGCTTACTTACCTGTTCACCTGGGAGGGCGTCTTGGTTGCTTCTAGTTTGGGGCAATGAAACCATCCCCCCAGGTTCCATCTGTGCCCCTCCCTGGGGTCCATACCAGACTGTGAGTTCCCAGGGGAGGGGTCTCTGCCCACTTGCATCTGTGCGTGCTGCACCCCCCCCCCCCGCAGTAACCGTGGAGTTGGGTGTGGGGGAAGTAAAGAGGAGTGGAGTCTGGTGTGAGGAGAGAGAGCAAAGTCAGCCTTGAGTCCCTGCGTGGGGGTGAGAGCCACACGAGTGATGTCAGGGGTGGCAGGAGGGCAGACAGATGCCCAGGCCTGGCTCTGGCAGCAGCTGAGGCCCCTGGCAGCTCAAAGCTGCCTTTTGATCTCCTGGGGTTGGAGCCTGGGACTAGCAAATCTCCACTCAATTCAGACTCTTTAAAATGCACGTATCAGGGCAGTCAGGACCCAAGTGTGGCAAAGTGAAGCTGACAGTTTCGTCTCAGTCCGCTTAAGGCCACTTAGATCCCTAACTTCTCCAGGGCAGGGCCAAGGGCCGGGCCTGGATGGCACAGGGGCAGCCTCTGCTGTTTCTGCCCCACCAGAGCCTCCAAAAGCTTGTTGTCCTTCACTGAGAAAAGCCAGCTGCTCTGTTTTGTAGCAGAATCGCTGAGTGAAAGCCACGCAGCAGAGGGTTCCTATGGTTAGTCTTCCCAGACCAGGGTGTCGCACCCCTCCATGGCCCTCGCCCTCAGCTGGGCTTCAGGAGACAGGTCCAGCCCCTTCTGGTGAGTCACCTCCCCTTCCTGACCTTGGTTGATTCCGGATCAAATGATGGATGAGTGACAGGTTTCATCTCACAAGTTGGCTGGTATCGACTGGTAATGGCTGCCAGAGTGCCGTACCCACACTCGGTGGTGGATTAGGTAGGTCTGCCCTGGTGCAGCAGTGGGGTTCAAGGCTCTGCCTTTTGGCCCTCCATGTGCTCGGGGCTTTTCTACATGTCCTCGTGGTTTTTGTTTATTTTACAGTCCAGAATGGCGAGTTGGTTGAGAGAGCCAGGAAAAAATTGAGAAGTGGTTAAGTTGATTTCATTTTTTCCTCTTATGTGGTTAAGAAGAAGAAGAAGATTCTTTAGTTTTTAACACTGATGTGTGAGATAGGTGTGGGGAACCACTGGATTCTTTTGTCCACTGCTTTGCTTTGGGTGAAGCTTAGAATGTGCCAGTGTGATGTCTGCATGTGAGTTTCCACATGCCCTTCGTCACTTCAGGCTCAACATGGCCCACTGGTGGTCTTAGGACGCCCTGGTATAGACAGGGTGGGCCCTCTGTTCCGGAGCCCCTGGTCTCTGCTCCCTCCCCCCCACCGTCTGTCCCCCATGCAGAGCAGAGCTGAAAGCCTGTGCCCACTGCCACCTTGGGCCAGCAGCCCAGCTGTCCACAGCGCTGTGAGTGGCAGGCCTGGCCTGCCCAGCCTGTCCCGGTCAGCTGGGGTGGCGTCACGAGTACTCCATTCTGTCCGTCCGGCCCTGACAGTTAGGACCTCTTGAGGAACACTGGGACAGTGACATGCCACTCCTCTGATACTTGTGTGATGAGGAGGCAGAGCCGGCGGCCAGAGCAGTGCCGGGTCTCCCGTGTGCGGGTCAGCCGTCAAGGTGTACTGACCACTCAGCCTCAACACCTGTTATACACGCGCTATGAGCCAGGAACAAGGGGAATACGGTAATAAATGCTGCTTGAAACTCGGGGTCTACGGGATACAGAGGCATCGACCACAAGCATAATGAAGTGTCTTCAGAGCTGGGATGGAGCAGCACGAGCAATGTGAGGTGGCACAGGGGGTGCTCTGCCGATGCCAGTGCCCATGGAGGAGGTGCGAACCCTTCCTTGTTTGGGAGACAGGTGCGCCATCTGGCTCTTGGCAGCCATGATGCTCCCTCTAGTGGCTTGGGGGCTGTTGGAAAGAGAAGGACACTGGTGTGAAAAGTCCCTGAGCTCCCTGGCCTGTGGCCTTTCCCCAGTTTGCACAGGGCCCTCAGCCTGCCCGCAGCAGGGCCTTTCCCCAGTTTGCATCAGCCCCCTCAGCCTTCCCCAGTTTACAGCAGGGCCTTCTCCTGCAGACCCAGACTGCCAGCATCCTCGTGGCCCTTAAACAGCTGTGCACGTGCCCATCTACACACATCTCCCACCAGCACGTCCTATGCACATGCCATGTATAACTCACAGGCACATGTGCTCAACATGCCTCTCACACACTCATCCGCTCACGTCCACGTCTGCACACCACATGTCAGCTCACACGCTCAGCTGGTGGACGTACATCTGCAAGGCAGTGGCGGGGGTTAAAAGTGCTTCCATGGCTTCATGAGAAGTTTATTTATTTGGGGCCTGGGAGGCTCAGAAGAGTGGGCCCCAGACGTCGTGTGTCCTCAGCCTGTGGCTGAATGTGCCACGGCTTGACGTGAATTGGAGTCTTCTCATGAGAGCCCAGAGAGGGCCAGGGACACAGCCCCAAAGATGGACATTCCTGTGACAATTCCTGAGTGACACACCAGGCGCTGAGTCGTGTTACGCAGGTGTGCACAGAGCCATCTCGGAGCTCTTGCTGTACTGAAAGGACACTCACAGACACACTCATACACACAGAGGAGTACACTGAAACCACACCCAGAGTCCACACACCAGTGTTTCAGAGGTTTAGTAGAGTTGTTGAAGGTATTAGGTGAGTGTGGAGTGAGAATGAGGTACCTATGCCTGCCAGAGCCTCTGAGGATTCTGAGGAGGTGCCAGTCCACATGGGTTTTGAAAGCTGAGTAGGAGTTTGCTGGTCGAGAGCGAACTGACTCCAGGGGTGGGGCCCAGGAGTCACCCGGGCAGTGATGACACAGGTGGTCCCTGAAGCAGCTGTGAGACAGACCAGCCTGGCTGCGAGGGGTAAGGTGGGAGAGGAGCAGAGGTGAGGCTGGAAGGCAGTGAGGGTAGGTGCGCAGTGCCCTTAGGTCTATGAACAACCCCACCGTGGGCCTTATGAAAGGCGGGGTGTTGCCCAGCAGGAATGACCCAACTGGACAAGGAGGCTGGATGCCCCCCCCCCACCGCATGGCAGGGGTGCCTGAGGCTCGGCCGAGAGTGGGACATGCATCCTCAGGGGGCACAGTCTGGGCACAAGTGTCCGCAGGCCCACTGTGCCATCATTCTAGGACAGAGAACACAAGGCAGAGGCAGGCAGGTTGGAATGAAGTTGGGGTCTCCAGATCTAGCTGGATGGACCCTAGAGGAGGCAGGCTGGCCCAGGCGTGAGTGTGGCCCCATACTGTTGGGCAGCTTCCTTCTCTGCTGGGGGTATCAGCCGGGGGCAGTTCTGCCGCTGTGGACACTCGGTAACATCTGGATGCATTTCTGTTGTCACAACCTGAGAAGGGGACGGTGCTGGCATCTGGTGGGTGGAGGCCAGAGATGTTCTTGGCACCCTCTGTGGGGGAAGGACCCAGTGGGGGGACCGTCCCATAGAGAATTGTACCCTTTATGAGTTTCCCGCACCAAAGGACCACACACAGGGGCTTAAAACAATAGAAATGATCCTCTCAGTCTGGAGGCCAGAGTGGAGGTCGCGGTGTGGGCAGGGGCCCTGTGGGAGAGTCCCTGCCACCTCTCCTGGGAGGATCTGGGGCTCAGCACGTTTTGGGGGTCATGATTCATTTCAGGCCCCAGATGTCAGTAGTGCTGAGGTTGAGCAGCCCTGCGCCCCGTGGAGAAGCCCATCCCCCCTGCCACCCGCAGCCACTGCCCAGCCCACATAGATGCCCTTCTCGGGGCAACAGACCCAGTTGGCTGGCTCTACTGGCCTCCAGCACCGCTCAGATCTGCCGAGGGGGGCCCCCTGCTTCATCAAGCTGTGATTTGTGTGGGAAGCACAAGGGGGCCGGCGCAGCCCTGGATGGTTTCCTGGTGGAGAGGAAAGTGGGCAGGGACCTAGGGGACAGCAGGAAGAGCTGCGGGGTTTGGAAGGGTGGTCTTCCAGAGCTCGGTCACTCTGTCCAGCCCTGGGTGCAGGCTGACATAGTGTCCTCCTCACTCACTGTCTCCGTGTGGGATTCCCTGGGCTCCCCCACCCTTCTCCCTCATGTCCCCACCCCAGAGCCGTGAGGGAGTGGATATGCCCCAGGGTGGGAGGGGTGTGGGAAGGGATGGGGCCTCTCTGCCACACCCAGCCTGGGGGTTACTGCCCATTATTGGGGGTGGCTAGAGGGCGGAGGCTCGGGCCCTGAGGAAACACCACAGACGGGCAGCTTAGACACCAGGAGCTTATCCTCAGACGGTTCTGGAGGATGGCAGTCCAAGATCAACTGCCGACAGGTTTTTTCCCTCTGAGGCCTCTCTCCCTGCAGGTAGATGGTCCTTATCCCCTCTTCTCACGAGGACCCCTGTTGTGTTAGATTACAGCTGCACCCCAATGACCTCATTTTACCCAAACTCCCTCTTTAAAAGCCTTACCTCCTATCACAGTCACATTCTGAGATCCAGGAGGCTAGAACTTCAACATACGCAGTAGAGGCAGTAGGGGGCGGGATATGATCCAGCCCACCCCAGGCCATGGTCCTTGATAGCTGGGTGAGAGTAACCTGCCAAAAGGGTCAGCCCAGTTCCCCTGGAGAGGATGCCAGCCATTGCCCGAAAGCATGTGGAGTCTCTAACACACGAGGTTTGGCAACCCGTCTGTAAAACCTCAGGGTGTTTACACATTCCTGTAAGGAAGGAAAAAACCCAAGAAGCAAAAAGCCAGAGCAATTATTCACTCTTGCTTTCTTAAGCTGCAGAAGGAGCCAGCTGGGAAATCATGAGTCAAGTAAAATCCTTTATGGAATGAGCAAAAACAAAAGGAACAAAAGCCGTTTGACTTGCTCACCGAACCCCTGTGGGGAGACGCTCACTGGGGCTGGGAATGTTTACCCTCCGCACCCCCATCCTCGTCCCTGCCCTGGCCAGGCCGTCTGCAGTCCCCTGTATCCGCTCCCCAGATGCTTAAATCACTGCTTATAATGGCACAAGATGCAGGAGGTGGCTCTCGGAGGCTGGAAAAACAGTCCCGTGTCCTCGGCTGGCAGCTGACTCATTGGCTCCACACGGAAGCTCCATCCCCGGGCACCCACCTGAGGTGGGCCTTGCTGGTACCATGGACACAGCCTGTGAATGTTTGAGTGGTCCCACATCCATGTGGACAGCATCCAGCCCCCTTCTACAAGTGGCTTTGAACCTCAGTTGGGACGCAAGACATATACAACTCTTCTGGAAGTTTCCCTCGATCCCCCCTGGCAGCATGGATGCCTCTCCATTGTGATCACACTTGGTGCTTGTCCTCTGCTCTGTAGCTGTGTGCTGAATGACCCATAGACTACACTTCTCGAGGAGAGACATGTCCCTTCCAACCTGGGTTCCAGGGGAACACAGGGGAAGAGCATTTCAATCAGCTTGGTACTCCCAGGGCAGGTGTAGGGAGCAGCTCAGAGTAGCCGATTCATCTTCATTTCTTGGATGGATGGGTAGATGGGTGGGTGGCTGAATGGATGAGTGGATGGATGGACAGTAAGTGGATGGATAGGTGGACAGATGAATGGGTAGATGAATGGGAAGATGGGTGGGTGAATGGATGGATGATTGTGTAGATGGGAGGATGGATGTATGATTGGATGGATGATTGTGTGGATGGGAGGATGGATGGATGATTGGATTCATGGGAAGATGGATGGGCAAACGGTGTGTGGATGGAGGGGTGAACATAAAGCAGCACCTCACTGTGACAACCAGGCCATGTTCGGGCTCAGGGCTGTGGCTCAGAAAGCCCATGATCTGGGGAAGCACAGAAACCAACCTGCCCCAGGAGACTTGAAACTACTGCCAAAGACAAGAGGAGACCCCCTTGCTGCACATCAGTGCTGAAAGGACAACAGTGAACCAACCCCAGGACTTCCCAGAAGACTACACATGCCCCCAGCCCGGGTCCAGGCGCTTGGCCTTTTTGTTTTGCTGTTGGAGGCTCACTGCCATGAGGACAGGAGCGTGTTCTGAAGAGACCACCACCTTTCCCATGAAGACATCCCCCCAGGATCCGCAGAGGTACTGTCGTGGGCCAGGCCCTGCAGCACAAGGAGCTCAGGGCAGACACTAGTCAGGACCTGGTGGATGAAGCAGTGAGGCAGATGGACTGGTCTCTGCAGGTCCTCAGGAGCAGGGGTTGGGGGAGGGATGCGTCAGCCGCAGGCCTTTCCCACCTTGGACCCACTCCTTCCATGCCCCCTGTGCCATCTCTCTGTGGGTCCTAGAGCTGTGTCCAAAGCTGGGAAGTCAGTTGCCTGGGAAAAATCAAAGGGTGGCGGGCAGTGGTCACTGCTGAGTTCCCAGATGAGTCACTGCATGACAGTCACCTTCCTCATCCCCGAGAGGCCCGAATAAGTCAGCCCCAAAGAGGGGGTTCTCATCCCCAAGCATCCCTCCCCCCATGAATCAAGCCTCCAGCCTATTTTTAGGCCCTTTCTTTGGATTGTCAAAGCTTGTTTACCCTGGATCGGGGCTGCTTCAAAACTCTCCACCCTACTACCAGCCCCAAGACAAAGAGCGAGGAAGTGACCAGTGGCCGCCTGGTCAGACCATGAGGGCCAGGCTGAACAGCTTGTGACAGTTGGACATCCTCCAGCTGGGGCCACAGCCAGGCTGGGGCTCTGGTGCCCCCCACTGAAGCTGTTAAGGTAGCCCCCAGAGCCCATCCTGTTCTCCTCTGCCTCCTGAGATGGACTGAGAACTCCAGCTCACTCATGTTCACAGACCCAGCTCCACCCCAGAAAAGACTCATTAAAGTCTATATTCTTTCACTCCTTCATTCTACATTCCTCCCCCCAGGAGAGAAGTAGAAGGAGCAGCATCAGGGATAGTAGTGAGGGAAGCGGCAGGGGTTAGGGTAGGTACTGACTACCTGGAGGAGGGGAGTGCTAAAGATGAGTAGGTGTCAGCTGGGCAGAGGGGGATGCAAAGAGATGTTCTGGCAGAGTGGCCCTGCTTGAGAGTGCATCTGAGTCTGCAGGGCACCTGTCAAAGCCCAGATGGCCGGGCCCCACACCCGAGCTTCTGACCCACTGGTCAGGGTGAAGCCCGTGACTTAGATTTCTAACAAGTTTCCTGTGACGCTGATGCCGGGGTCCAGGGACCTCACCTTGAAGACCGCTGTTCTAGAAAGAGGGAACAGCACATACGAAAGATGGAGGTGACAGGGTGAATGAGTGAGTGAGTGAGTGTGCTTGGAGTTGCTTTTCCCCCGACAGAGTTGGGTCAGTGTGATCCGTCTCTCTTGTACCCAGTGGAGCCTGAGGATGAACACCACATTAATCCTGCAGTTGGAAGGTCAACTTCAGCTGGGTCCCCTGAGACTTCCCTGGTGGCTCAGTGGTAAAGATTCTGCCTGCCAAGCAGGAGACGTGAGTTCAATACCTGTGTTGGGAAGATCCCCTAGAGGAGGAAATGGCAACCCACTCTAGTATTCTTGCCTGGAAAACCCCATGGATAGGAACCTGGTGGGGCACAGTTCATGGGGCTGGAAAGAGTATGACACAGCTTATTGAATAAATAACTGGGTCGCCTTACGCCAGGGCTAAGGCCAGGCAGTTCCCTGGGATGAGTAAGGGATGAGTGAACACATCCATGACCCCCAGAGAGGACAGCTGTGTGGATGACCCCACCAACATGCTGCCTCCCCGGGCCTCCTAACTCCAGCCCCAGTTCATCAACCCCACCCTCCCTGTGCTCCCTGCTTCCTGAACCCCCAGCTTCAGAATGTTGTTACTTGTCATCTGAACCCTGCAGAGCTGGCGTGTTGTGGGTGATGAGTGGGTCTGGGACTCAGTGGAGAGCCTGGGGCCTGGGGTTGGCAGGAGTGCTGGGGCACTCTGGATGCTTATCATGGCAAAAACAAGGGTGCTGTGGATTTTGCACTATCCCCACTATCGCTCCAATTTCTCTCTCCAGGAGTTGCAGTATTCTTTAAAAATTCCTCCAGTTAATTTGACCTTATGTAGAATTTATGAAGCTGAGTGTATGCTAGAATAGTGCTGGAGATGGGCAGGTGGTAGGCTAATTGTGTTTCTATAAACATTGATGAACTCAGTGTAACAGAACTGTGGAGCTGTCTTTGCGATCATTTCTCTCAATTCCTGCATGTTGACAACGAGGAAGTTCAGGTGCCCAGAGAGAAATCTACCTATGCAAGCAAAACACCTGAGCTGTCAAAGCTGAGCTGGAACCATGGGCTCCTGGAGGAGGTGGTGCTTTCCTGTGTTATGAGTCTTGAGTGAGTTTCCTTTCGTGCCCCCACAATCTTGCCAAGGGTACACCCATATCCAATCTTATTTCCTTCTATGTGTGTATATTAGACTGAATTCTTTTCTCTGGTTCTATTAAACTATTTGTCTTTCCATACTCCAACACAAATGCTCTGTTGATGGCGATAGGTATATAGTAAAACTTAGTGTCAGACAGTGTAACTCCTCTTTGTGATTCTTTTTAAAGACCATTTGGCTATTCTAGATCCTTTGCATTTTCATATAACTTTTAGGGACAACTTATTAATTTCTGCCTAAGAAAGGAAGTCTTCTGTGATTTTTATTGCTTTGAATCTATAGATAAATTTGAAGGGAGATTGATATCATGAGGGTATTGAGTGTTTGAATCCATGAACATGGTATATCTCTCCATTTATCTGGGTCTTCTTTAATTTCTTCCAATAATGTTTTGGTAGTTTCAAAGTAGAATCTTCAGCAGCTCCTTAAGACATAGACATATAAAACATGCATCCTGTTCTCAGTCTGTTAATGTCTGGTACTGGAAACAAGCCCCAAACCTGAACATTGGCCCCAACGAATTTAAGACAAGCTGTCATTCACAACCAAGTTGCCAGTCCCTCTTGGCTGGTGTGTAGATGCAGGCTGTACTTGTGGTCTCTTTCATTCCAAGTGTTTATCAAGCGTCCAAACAGTGGGAATGTGGTGCTAAATTGGGTGCTAAACCAGGGGAGGAAACTCAATAATTATCATTCAACAGCATCGATGCTCTTTATGTGCCAGCAGTTTCTACACGCAGTCTTGTGCTCCCTGATTTCATCTCCACAACCGTAAAGCAGCTGCTTGTTTTATGCCCATTGGGCAGACGTGGTTTTGGGAGGTTAAATCTTTGGACCAAGTCCCCCAAACCCTGTTCCTACCATGGGGCTAAGTGGAAAGTGAGTGTGTGTGATATAGCAGGGAAGGCTCGAGGATCACTTTCCTTGCTGAACACTTTCCTTTCCTCGGTTTTGGAATGAGATAAACCGAAATGATGGTTCAGAAGTTTTTTTCCTTCTGCATTCTCTGCTACCGAACGGGCTCTTGTGCCCTCTGTGTAATGTAAGGAAACATCCATAAAGTAAGTAAATGTGTGATTGTGTCCCAAGCCGAGTTTATTTCAGTAGAATCTAGCACAGAACTATGGGAAAAGGCTTTGACAGATGAAAAGTTGCAGGAAATCAACATTCAGTTCAGTTCAGTCGCTCAGTCGTGTCCGACTCTTTGTGACCCCATGAATTGCAGTACGCCAGGCCTCCCTGTCCATCACCTACTCCCGGAGTTCTCTCAGACTCACGTCCATCGAGTCAATGATGCCATCCAGCCATCTCATCCTCTGTTGTCCCCTTCTTCTCCTGCCCCCAATCCCTCCCAGCATCAAAGTCTTTTCCAATGAGTCAACTCTTCTCATGAGGTGGCCAAAGTACTGGAGTTTCAGCTTTAGCATCATTCCTTCCAAAGAAATCCCAGGGCTGATCTCCTTCAGAATGGACTGGTTGGATCTCCTTGCAGTCCAAGGGACTCTCAAGAATCTTCTCCAACACCACAGTTCAAAAGCATCAATTCTTCAGCGCTCAGTCTTCTTCACAGTCCAACTCTCACATCCATACATGACTACTGGAAAAACCATAGCCTTGACTAGATGGACCTTAGTTGGCAAAGTAATGTCTCTGCTTTTGAATATGCTATCTAGGTTGATCATAACTTTCTTCCAAGGAGTAAGCGTCTTTTAATTTCATGGCTGCAGTCACCATCTGCAGTGATTTTCAGTTCAGTTCAGTTCAGTTGCTCAGTCGTGTCCGACTCTTTGCGACCCCATGAATCGCAGTACGCCAGGCCTCCCTGTCCATCACCAACTCCCGGAGTTCACTCAGACTCACGTCCATTGAGTCCGTGATGCCATCCAGCCATCTCATCCTCAGTCATCCCCTTCTCCTCCTGCCCCCAATCTCTCCCAGCATCAGTGATTTTGGATCCCCTCAAAATAAAGTCTAACACTGTTTCCCCATCTATTTCCCATGAAGTGATGGGCCGGATGCCATGATCTTCGTTTTCTGAATGTTGAGCTTTAAGCCAACTTTTTCACTCTCCTCTTTCACTTTCATCAAGAGACTTTTTAGTTCCTCTTCACTTTCTGCCATAAGGGTGGTGTCATCTGCATAGACTCAGGCAATTCATGTGTGTGGATGAGCCACCCTGTGCCACCTCACCTTTGAGGGAGCATCATCAGGGCCTCTGGATTACTGGGTCCCAGAGGAAGGGGCGGTTTCAGGACCACTTGGATGATGTTTGGATTTGTTCAAGGAAGAGTTCCTGGAAGGAAAGAGATGGCTCAGCACAGCTCAGTAGCTCAAAACTCCTCACCTTAAGGCCCAGGAGCTCTGTCCCCTGCCACTGATCAGCTTTCCCTGCCGAAGCAGGGGGCCCTGGGCCTGTGGACTGGAGGAGGTCCAGCCCAGAAGGAGTGCGAGTTCACTCAAGGTTCTGGGCTTGAAATTTCCGGCAGGACGTGGGAGGGAAGACATCCTCGGGGTCGAGCTGCTGGAGGGATGCTAAGCGTTATAGCACTTGGCCTGAACCCTCTGTTTCTTTTAGAAGCTATAGGGTCTTGAGGCATTTGGATTAATAATAATAATGGTGGCAGTGGCTACAATGGTGACGAAGCAGCTGACACTCTAGGGGCTTTAGCAATGAATAGAGAGGACCCATCCTAGCCCATGGAGCTACCTGTTAGCAGAGGAAACATGTCAGGAGCAGCCTCCTCATGTTCGCCCCAGGATGCAGGAGTCACTGTCACACCTGCTGTACACCGGAGCAGCTGGGCCTCGGAGACATTCAGACCTTCCCACTCAATTCTGGGTATTTTTCTTCTCTGTAATGTGCAGTGGCCCCCTATTTTCTATGACATTGATCTAAATGCCACCATTTCCTTCCTCTGTTATCAAATCCGAACCCACCTATAATGACCTCTAAAGATAATAGAGCCTCCTCCCTGGACCAGGCAATGTGACCTGGTAAAAGGGACTTTGCAGATGTGACTGAGTTAGGGATCTGAGATGGAAGATTAGTCTGAGTCATCCAGGGGGAGGGGAGGGCCCTTATAAGAAGGAGGCAGAGATCTGAGACAAACTGGAGCAATGAGGCCATAAGCCAAGGACTGACTGCAGCCTCTAGAAGCTGGAGAAGATGAGCTGTGTTGGGGTTCAGCTGAAAGTGGGGGTCTTGGGCCAGCATATGGAGGACCTCCTTCCTGCAAGGGCTTCCCCAGTGTAACCTGGGAGGGGTCTGGAGAGGCTGGAGGACGCTGTGACTCTGACGTGGGGACTGGAGTTCTCATGCGTCTCATGGCCTCCTGGGGCCCACAGTAAGGGGGTGGGGTGCAGGAGGCCACACTCTAAGGGGTCCAAAAGGGTCAGCCAGGCTCATTTCCTTCAGGGAAAAGCCCACCTTGACGTTTTGAAATTATGAGCCCCCATCCAATATGGAGGCCCTGTGCTGCACCCAGTACTGGCCCCAAAACCAGCTTGGAGGGGGTTGGAAACACAGAGGATAAATGGACAGGCACATCTGTGTCCACGGTGACACCCCCATCCCTCATGCATCTCACCTGCTGAGGACCCCACCCCATGTGCCGTGTGCCCGCCAAGGAGCAGCCTATTTGAGGGGGCTGCAGGCAGGTTGCAGCTGTTCCTGTGGGCGGGAGGCCTGGAGGATGAGGGGCCAGAGCCCATGGGATCCTGGGGCTCCCCAGCCACCAGAAAGAGACTTCTGTGGGTTCCCCTGAGGCTGCTGGTGCACAAGGACTCAGGGCTGCCTGCTCTCGGAATCTCAGGGAACCGGCTCCCAGAGCTGCCAGGCTGGTGGCCAAGGATACACGCCCCTCATGGCCATGTACTGCCACCCACTCTCTCACTGGGTTCTGCCCCCCAACTGCACTGCTGTGCTTAAGGGTTGGAATCGGGCTCACGGGGCTCCGACGGAAGAGGCCGCTCCATGCCGGTGGTAACCTACGGGAATCTGTGCTGGAAACACAGCAACCTGAAATAACAAAAGAGCTGGGCAGGCTCCAGAGGCTCTGGCAGGAGCATTCAACACATCACGAGAGGGGGTGGGCAGCCCAGAGGAGGTAGAGGGCGGGGCCCCGCGAGCTGCCCGGCCCTTCATTTCAGGAGACTGGGGAGGGTGGCTGGCAGGTGGCTAGTAGGTGGCTGGTTCTCATGGGGGCAGGAATGCCAGGCGTGGTTGCAAGCTTGTTCTTACAAGAGGAGTGGACCCTCCCGAGGGACCTCTGTTCTGGGAAAGCAGCCTGAGCCTATGGAGCAGAGGGGGGCCTCCCACCCCTCATCCCCACCCTCATCTACTCCTTTCTCTTATACACTAGACTCGGGGTTTCTCTCCTGGGACCCTGGATCCCAGAGACTGAGGACAGCTTCCAGTCTACTGAGCTCCCTGAGAGGTGGTGGTGAGCAGGAAGAGGATGCTTCAGTGAGTTCTAAACACTCTTAGGGGATCTAAGATTCTCATAAACAAAGGCCTAAGTGCTTACAAGGAAACTCTCAAGGATTTATCTTGGGAAATTATTCAAAGGGCAATAAAACAGAGCTTCTGGCAAATGAAGGATCTGAGCCCAAGATGGGCTGGGGCCCCTGGTCACGGATCCACGCCGTCAGAGACAGTAGAGCGAATAACGCTGTGAAAACCAGTCTTCCAAGAGGAGAAAAAAATCAGGACCATGTGGGTCAAGAGTCTCTTCTGGAACATGTTAGATCCCGGAGTCAGGGGCTGCCTGCCCCGTGTTTCCCAGGTTTGCAGAGTTGGGGACCTCTGCGTGGAACAGGACCCTCCCAGGAGGGGCCCACGAGGAGAGGCCAGACTGGGAATTACTGACCATACACCTTCTCTTGTGGGACTCAGCTGGACAGTTGTGGTGATGAACACAGTCCTGTGTAGGGTCAGCAGTGACCATCAAGTGTCTTCCCCGAGGGTGGCCCTTAGCCTGAGTCCTGCTTGCCAGGAGTTGCCTCAGCAGAGGGAGGTGGCAGGCTGTGGGGGAGGAGCTGGGCAGGAGCAGGGCGGGGCGGGGGAGTGGCAGGAAGCGCAGGAAGCCGGTCCTCTAAGGAGCTTGGGTGTCAGGACGTCACTGCTGAGACGTCTCTGTCTCTGTCTCCCCTGCCAGCTGGGGAGACAAGTGGGCAGCTTAGAAACCACCCTGCAGGAGCGGGTCTGGAACCCACCTTCGCTGCCCCCACAGGCCCCCCGCCCAGCAGGGGCAGCAGACGGACAGGCATGCCCACCCCTAGGGGCCCACCAAAGGAGTGGGGCTGGTTCACGGGCTGTGGCCTCAGGGCCGCGCGCCATCTCAGGGCTGGTGAGCGCTGACGGCCGGCTCCTCCTCGTGCTGCCTGCACACAGGCTCCCAGGGGCAGGGGTGTGTTCTGGGCTTCGGACAGAGTCCCACGTGCTCTGCCGACATGGGGGATTTGCTGTGGGGCCGACTGCCCAGACAGTGTCCCTCCCGTAGACCGCTGTCCTGCTGTCCTTGTGCGGCCAGGCCTCTCGGCTTGAGCCCTGTCCAGGTGGTCTTTCCTGCACCGAGGCCTCGGCCCCTTAGAGGCCCATAAGATAGTGGCCAAGGCTCCCCACCCCCAGCCTGTGTGGAACTGACCATCGTGACTGCTGGGTGGTGTCGGAGGTCAGTGCGGCCACTTGGAGGACTATCCGGTACACGGACCACCATATGGCACCCACAGAGCTGTGTGGCAGGAGGGCCTGGCTTCCGCAGCCAAGCTCCCCGTCTAGGCACCCCGTGCTGAGCATCTGCACCAGGAGGACTGGCGGTGGTCGGATGCTCAAGGGGCCCAGGCTCAGAGAGGACGCCACGCCGCCTTTGACCCCATGAAGGGCGTGCTCTCCCGCCTTCTGCTCTGGGGCCCACAGGGTCACAGGTCCCTCCTTGACCCAGCCCCAGTTAGTCAACAGCGACTAGTCCCTGTGCCGCATCATGCTACAGGGCGGCCACACCAGTTTCAAGGGCCCTCAGACCCTCCGGGCTAATAGAGAAAGGGCAGCAAGTGGCGGTGTCAACTAATTGTCTTGCTAATTGTTTTTTAACCAAACTGACCACTGGACTTCTGGCCACTCGGCTAGGGGGCTCGAGGAGGAGAGGAAGTGAGGGTGAGCAACTGGCAGTCCGGGGTGGGGCAGGTTCACCCCAAGCAGGAAGGGAGGCAACAGCAGCTCTGCCTTTTGGGGGAGGGACATGGGGGGACTGGGACCCACGGTGGGGGGAGGCCTCACAAGGTCTTCGTGGTCATGGGGTTGTGGGGGCTCCTAGGGAGTGGGGTCTTTGGGGGCCTTTGGAGGGAAGCATAACGTTGCTCTGGGGATGGGTTCGGCCTCATCTGAATCTCCTGTGTCTTGTGTGGGCCCAGACCTCAGGGACTCTGCCTGGACTCCAAGGAAAGGCAGGCCGCCGCTTGGCTCCTTGGGCGTTCTTCTGGCTGGGCCTTGATGGTGCTTTCTCGCCTGTTTTCTTCTTGACTCTTTGTTGACTGGTCTTTGCAGCCATGGCATGTTTGCTGTGCTCCCCCAGGGAAGAGGTCACGGTGACTCTCCCAGGCCATGGGGGGTCCTCCCGGCCTGGTGAGGTTTGGCAAGTGTCCTCAGGCACGAGTGTTTGAGAGTTCTATTAATCCCAGGCTCCAAGCCCTCCTGGGACCCCGCATCTGAGTCTGAGTCATCTGCCCCATCCACTCAAGCCCATGGAGCACCTGTGCTGAGGACTGAGCTGCGGGGACAGAGGAGCCAGTCCGCTCTACCTCCCTCGGGTTCAAATTTCGGTGCTTTCTTTTATTTCTTTTTCTTCCCAACCCTCTCCCTACTTTTGTCTTTTCTCCACATCTCACTATGAAGTGTTGCAGATACACAGGCCACGAGAAAGCCATTCGCTAGACACCCCCCGCCCATCTCCTGATTTCCTTCACCCCCTGGCTGCGTGCGCCTTATCACACGCGTGCCCCCTCCTCTCTGCTCTGTCCCTCCTGCCTCGGGGGCACTCTTGTCATCTCCTCTATGTTCATCCTCTGGCATCACACTGTCCCCCACCATTTGTTTATCTGCTTCCGGGAAGGACTGCGGTCACCCGTGTAGCGCCTGCATCCACGGCCAAGCTTTGCTCTCTGACCCATCAGACTCGTCCTGTCCTTCTGGTGTGTGCCCAGCTCCCCCTGAGGGTCCGCAGGACTGCCCTCCATCATTTTGGGTGAGGCTTGTGGGCGCCTCCCTGTGGCATTGCCTGAGCCTCCCTCCTGACAGGTCCGGAGGCCAAGATGGAACACTCTAGGTGGTCCCTGGCATCCAGGCTGCTGTGGTGATCTCGGTGAGTCGTTTACTCCGAGCCCCGGGGGCAAGAGCAACACTGCTTGTGGGAGTGCCGTGGAGGTTACGAGCTGACACCCCACACTGGGTAAACAGCAAGTGCTCATTAGCCGCTGCTTTCCTCCCTGAGGCCGTGTTGGGGCTGCAGAGGTGCATCTGGCATTCTGGTTCCCAAGGTGAAGCGTAGGTCCTTGCTTCCCTGGCCATCAGACCCTCAGCGGGCAGAGCCCTTGGGGCCAGGCTTCCCCAGGGCCACATCTCGCCGAGCTGGCCCCTCCGTTCTTCAAATCCTGCTTCTCCTTGGTCCTCCCTCCTTCACCCGATGTGTTTCTCCGCCCAGTCTACACCTGAGGAGGTGTGTGTCATGGCGAACCTGCAGTGGGTACTGGCTCACCCCAGGTATCACTGGGACAGGGCTGCCAGCCGGGCTCCCCCTGCCCCCCGCCACTGGCCCCAGGCCTGCATCTTCCCCTGGCTACTCCCCCCTCGGCCACCGGGGACCTTGGGCTCTGGGTCAGTGGCCTCTGGCTGCCTCAGGCGTGTGCTTCAGAATGCTGAGCTGAACTGAGCTAACGGGCGTTTCCAGGCACCTGTCTGGCCCAGGGCATGTGAATTGGGGTGGGGAGGGATAGCCGGGGGAAGCCATGGAGGAGGTGCCGCGGTACAGCTGGTGGGTCTCCAGCTGGGACTCCAGACCCAGGCAGTGACCCATCGGGTGTGGGTGTGGCAGGTCAGTGGGCAGGGCCCCTCTGACCGTCCAAAGGGGAAGTGGGGGCAGGCACCTGCTCAGCGCCTCCCACTCTTGCTCCCGCTGGCTTGGGGGAAGCCTATGGGAGGAACTTCCTGCCCATCCTCCAGAGCTCTCGAGGGAGCAGACTCCAAGACCAGTGGGGGCGTTTCTCTCAAATTCTAGATCCCAGGTGACTGGGTGCTGGTGGGGATCTGACCGGCAGTAGGAGAGGGTGCTCAGGGGTGTCCCCTCCCCACCCCACCCCCGACTGCAGCTTACACTCATCACCCTCTGCAGGGCCCACAGTACTGACCTCTTGGCTGAAGGGGGCTTGCACCCCAGCCCCCAACCTCCCAACCCCACCACATTCCTGAGGACGGATGCATCCTTCATCAGGACGGACAGCCAGGGAGTCGGCTCGTGCTCGACACTCAGGATCCGCCCACAGCACTGAGCAGGCAGGGCCCCCAGAAACGTTCGCTGATGGCTCAATGACAGCCACCAGGACAACCTCCGCCAGAGCCCGACCGTGAGCGTCAGCAGGCTTGGGAACAACCTGGGGCACGGGTTGGGCATGCGGCAGCTTTCACCCGGCCTGTTTATCACCTCAGCTTCTCCACGGCCTCACACTCCAGGCTCCAGACAGCCTTCATCCTCTGTGCTGGTAGCAAGTGAAATAAAACACTTATCACAACCCAGTGTCTCTCCAACTGCACCCAGATCCCAGTGTCTGGAGCAGACTCCAAGACCAGTGGGGGCGTTTCTCTCAAATTCTAGATCCCAGGTGACTGGGTGCTGGTGGGGATCTGACCGGCAGTAGGAGAGGGTGCTCAGGGGTGTCCCCTCCCCACCCCACCCCCGACTGCAGCTTACACTCATCACCCTCTGCAGGGCCCACAGTACTGACCTCTTGGCTGAAGGGGGCTTGCACCCCAGCCCCCAACCTCCCAACCCCACCACATTCCTGAGGACGGATGCATCCTTCATCAGGACGGACAGCCAGGGAGTCGGCTCGTGCTCGACACTCAGGATCCGCCCACAGCACTGAGCAGGCAGGGCCCCCAGAAACGTTCGCTGATGGCTCAATGACAGCCACCAGGACAACCTCCGCCAGAGCCCGACCGTGAGCGTCAGCAGGCTTGGGAACAACCTGGGGCACGGGTTGGGCATGCGGCAGCTTTCACCCGGCCTGTTTATCACCTCAGCTTCTCCACGGCCTCACACTCCAGGCTCCAGACAGCCTTCATCCTCTGTGCTGGTAGCAAGTGAAATAAAACACTTATCACAACCCAGTGTCTCTCCAACTGCACCCAGATCCCAGTGTCCAAAGCAATCACGCTTGCTTTAGGGGAAAATTCCCAGGCTCTTTTTCTCTGCTTATTGTCTTCCTCTTGGCTTTTACCTTCTTGTTGTTCCTTTACAGGAAGAACAGTCTGGCCCCAGGTGGCCCTGCTGATGGGAAGGCCCCCATTTAGTGCTAACGCTTTGTCCTCTGGCTCTGAGGCTGTGCTGTTTGTTGCAGACTTCATCCCTTAGTTCATTCATTTATCCTGGGTTTCAGCTCAGTAACGTGGAGACCACTCAGGTGTGCCACTGCTCCCCATGCTCAGGAATAGTGGAGCCTGCTCGGTGTGTGGTTTGGGGAGAGTTGCTCTACCCATCTGGGCCTCAGGGTCTCATCTGTAGGGTGGAGTGACACTGGAACCTGTTTCACAGGGTTGCTGGGAGGAGTCGTGGACCGCTCTAGTCCAGGGCTGGCTTCCAGCCAAGCTCGGCCACTGCCATCTCTGTCTTCATTAATAACAGACTCTGCAACAGACAGTGATATGAGAACCTTGGGACGGGCCTGGCTCCTTGCCACCAGGGTGGCATGGGCAAGGGGCTTGATGGGTACACAGGTTGTGGACAGTGCATGCACAGGGAAGCAGATCCAGCTGGACCGGCACAGGCAGAGGCGCAGGGCCTGGGCCCTCCCAGCACCTGGGAAGGGACGCAGTTGCAGCAGGGGTGGATGGCCACCTGGACCAGCCTGCAGATGCCTTAGTGCCCTGGGAGGGGGGCTTATGCAGCCCGTGGAAGGAGGGCCCTTGGGGCGGCAGTCTACTGGGTCTCAGGAGGAGTGAGGGGGCTGGTGTCAGGATCTAAACAAGGCAGGGATCTTGATCGTGGATAGGGGGATGAATGGACAGACAGAGGAATGGATAGATCAGCATGATGCATGCAGCAGAAGGAACGACATTTGGAAGAAGAGTCATAGCTTTTTTTACAGCATTTGTTAGGACATAGTCAATAAAGAACTTTTATGCAGAATGTATTTCCACAAAACTCTTACCAACCAACAAGGAAAAGAGAACCCAACAGAAAAAGGGCAAGAGTTTTGAAAAGTCCCTCCCTCTCCACCCATTCCCCTCCCGGGAGCTGAAGGTGGATGATGCTCACATGTGCTCACAAAGGCTGTTCCCCAGTTACATTCTCAGAGCCCTGTTCATTGCAACCTGTGCTGGAAGCCACATCCATGCAGACAGAGTTTACACAAAAAATGTGGAAAGATCTTTCACATGAAAAGATGCTCCACGTCACTGATCATTGTTGCTGTTCAGTTGTGTCTGACTCTTTGCAGCCTCATGGACTGCAGCATGCCAGGCTCCCCTGTCTTCCCCATCCTCCAGAGCTTGCTCAAACTCACGTCCATTGAGTGGTGACGCCATCCAACCATCTCGTCTTGTCACCCCCTTCTCCTCCTGCCTTCAATCTTCCCCAGCATCAGGGGAAGTCAGCTCTTTGCATCACTAATCATTAGGAAAATGCAAATCAGAATCACAAGATACTACCTCATACCCATCAGGATGTTGGGTGCTCAGTCATGAGCTCAGTCATGTCCAACTGTTTGTGACCCCATACATTATACAATCCATGGAATTCTCCAGACCAGAATGCTGAAGTGAACCTATCAGAATTCTGAAACTACCCCTTCTCCAGCAGATCTTCCCAACCCAGGAATTGAACCAGGGAGGTTCTCCTACATTGCAGGCAGATTCTTTACCAGCTGAGCTACAAGGGGCTCCTATTAAAAACAAAAACAAAAACAAAAAACAGACAGAAAACAGTGTTGGTGAGGATGTGGAGAAACTGGAAGCCTGGTGTTCTGCTGGTGGGAATGCAAAGTGGTGCAGCCCCTGTGGAAAACAGCATGGCAGTTCCTCAAAAAATTAAAAGCATAATTAAATACCATGTGATCTAGCAGTTCTATTTACAGCATGCGTACGACAGATGAGATGGCCGGATGGCATCACCGACTTGATGGACATGGGTTTGGATGGGCTCCAGGAATTGGTGATGGACAGGGAAGCCTGGCGTGCTGCGATTCATGGGGTCGCAAAGAGTCGAACACGACTGAGCCACTGAACTGAATTGAGCTGATACCCCAAAAGAATTGAAAGCAGGGTCTCAGAGATAATTTGTACACCTGTGTTGACAACAGCACTGTCCACAACAGCCAAGAGGCATGGCAACACAAATATCCACTGACAGATGATGGATAAACAAAATGTGGTCCATCCATGCAATGGAGCGTCAGCCCCCAAAAGGAAGGAAATCCTAATGCATGCTTCCACATGGATGAACCTTGAGGGTATTGTGCTAAGTGAAATAAAGCAAACACCAAAGGATAAATTCTGTATGGTTCCACCGATATGAGGTCCCTGGAGCAGTCAGATCCAGGAGACAGAAAATAGAGGTGGGGCCAGGGGCTGGGGGTGGGGAGATGGGGGTATGTCTAGTGGGCCAGTTTGGGGTTTCAAGATGAAAAGGGCTCTGGGGACAGATGAGGGTGATGGAGGCGCTGCGCATGTACTTGGTGCCAGTGACCAGTGACCAGGACGGCCAGTCTTACCCCGTGTGTATTTCACCACAACTATAAATAACAGGATGCTGCATCTCATAGTGCTGAATGAGTGGAGCTACACGCTGACTCCACCAGCAGAGCAACCCTACTGACAACCTGGCTGGACTGGTCCCCAGGGCAGCGGGGCCACGCTCTGCTTCCTGTCAGGATTCTGGTCCGTGGTCGTGTCCAGGGTGTGGCAGTGCAGGGAGCTGGATGCCTCTGTCTGTCTGCTATACTTGGGAAAGATTTAATAGAAAGAAGGGCTGCCTTAGAATAAAGGACTGCCTTTCCTGGAAGCCTCAGAATACTGTCTTTAGTCGTCTGTTGTCTCCAAGGGTCTCGAGAAGACCCTCGTGGTCCCACATGGTCCACAGATCTTAAGGGGAGCCACCAGCCCCCCAGCAAAGAGCCGGGCTATTTTACAAACATGTCCACGCACACCACTGCTCTCCAATTTATTAAAAAGGAACAAACAGCCTTGAAGAATGAGCGTGAGAAGGGATCCCCAAAGCCTAGCCCCTGCCCGGCCTCGACATCTGTGGACTGGAGAGACGAGGCCCAGATGTTCCCACAGGCCATGGCGACCTGGAAACTATTAATTAGACTGCAAATGAGATAGGAGCCTGCAGTGTATTTGGCCTCTGCAAGCAGTTATTTTTTATGTTTCGCTGACAGTCCAAATGAGCCTAGATAAATCAGAGGAGAGTGGTGGGAGCCGGCATGCACCTGGAGAGGATGAACCCTTGGCTCCGCGAGCACGGCTGTGCTAGGAGGGCCCTCGTGTGCTTCTCAAATGTGAAATCTTGCCGGAGCATAGGGAGGCAGGTTTTCGGGAGGTGCTCCAGATTCACGAGCCGCGTTTGGACACGGGGTGCAGGGGAAGCATGGAGGATCAGACCAGCCCGGGACACCCGTGGGCACATGAGTCCTGTGTGGGCTCCTGGCGAGGCTGGCAGCTGCTGGACAGGGGGCTGTCACCTCCAGAGCCTCTCAGGCCTGGGACCTCTCACATCCTCACGACTTCTGTCCATCTCCGTGACAGTTCTGAGGGAGGCACGAGTCTTCACCTTCATGTCCTAAAGTGAAGTCGCTCAGTCGTGTCCGACTCTTTGCGACCCCATGGACTGTAGCCTACCAGGCTCCTCTGTCCATGGGATTTTCCAGGCAAATAGTACTGGAGTGGATTGCCATTTCCTTCTCCAGGGGATCTTCCCGACCCAGGGATCGAACCCGGGTCTCCCACATTGTAGACAGATGCTTTACCATCTGAGCCACCAGGGAAGTCCTTCATGTCCTAAAAGAGGCACCGAAAGACGGGCCGCAGGACCGGGCATCCTCGGAAGCCAGTGCAGGGGCTGGGATGGAACCCGTCTCTTGCCTGCGAATCCAGTGCAGTTTTTAAAGAGGTGCTTGTTAGAAGTCATGATTCCTTCCTTCCTCCTAACCTGCAGGGACTGTGGATGGGAACCAAGGACTAGTGCGTTAGAGGAATCAGAGGAGTAATCAAGAGGCCAGATAGGGGCAGACAATGAGGCAGAGGGGTCCCAGACCATGAGCTGCTGGCTGTAAGGTCACAGGGAGACACCAAGGACCAGAGGGGCTGGAGGAAGCGGCAGCAGAGGCCGCAAAGGAGGGTCCATTCCCAGGAGCCCTCCCTACCACTGTCACAGAGCATCGTGGGGCCTCAGCTGGCCCCACACAGAGTAGTGAGGGGGTGCCCGTGGGGGAGGGACAGTGATGTCACTGTCCCCCGAGTGACACCCCTTCCCAGGGACACTGCAGTGACCCACAAGAACATGCTAGAATCTGCTGCTGACTTAGCCGTCTCCAGGGGGCGCAGGGTAGAGAAATAAGGATGGTGTGATGGAAACCTCGCCTAGAAACATCGAGCCCGCTGATGACCGTCTATGCCCACTCACGTGGGGGTGTGACCATGGGGAAGTGTGCACAGCACACGTAGGTGGGGGAGGGGTGCTGGTGGGGCCCAGGACAGGTGCCTGAGGGAGACCTCTGAGGGTGGTGTGGGAGGGCCGTCCAGCAGGGCCCCTTGCCCACCCCACCCCCATGCCCAGGGATCTGGGTGTGGAGGTTCCTAAGCCCCGCACTGTCCCAGGGCTGCTGCTGCTTTTTTATTTATTTTTTGGTTGTGCTCAGTCTTTGTTGCAGGAAGCAGGCTTTTTCTCCAGTTGCAGTCAAGGGAGCCCCTCTCCAGGTGCAGTGGGCTCCAGAGCACAGGTCCGGTGGCTGTGGCACATGGGCTTCATTGCTTTGGGGCATGTGGCATCTTCCTGGACCAGGAATCGAACCCATGTCTCCTGCGTTGGCAGGTGGATTCTTCACCACTGAGCCACCAGGAAGTCCTGGGGCCGCTTCCTGAGTGTCCCGTCTAAACCCTCATGTGTTGTTCACAGGGTCAGCTGGCGGCCCAGAGAGAAGAGCCGTGTGGAGCCGGAGAGGCGGGTGGACCGCACAGCCCTCGAGCAGAGATACTGGCCTGTGTCCAGGGGTCACAAGGTAGGGGACAGCTTCCTCTTCTCTATGGAGTTTGATTCGCCACCACTTCCGTCTTGTTTCACTTGTTCTTTATCATTGCTGGTTGTGTTGGGCGTGGTTAAGGCTGAGCTGGTGTCCATGGGTAAGTCAGTTCTGTGTCCACGTGGCAGGTACTTAGTGTTGGGCCAGTGTCCATGCTCTGGCCACGTCTGTCTCCACACCAGTGGGTGGTTATGTGTTGTCCACGTGGCAGGTGCTTGGTGTTGAGTGGTGTCTGAGCTCGGGTCAGGTCTGTGTCTGCGTTGGCGGGTGGTTGTCTGTGTCCACGCAGCAGGTGCTCAGTGTTGAGTGGTGTCTGAGCTCGGGTCAGGTCTGTGTCTGCGTTGGCAGGTGGTTGTCTGTGTCCCGCGGCAGGTGCTTGGTGTTGAGTGGTGTCTGAGCTCGGGTTAGGTCTGTATCTGCGTTGGCGGGTGGTTGTCTGTGTCCACACGGCAGGCGCTCGGTGTTGAGTGGTGTCTGAGCTCGGGTCAGGTCTGCGTCCTCATCGGTGGGTGGTTATCTGTGTCCACGCAGCAGGTGCTTGGTGTTGAATGGTGTCTGAGCTCGGGTCAGGTCTGCGTCCTCATCAGTGGGTGGTTATCTGTGTCCACGCGGCAGGTGCTTGGTGTTGAATGGTGTCTGAGCTCGGGTCAGGTCTGTGTCTGCGTTGGCAGGTGGTTAGAGCTGAGCCAGTGTCTGAGTTCCAGTCAGTGTGATTCTCAGTTAGTGCTGAGCTGATGTCAGTGCTCGGTTTGGGCTGGTTGTGGATGAAGAGACGTGACCATGTGTTTTGGTGGCTCTCACAGTGGACCAGGGCCAGGACGCCAGGACGCTTGTCTCGTCTGAGGTGTTTGCTGGGAGGGGCTCAGAGGGCAGTGCTGGCTCTGTCCTCGGGGAGGGAGAGGCGGCAGCACTGGTGAGCCCTGGGTGAGCACTGCCCCCAGCTCTGCCCCTCACCCCGAGCCCCAGAAGGAAAAGCTGTGGTGATGCCTGGAGCCAGGCTGGGCACTGGCTCTCACCAGGGGCTGTGCTGAGAAGTCCCAGGGCCATCCCTGGGCCTGGCGGGAGAGCCTCCATGACCGCCCGTGGGCTGTGCTGAGAGTGAGCAAGGGCCTGACGCTAGGTGTGTGAGGTGGCCCTGCCCACAGCGGTCATCCCTGTGCCGGGTGAGCCCGCCTCGCACTCCCGGGAGGATGGACACTGCTGCTCACTCTCTATACACCTGCCCTTGGAAAGTGGCTTCCTGGCTTGTTTCTGATCAAATCTGTGGGCCGGGGGTTCCTCCCTGCAAGCCTCAAACAGAGCTGCTCCCTGAACTGCCAGGACCGCAGCATCGTGGCTCGTAACTCAGAGGGAAGGGGAGGGCCTGTGTGAGTCCTTTCAGGAATGGGCCAATCGGTTATGTCACGACATCTGCCAGCCCGCTTTCCCGTTCTTGATGATTCAGGTCCCGGCAGCACGCATGGGTCATTTCAGCTCTGATGTTCACAGAGACGCACACTGGATGAGCGGCCAGAGGGAGGGGGAGGGGCATGAGGGACCCTCGGGTGAGGGACACAGCCTCTGTCTTGACAGGGTGGGGTCACTCGGGGGGGTTTGCCTTCGTCAAACTCCTCGACGGGTACCCTTAACAGTCTGTGTTTTGCACAACGAGTAAATTTTCCCTAGAAAAACACAAGCAACCGTTGAAGTCTAGTTAGAGCGGTGCCGGCTGAAGTGTTCAGGGATGGCACAGCAGGATGTCTGCCACTTGCCTCTGAAGTGCATCAAGAAGTAAGATGGACCCGTGGGCCGCTGGAGGGGTGGGACGCGGCTCACCGGCAAGGATACAAACGGCACAGCCCGCGACCTCAGGTGGCAAATCCGTGGGTGCTCCCTGCCACGCTTTCAGCTTGCCCGTGCCTGGGGAAGCAGAAGGACTCTGGGCAGGGCCGTGGGGGCCTGGTGTGTGGGCCGCTGTGTGGCCCGCTGGGGTATGTGGGGTCTCTATGGCTTCCCCAGGCGCCTTTTCTGCTGCCTGTCCAGAGCCACAGTCTCAGGTGTGCTGATGGGCGAGGGCTCCAGGGGCCTTGGGTGGGGCGCTGACCCCAGCCTGTGGTCCAGGCATGTGGACTCACAGCCCCGAGAGGCACCGTCCCTTCACCTCGGGATGTGCTCTGGGCAGGCCCACCCCACCCCTCTCCCCAACCGCATCCCCTCATGGAGGAGTTAGCGTTTCTTGCTGACCGATGGGGTCCTCATCATCCCTCTAAGGACTGTCTGCAACCACAGGGCTGTCAGCACCCCTGGCAGCACCAAGGGAAAGTCAAGGGTTACTTGCGCCGACTAAGATCCCGCAGCAGGACTGAGCTTGGTGTGGGGGCCTAGTCTAATGGGCAGTGTGAAAGCCGCTTCTGGCTTGGGAAGTCACCTCTCCTGGCCCTGGGGCCCAGGGAGCTGAATTCTATGACCCCGGAGTCACTGTGGCTGCCACTGGGAGCCAGAGACCACACTTGTAGAAATAGTTCTTTTCCTGAACTTTAAAATTTTATTTTGTTGTCCTTTTCCACATTTGAAGAGGTTGTTTTGAGCAAACCCAGAGAATAATCTCATTCACAGACTAAGCATTAGGAGGGCCACTGGTTACACCCACGGGACAGTCCAGAGGTCATGCGAGGCAGAACTGGGCCAGATCCCGACCTCCTGGCATCAAGGCCAAGGAGCTCAGCCGGGTCAACTTTGGTGACAAGTGACAGCCCACCTGAGGCAGCCTGGGCAGCAAGGGAGCTTATTGACCCAGACGGCTGACCTGCCCAGGTGCGGGTACTGCCGGACTCTGAGGCCAAGGAACGCCTTTGGGGTTTGGCTCTTCTCCGCCTGCCACGGCACTTTGCTTGGGCTGCACCTCACCACAAGGGCCAGGGGAGGACCAGGCACCTGCTTGCACCAACCCGGTGGTCAGGGTAGAAGGGCTGCCTGGCTGAGTTCAGGCCAAGTGCCCACTCCTGCATCTGGGCAGGGTCTGCTTTACCCACCAGAGGGACTGAGTGTCTGGCGGGGCTGCAGCCACAGAAGGGGCCATGGCTGGAGGTGTCCGCAGCCCGGACTCCTAATCTGGCAGACACAGAGCTTCCTGCTGCCTTGCAGGGGGGCCCTGTGTCCCGGCATCACCCTCGGGGAACCCGTGATGTAGAACGCAAGCATTTCATCGTCTATTTTTGTCTTATTTCTGACTGTCTACACCTTATGCCTGGTGGTCCGGGTCCGTCAGCCGGATGGAATTCTTTTCCTGGGAGGCCAGGATCCTGGGGAGGAGGGACTTGTCCATGTCACAGGCCCCTCCAGCTACTCCCTAAGTACCCATCCTTCCCCACAGAGCCCTTCACAGGTAGACTCAGGATTCAGCACCCCCTACACACACACCTGACAGAACCAACCTGCCCCTTAGGGTCCCGCTGCTGCACTGTCGAGAACTCGGTCTGCAGGTGGCGGTCAGGGCTTTCCACACCTGCCTGCTTGCCATGAGCTCACTCGACACGTCTCCTTTCCCCATCCCACCTGTCTGTCCACAGAGCAGGTGCCCACATACCATCCTCTGCCTGTCACACCTGTCCGTCCACAGAGCGGGTGCCCACATGCCATCCTCTGGATGCTGGGCACACAGGGGCTGATCTGGGCTGTGGACGACAGCTGCCCCTCCCACACTCACCTGGCCTGGGCCCCTGCCAGGGCTGTGTCTTCAGCAGCTGTGGGGTGTCGGGGGGGTGGACACAGTGCCAGCGAGAGGCCGTTGCTCAGCTGGGCTGGAACGAAGACACCCAGGACACAGGTGAGCTGCTGAGCTGGGAGGGAATGAAGCATCCCTTCACATTGACCACGGCTCACAGGCCACAGCTCAGGCCTCATAAGGCCATGTGGACTGGACCCCTGCCCCCCCACCCCATTTCCTGTGAGGGTGTATCTGATGCCATCGAGTGGACACATGCAAACTCTTGGCAGCGACGTGTAGAAGTACCCACAGCCCAGCCAGGACCCAGGCACCCCCACCCCTTCTCACCCCTCAGGAACACCCCACCCTGGGCTTTGCCCCAGAAGTAGGTGCGTCCTCACACCTTTCTCAGTCTCTTGCTTTTCTTTGTGGTTTTAGCGTATATAGAGCGTGCCTAAGTCCTACAGTTTGCCTTGCTTGTGTTTGAATTTTATGAACATGGTGTTAGCTGGGGTGTGTCTTGTTCCGTGGCTTGCCTGTTCCCCTGAGTGTTCTGTTTCTGAGCCGTGTCTGGGGCAATGTCCGAGCTGGGGGCCTTCCTTCTGTTTCCACTGCTGCTGACCCTCCTTTGTGTGCTGGGTCCACTCTTCACTCTGTTCTCCTGTCCGCGGACCCAGGGGGACTTCCAGGTTTTCACCACCAGCAAAGCCGTCACAAAAGCCCCGAGCCCCTGGAGTTTGAAGGTTTCTCTATGCAGCACGCACGTGGTGCCACTCGTGGATGGAGGTCGGAAGTGCACAACCACGCCAGCCAAGCTGTATGCTTCCACAGGCGGCACCAGCATCCACGCCTCCAGGGGGCAGCCCGCCCCCGGCACCCCCGCGCCGGCTGGTTCTTGTCAGCCAAGTGGTGGCAGGGCCGTCTCTCACTTTTCCTTCAGTTCATGCTGTTATCACTATTATAAATGCACATACCTAGACCATGAAACAGATCTGAGTCTTGTGCAGGAAAACCACGTCCCTCCCAGGGCGCCTTCCCAGGGCCCCACTGTCCTGTGTGATCAGGCTCAGTCCGTGGAGCTGACTCGGGTCCCCAAGTCTCCCAGGACACTCAGGTGCTGCTGCTCTGGATGTCCTATTTTACGCCCAGGGGTGCCCCCTCCACGCTAGGTCTCCTGGCCCACGGTGAACCCTGCCCACAATCAGCATTGACTTCACAGGGATCACAGGCCACGATTCACTGCTGAGTTTGTTGTATATCATAATAGCCTTCCTTATTGCATATTTTTGTTGAAAGTGTCTTGGGGGGTTTGTAGGCTGGCTTGCTGTTCCACAGACCGACCCCCAGTGTAACCCCACTCTCTCTCCCCATCATGTGAGTCTCCTAACAGTACTGCGCGTGTACACACACACGCGCACACACACACACGGTCATCTGCCCATTGTCTCTCATCTGAGCCTTCTGCTTCTGCCGTCGGGGCTGCATGTCCTCTGTGCCAGGTGCCTGAGAAAGGTTCCGGGAATGCCCTTCCTCCTGGGGGTGTGTCTCCGCCTTCCTCCAGGGCTGGATCCCTTTTTTCAGAGATCCTTTCTTGGTTTACTTTCACTTTCTTGGTTTACTCCCTTGTCTTCCTGGGAGTAAAGTTTACTCCTTGTTTCCTGGAGCTCACCGTCCAGCACCTTCCTGAGAGAAGATGCTGGGGAGGTACGTGTCCATTTTGCTCTGTCGCTCAGGCTCCCTGCTGGCAGGACTTGCTTTTGATTCATCGTGAGCACCTTTTTCACTTCATTCTCTTGCCTGGAACATCAACTCCTTCCTTCCACCCATGCAAACAGCTCTTTAATAAGATATAGCACATATATACAATGGAATATTACTCAGCCATAAAAAGGAACTAGATTGGGTCATTGGTAAAGATACGGATGGACCAAATCTGTCAAACAGAGTGAAATAAGTCAGAAAGGAAAAAATAGATATTATATATTCACACATGTATGTGAAGCCTAGAAAAATGGTACAGATGAACCTAGCTCCAGGGAGGAATAGAGACTCAGACGTAGAAAATGCACGTGTGGACATAGCGGGAAAGGGGCAGGTGGGAAGGACTGGGAGAGGGGCAGTGACACATACACACAGCCGTGGGTGAAATAGGCGGCATAGCCCAGGGAGCCCGGCCCAGTGCTCTGAGGTGACCTAGACGGCTGGGGTGGGAGAGAGCAGATATATGTATACATGGTCATACAGCAGAAACTAACACAACTTTGTGAAGCAATTATACTCCCTCCCCCCCAAAAATTTGCTCTTTACGGCTGGACTCAATGGCCACCTCTTCCAGGGAGCCTTCCCCACTTCTCAGTCCTGAGTGATGGTCAGCCCTTTCCTGTAACTCTGTGTAACTCTCTGCATCACACCGTCAGCATTTACACTCATCGTGTCCACTCATTAATTGAGCACCTGCTCCTTGAGCACTGCAACAGGTGTTGGAGGACATCACGACGAATCTAAAAGAAGCACTCCATTGGCGACAGTTCTGGAATACCCAAGCAAGAAAGGACCCCTGGGACCCCCCAGGAAACCCCCTGTCGGGGAGCCAGGAGCCTGAGACCCCAGGGTTACAGGACGTCTGGTCCTGCAAGGACCCAGCCTGGTCCCCTGACCTCTAGGCCTCTATTCTGTGATGACAGCTGTCTACAGAGAGGGCAGATACGTGTAAACACCCCACCCCTGTGCCCTGGGGGCAAGTGTTACCGCCCTTGTTTTATAAATGAGGAACCTGGGGCAGATATGAGCATCTCATGACCAGTGGAACTGGTCTGGCTCCGGTAGTTTGATCCCAAAGGCAGGCACCTGCAGGTGAGCGTGTGCTGGCCCTCAGTCCTGCCAGCAGATTCCAGACATGCATGACCAGCCGATGTTCCCTTCAGACACATGGACCGAACGTGGGGCCTTCCAAGGCACGTGCGTGCTGTGCGTTTCGTGTGGCGGGGGCTTTGTGCAGCTCTGCCTCAGCAGGAACACCTCCCCCGGGATGAGGAAACCCCCTCTGTCATCTGAGGGTGGGACCATCCCGCCTGTCCAGAGCCTGGGGCTGCGTCAGCTCGGGGAGCCGCTTGGGAAACCAACTGGTTCCCAGTCCCAGCCTCTCCCCCCGCCGCCCCCCGCAGAGCTGGGACTCAGCGGTGGACACGGGGGCCGGGCTGTGAGAAGCGGCTCCTCACAGAGGACGAGGCGAGACCGCAGACGGGAGCCTCGCCCTGGGCTCATTCACACCAGCGGGAGCCCATGTGTGCGTGAGCCACGGCCCAGGCATCCTCCTGGCTCTGGACTTCCTCTGCAGCTGACGGGTTTTCAGATGAAAGCAGGAATTTCCTGTGCCCTTGATCTCGAGGTTGTCTCCTGGACGCATCCCTCTTCCTCTTCAGCTGGGCCGTGGAGGGGACAGAGGAGCAGTTTTGGAGGACAGGGTGGGCAGGTGCCTGTCCCGGCGGGTGGGGAACAGCCTCGGTCACAGACCCGGCTCAGCGGGCGGCGTGCACAGGCGCGGTCCTTGTGAAGGCCAGCGTCACCCGGGCCTGTGCGTCACCCTCTTCCTGGGAGGCTCCCAGGAGCTCCAGGCTGTGTCCTCTCACACACATGCCCATAAATAACTGTGGGAATGTAAACAGCCTGGCCCTGAGGTCCTGCCTCAGGGGGAACTGCTGACCTCAGACCCCGCAGCACCTCCGGTCCCACCCGACTCTGGAGTCACGGAAGTGCCCCCACTTGGCACCATTTCGGGGCTGTGCACCCGGGGGTTCCCGGCACACGTCTGCTGGACAGATGGATGAGTGAACAGTGAGCCGAGTCACGTCTACGGGGCACCTGGCTGCTCGTGACCCTGACCGGACGTGGCCTAGTGGACGCCGGGCCAGCCCCGTTTTCCCAGCTCGGTGCTTTCCTGGCCTGTCCCTGCTGCCGTTCCTGGTATAGGTGTGGATGTATGGCGGGCCATTCCCCACTTAGCAGCTCCTCTGGCCACCTGGCCACCCCCATCATCCA
>SJXQ01009330.1:433911-467845 GCA_006408695.1 Aepyceros melampus
CTGCCCCATTATCCAGCACCCCCATCATCCAGCTTCTCATCATCCAGCCCCCCCATAATCCATCGCCCCCCACCTGCATCATCCTTCCCATCATCCTCCGACCCCCATCATCCATCCCCCACTCATGGGTGTTGGGGGCATGAGGCCCGCATCCCAGGTCAGTGAGGTCGGGGAGCCAAGGCTCTGGCCTCAGGTTCTGGAAGGAGTTTGGAGACTGTGAACGGGGTCTGGGTGCGGGGTCACAAGCGAGGGTGGGGAGATGCAGTGAGTGTGAGCGAGCAGAGTGGGATGTGGGGCTGGGGCTAGGGAATGAGCTGGCGGGCGTCCCAGAGGCAGAGGGGGAGCCAGAGAAGGGGGCAGCTGCTAACAGGCCCCTGGGCGAGCTTTCAGGACATGGCACCACTGCCCATTTCCAACCAGGGCTGGGTGGTCCAGGGCACAGGAGGCGGAGAGCCCTGGGGCTCAAGCTTGACCCTGGAACTGGCAGCTGTGGCTCCCCAAGCCTCGACTCACCTGTCCATGAAAGGGCTGCCCCCCTCCCAACCCCAGGCTGTGGTGGGAGACCAGCGGACTCGTGCGTGTGATGTGCTTTGCTGGAGAGCCCTGGGTGGGGTGAGGCGTGGTGAAGGCCAAGCCAGAAGCCATCACAGGAAGGCTTAGAAGACCGAGCAGGCGCCAAATCGGGCTGAGTGTAGGGAGGGGGGAGACAAGACCCTGCGCACTCCCGCTGTGTGCCGGTGAGTGCGTCTGCTGCGTGGGGAACGTCCGGTGTGTCCAGTCACCGCCTCAGCCGCTTTGTCCATAGATTGGCTGCTTCCAGCCTGCGTTATAAGATGAATTTCGTTTTAGCTGAATTTGATCCAACCCCCTCTGAACTTCAGTTCCCTGGTCCTGGATCCTCTATTTGAAACTGGCCCACTGGACACAGACTTTCTGAAAGGGATCATGACAGTTCCTGCCCAAATGTCCTTGAGGGCAGTCCCTGGAGTCTTCCTCATCCTTCACACAGAATGATGGGGGTCACAACAGGGCCAGCCAGCAGCCAGAAACACAAACCCAAGTCCCTTTCAACTCATGCACTGACTGAGGCCTGTGGCTGGATGGACAGATGGACTGAATGATTGATCAGTCGACTGGTAAATTCACTGATGGATTGATGGTGAATCAGTGGGTGCATGAATGGCTAGACGGGAGGATAAATAGGTCTGTGGGTAGATGGATGTGATGGATGGACTTATTCACTGAAAACAGACAAGGAAATCATTATTCAACCCCACCAAGCTTCTGGCCTCTCTTCAGGCATCTCTCTCACCTGAGGAGGTCCGCACTGGCCATTTCTTTCCCCAGATCTTCGTAGGAGTGTGCTGTTTTCCTCTCATCCTAAATGGTCGCCTCTTCTGGGTTATTCCCCAATCCCCCAGGGAGATCAGCATTAAACAAACGACCGTGTGGGTCAAGACGCGGCCCTGAAGGACAAGATGAAGGCTGCCACGAGCCAGTGACCAGGGTGGTCGGGAGCCTCCTCTGGGCCCTAAAGCTGGATTCACGCTAAGTGAAGGGCAGGGGCTGCAGGTGGGGGGGCCGCGTGCAGGGCAACCGCGAGGCCTTAATGTGAATCGAGAAGCAAGGATCTGAGTGCACTTCGCCACCCTCCCTCCTTCTGTTCCTTACTTCCTTCTTCCCTTCTTTCCTTCCTGCCCTCTTTCCTTCATCAAATACTTGCCTCGTGCTGTCTCCCTGCTCCCCCTGTGATTTAAGTGCGTTAGCGATGTCTTCCGTGTCGTATTGCAAACCCTCCCATTCAACGTCCATCGGATGCCTTTGCCTGAATCTCTGGGTGGCACGCTCTATGAAGGACAAGGCCACCCATCCACAAAGCCTTTCCCACTAAAACTGACCCCTTTCCCAGACACTGAAAACCAACATGCCCAGTTCCTCGATGGACTGTAATACCTAAGCCTAGGGTCTCATGTCTTTGTAGACCACTGTGAGTAAATATCTGTTTGTCCAATGGACAAGCAAGAGGATTTGGATAAAAGAGTAATTTACACCAAAGACGGTTGTTTATGCAGGTCTCAACACTGGGTGCATCACAGAGAAGACTGGGAATTATTTCTGAAGCATAAACACTAAGTCTGTAAAAACTGAAGAGTGATTTGCCATCAAGTACAGCCTGTGCTCGTGGGGTCATCACCATGACCAGTGACAGCTGCCTGACCCCGGGATGGGCAGGGAGAGGGTCCGAAGGGGATGCCAGTGGGTTTTGCTGTCCCCACTGCTCGCGAGCCGTGCGGTGACGGCTCAGTCGCCTCTGGGCCTTGATCAGAGCTGGCGTCTCACAGCACTGATCTGTGGTGCACAGATCACATCGCCCTGCGACCACCACCCAGTCAGTCCCAGAAACAAGGAGGCAGCGTGTGCGGGCAGCCTCAGTGCCCTCTCTGCTCAGGGAAGGGTTTGCTAAGCCTCACCTTGCGCTCCACGGAGGATATTGAAGGGAGGGGAGTGAGCCACCACAGCCCGGTGCAGGCTCTTCCTCCAGCAACAATTCCCTCCACCTATCCAGAGTCGCCCTCGCGGCCCCCGATGTGGGGCAGGAGCCCCGAGGACACAGAGTTGAGCAGACGTTCTCCATTAGAGGGCCTGGGGAGCGGTGGGCGAGCTGGAGATGCCTGGGGTGGGATGGGGCGCACGTGGGAGGCCCGTGGGCAGGACAGTGCTGGTGTGGCCGGTTGATGCGGCTGGCTCGACGGGGCCACGGCTCCAGCTGGATTGGAGGTGCACGGAACACCAGGTGATGTGCTCTACCAGCACGTCTGGCAAGCATTTCTCTGGAGAAGGGGCAAGGACCATGGGGCCCCGACCCCGGAGCTCTGGACGCTGTGAGAGACGTGTGTCACGTCTGCGATGAGCTGAGAGAGGCTGGTCTTGAGGCTGCCACCTCCTGGGGCCACAGGCCAGACCCCGCAGGAATCTCCCCAGTGGCTGAGACAGTGGGCAACCCCACCGAGCAGAGGGTCCTTGAGGCTTCTCTCTGGATGTGCTGGGGTTGGTCTCTGGGGCTCCGGTGGGTCGTGCCCAAGCCCCCCTGGGGTCTTACCAACTCGTGTTCTGCTTCCGCTGGATCAGATGGAGGAACAGGCTGGAGGCTGGGGGCCTGCATTCTCTGCGTTTTCCCCTCAGCTAGGGACTCGTGCCAGCAAGGTGTGTGGCTGTGCGCTCTGCAGGCTTGTCCGCCAGGGCCCGGGTGCCCTGCCTGCAGCTTCCCTCCCCAGGTTTGTGCGGCGGCACTGCCCAGGGTGGAGCTGGGTGTCTGGGGTGTTTACGTGGAGCCGTTCACATCGCCCTGCTGCCAGATTGCTCTCATGCGCCTGAAGCTGGAGCTGATGTGGAAGAGCAGCGTGGGTCCCGGATGCGCCGGAGCCCCGCTGGGAGGCCTGGCTCCAGGAGGTCTGCTCACACCGTCTGACCTTGGTTGTTTGACCTGGGAAAAGAAATCTGAACTTCTCCACTCTCAGAGGTCAGGTGGACTCCCCTGTGGCCCGAGGTCACTTGCATTTCAACAAGGCTGATTCTGCTTCATGAGCGGATTGATGGGTCCTCTGGAAGTGCTTCCCCAGCTGGGCAGACGTGTCCTGCCTTCAGGGTGGGCAAAAAGGTGTCCGTGGATGGATGCTGGGCTTAGAGCTTGGAAGACCCAGGTTCAGAGCCAGGCTAGCCACCTTGGCCAGCTCCCCCTCGCCCTCTTCAGCCCCGTGTCCGATTCATCGAGCCGGAGGCCACGCGGCGCAGAGGTGAACTTGGGCAGCACTTGACTCTGCCCTGGCGGTGCCCCGGGCCCTGATGCACCGTCTCCCACCCCCTGTGGCGTTACTGTTCCAGGGCTGCGATCTGTGCACACCAGGAGTGTTGGCGCTTAGCCACCATCGGATCAAACACTGGCAGGGGGGACTTGAGTCCCGTGGAATAGTTTCAGGTGACCATTGCAGCCCCTTGGGATCCTCCGTGATGACCCCTAAGGTGACTGACTCAGAACAGAGCTGGGTGCTTGCCTTGCATGTCTGAGACTGGGTGACACTTGGAGGGGTGCCTCGCTTTTCTGATGGTCGTCTTTTAGACAGGAGCCTCCCCGAGTGTGGCTCGGAACACTGCGGCGAGAGGAGGGTGCTCCTGGGACGGCTCCTCTCAGGACCTTTTGGGTGTGGTGTAGGGGGCAGGACACAGGTCCACAGGTACAGGCGGATGATCATTTGTAAACGGGGCCTGCTTGGGGCCTGTGGAAAGTTCTGCCACCAGAAGGAGACTTTGGGGTGTGGGCTGTCAGTGGGGGACCCTGCAGGTGTCCCCGGGGGAGGCGGGTCCAGCCACCCCCTCGTCTGTCTCTGTGTCTCTGCACATGGTTTTGGTGGGTTATAGGGAAACAAGTCTTGCCCTCTGCCTCCAGCCCCCTGGTCTTGTGCAAGCTTGGGCATCCCAGGACATGGGGGCAGGGGTCACTATCAGGGTGATGTCAGGTCCTGATCGGCAGGGTCACTGTCAGGGTGACATCCGAAGGTTGTGCTGCTTCCTCGTTCCCCAGCAATCTTCACAACAGCACCTGTGATGTGGGCATAATTGTGCCCACTTTAGAGACAAGGAAACTGAGGCTCAGAGAAGCCCCAAGCTCCACCTCAAGCAGGGCCTCTGCAGACCCCGGTCAAGAGGGGCCAGGCTTTCCTGGGGGGTGGTCATCGTTTCCAGGAAGTACGGACATGGGGAGGAGGTAGAAAAGCTGGGGACGAGGTCTGGTCACCTGTGGTCTAATCTTCTGTCCTTGCCATTGGCGGGGCCCTAAGCTCTTACGAAACAATTACAGAGGAGTCCAGATGGTATTAATGGTAAAAATATTTCATCTCTGAGTCTGGCTGACAGATAAAGATAAAGTTCATTCCTTTTTTAAGAGCAAATATGTTAAAGTGTGGTGCTTCTTGAAAATGGAGAAGGCAATGGCACCCCACTCCAGTACTCTTGCCTGGAAGATCCCACGGATGGAGGAGCCTGGAAGGCTGCAGTCCATGGGGTAGCTGAGGGTCGGACACGACTGAGCGACTTCAATTTTACTTTTCACTTTAGTCTTCACTTTCATGCATTGGAAAAGGAAATGGCAACCCACTCCAGTGTTATTGCCTGGAGAATCCCAGGGACAGGGGAGCCTGGTGGGCTGCCGTCTATGGGGTCGCACAGAGTTGGACATGACTGAAGCGACTTAGCAGCAGCAGCTTCTTGAAAACCTGTCTCAGTGGTCACTTCCTTCAGCCCACCTCGCCCTGTTCCCAGCCCTCCCACCCCCCAGTCTGCTCTCATGGGTCTGGGGCTATGGATGGCGCACTACCCGTCCTCCTGGGCCAGCACCGTGCTTGTAGGAGGCGGCCCATAGATGCTCACTGGGGGAATGATCAGCATTAGGACACCAGGAGGTGGGCCCATGGCTTCTCTTCCCGACTCAGACTAATACCTACCACTCCTCCAGCTCCCAGTCTGCCCGCTTTCCAGTCTGCCTCCCGCCAAGCTCTCCCTGCAGGGCCCGGAGATGGGGGAAGGGGAGGGGGGGCTCCAAAACAGGGCCCTCTGCCCCTGGCTGCAACCAGGCTGCCTCAAAGAGCAGGCTTAGCAGTGACCCCAGAGGTGCAGAAAACACAAGCAGTGCAGAAACGGTCTGGAGTCGCGCACTCCTGTCCCGCACTGATCTGGAAGGCTGGCCTTGAATCCTTGTGCTTGTACTTAGACTCAGGCCTGAAGGTCCAGAAAGTGAGTTTCCTTGTTCCCCTGGTCTGTCAGTGCAGGGAGAGGGGGGTAGTGAGTGTTTTTTCCCAAACGGCTTTATTTAGATACAGCTCACATACCGTGAAACTCACCCTGTTCAAGTATAGGGCTCAGTGGGAGTCACTGTACTCAAGAGTTGTGCAACCATCACCACCAGCACCACCATCAAATTCCAGGACATCTTTTCACCCCCAAAGACCTCTCAGACCTTTTAGCCCCTGTGCCCCACAACCCCATCCCCATCCCAGCACCCTCGAATTCACTTCCTGTTTCCAAGGCTTTTGACATTCCGCATAAAAAGACTCCGCCTTGACCAGTTTCGTTCAGTCACACCATGCTTTCAAGTCTCCCAGCCGTGGCCTGAGCCAGCGCTGCATTTAGGCTGAGTGACTGGTCTCCACACGGCTGTACCGGTGGTGGAGCCATGTACAGATGGATGGATAAACGTCCATCTGCGGAGAGATCTCTGGGTTTTTCCCACTTTTTTTTTTTTTTAATGTTGTGAATAGTACCACTGTGAAAATTCACGTACGAGTTTTTGTGTGGACATGTCTTCATTTCTCTTGGGCACGTACCTCGGGCCATGTTATAACTGTGTGTTTAACACTTGGAGGAATTGTGCGCCTGTTTTCCAAAGGGGCTGCACCATTCCACACTCCAGCTGGTCCGCATTCTCCCAGCGCTTGTCTTCTGTTGCGAATCTAGCCATCCTAGTGCGTGTCAGGTGGGATCTCACTGTGGGTGTGGTTTGCTTTTCCCTGCTGACTGACGATGTTGAGCATCTTTTCCTATACTTACCGGCCATGTGTTTATCTTCTTTGGAGAAAGGTCTATTCAGATCCTTTGCCCATTTTTCAATTGTATTTTTTGCCTTTTTATTATTGGGTTGCAAGCATTCTTTCCATATTCTAGATCCAGCTCTCTTATCAGACGTATGATTTGCAAAAACTTCCTCCCACTTTGGGAGGTGCCTTCTCGTTTTCTTGATGATGTCGTTCACAGCACAAAGGTTTTAAATTTGATGAATTCTTGTTTATCTAATTTTTTTTTCTTTTTCGTTTGTGCCTTGGTGTCATAGCAAGAAGTCATTGTCTAACTTGTTCCTGGTTTGTCCTCAGAGTTTTGTGGGTTTAGTTCTTATATTTAGGTTGTCAACTATTTCCAAGTTTTGTGTCTGGTGTGAGGTAGGGACCCATCTTCCTTCTTTCGAATGGGGATGTCCAGTTATCCCAGCACCTTTTGTTGTAAAGCCTATCCTTTCCCCACCGAGTTGTCTTGCCAAGCTTGTCCAAGATCAGTTGACTGCGAAAGCGAGGCTTATTTCTCGACTCTCAGTTCCAGTCCCTCTGTTATCTGTGTATTTGTTCTCATTCAGCGCCACCCTGTCTTGATTACCGCAGCTTTGAAGTTGGTTTTGAAACTGGGATGTGTCAGTCTTCCGACTGTGTTCTCGTTTTCCAAGATCTTTTTTTTTTTTTTTTTTTGGCTGTTCTGGGTCCCTTGAATTTCCATGTGAATTTTAGGATCAACTTGGCAATTTTGGCAAAAAAGACAGCTGGGATTGTGAAAGGAATTACCTTGAATCAGAAAAGGGCCTTTAAAACCATATGACTCTTTGAGTGGGTTAGGGGAGACCAGAGAACCTCTCTCCAATTATGAGTTCAAATTAAAAGATCAGTTTTTCTATGTCCCAAAACACACCCCTCGTTTAATTCTTACAACCTCATGGAGCGGGCGCTGCTGTCACATCTCAGCAGAGAAAATGGAGGCCCCAGAGGGCAAGTCCGGTGCCTGGGGTGCCCTGGTACAGGTGAAGGGGAACCACTGTGGACAGTGAGGTGCCCACGGCCACGCACCCAGCAATCAGTGGCCACCACCTTAGCCACACAGGGGCCTGGTCCCCGGCTGGACCTGTAAGGTGGTGCCTGCCCCTTCTGACCTGGGGAGCTGGCAATTCCTTCATTCTTTGCAGACCCGCTCACCTCTGCCAGCTCGCTTTGACCCCTGTGATCTGGAGGCTGGCTGAGGGACTTGACAGGTGAGAAAGCTAGGAGGTTCTGAGGCTTTCCCACAGCCTACCCTGGTGCAGGAATGTTCCTGCGGCTGCGACCTTCATGCAGCAATGCCTGCTCAGGAGGAGAGGGGGCAGGAAGACCCGCACCTTGTGGCTCAACCCAAAAGACCCCTGAGTTCTGAGGGGTTCCTTTCCTGCCTCTGCCCCTGAGAGTCAGATGCAGTCTGAGGGAAGAGGCCAGGACCCCAGGGTCCTTGTAGGATGGGGGACATGGAGTGGATGCTGGCTGACCCACCTTCTGACCCTCTGCCCCCTCCTGAGCCACCAAGAGGCCAGGCCAGCACCTCTAGGAACCAGGGACCTCCACACCTGCCCACTGCTCCGCCCCAGACTGCCCACCCACCCCTGATGCTCCAGAGGAAGCCTCCAAGCCCACAAGGAGCTGGATGGAGCTGCCCACCACAGGGGAGCATTCTCCCTGTACACCTGCAGCTCCGCCCCTCGGCCCGCAGAGCATCTCTGCTGTCCCTCAGGCGCTGGCCACTCTCCCTCTTCCAGTGGGCAGAGGGAACAGAGACCAGCCCCCAACCTGAAATGCAGAAGGCAGCTCCCATGGCTCTGTCCCTCCCTCCTGAGTCTCCAGGGCAGTTTAGTGTTTATTTTTTAACTCCCTGCCACCCTGAATCAGAGCTGCCAGAGTGGGCCCAGGAAGCTGGGAGGGTCTCTAAGCCCTGGGCGAGGGTGATGCCTCTCCTCTGCCGGCCTTTGGCTCCAGTGAGAGATCCTGTGGAGGAGCCAAACCCATAGAGGATTGGACAATGGCTTGGCCCCACCTTCCTCCGTCCTCTGCCCCATCTCCCCTCATCCAGGAACCCTGGTTACCACTCCTAGGGGGACTGGTGTCTGTGAGGATGATATGAGCAGAGACACAGAGCGTCCCCAACTGCCGACTGGAGAGCCTGCGGCTGCCCAGAGCACGGTTGCTCAGCAGAACACCCATCCCCACCATGCTGGGTCTGCTGAAAGCTGGACCTCTTCCCGGATGAGGGTTCAGGCTACCTGGAGGTGCAGGGTTCTAAGATCTGGAGCATCCAGACAGGGCGAGACCCCTACCTTCAGGTCTGAGACCAGGGGGTCCTGAACCTTGAGGGAGTGGGGTCTCGGGGAGGCGCCCAGGAACGAAGGACTTGCCATCCATCACCCTCGGGAGGCAGGCTCGCAGAGTGGATCCAGGGTGGCCTCCACCCAGTGACTCCACAGGGGCTGAAGGGGGTCTCCCCTCAGAGAGGGAGCACCTCATAGACCTGGGCCTTGGCTTCATGATCTCTAAACGGAACCCACAGGACCCTGTGGAGCTGAAGGCGGCTTCTCTGCCTGACTTGTGTCCTCTCAGCAGAGCCACATAGGAGGGGCCCTACTGGACCACATCGGGGAGGAGGGTGGCCAGTGTGGCATCTCACCCGGCTGGCCACGCCTGCCACCTGGGGACTGGTGTTATCCCTGTCCAATCTGAAAGGTCTCCAGCTCGGAAGAGAAGTGGTGCAGACACCCACCCAAAGGTGGCATTCTGGGTCTCCTCTTCCCCATGCATCTCACCCATGCAACCATCCCACTGCCTCCCCCTCCAATATTTCAGACCCTCCTTATGAAAATGACCCCTTTGGGGTCCTGTGAACCTCAGCCTCTGGGTCTGTCTGAGTGCTGTCAGAATAACATCCACCCAAGAGACCACGCCTTCCTGTGACCATGATGCGGATGGTGGGGAGTGGGGAGAAGTTCCCACTCTACAGATGGGAACACTGAGGCTCCCAGGTCCAAATGTTGTCTGTGTGGCAGAACAAGGGTCAGAGATGGAACACCCTCGGAAACTGTCCCACAAGGCTTTTGCTTGGTAGAGAAGGAAATGCCAAAAATTCTGTGAAAAGACGTGGTATCAGCATTGCTCAGCTTTATTGCTGGAAAGTGCTAATAGTGGGAAAAAACAAGCAGTTGATGTCCCAGGCAGTATTATTCATAGTGTGGACAGGAGCCACCTCCACAGCCAATAGCACCTTCAGTCTAACTCAGTACAGCCAGGGTGACCCAGAAAGGCAGTGGGCAGGAAAAGAGGTGGACTGGTCCCTGTAGCCCCAAAGGCAAATCCAGCCCCGAGGATGTCACTGGGTCCGCTTCTGTGTCCCTGTAGCTCCCCAAATCCGTAGAGCAGGCTGGAACTGCAGCGGAAGCTGATGCCGCAGTCTTGAGGCAGGATTCCTTCATCTCAGGGAAACCCCTGATTCTAGTTGTAAGGCCTTCACCTGGCTGGATGAAGCCCACACGTACGGAGGGCATCCCTTTTGCTTGGGGAAACCAGTCATAGAGTGAACCCTGTCTTCCAAATACCTCCACTGCAGCTCCCAAACAACATCCCAGGGGCTCCCCGGGACCACTGCCTGGTCAAGCCAGCACATAAGCCTGACCGTCACACCCTCTGAGCCAGGATGGAGGAGACAGGCCTGCAGGTTCTGACATCACAGGTGATGTCTAGAGGAGCCATAGACTCTCAGACCCTGCCCCACCCCGAGCCACGTCTTCCCAGCTTCCCGTGGCACCTCCCTGCACACTTGGGGCCTCAGCACTGCAGAGCCAGACACGCCACCCGAGAGAGCGAAGGCCCCAGGAGTCGAGACTTGCCCAGGCCCCACAGCCAGTCTCGGGCAAGCTCATGCGCTAGTGGTAAAGAATCTGCCAGCGCAGGAGATGTAAAGACATGAATTCGATCCCCAGGTCAGGAAGATTCCCTGGAGGAGGGAATGACAACCCACTTCCTGTATTCTTGCCTGGAGAAATACAAGGATGGAGGAGCCTGGCGGGCTACAGTCCATGGGGTCTCAAAGAGTCGGACACAACTGAGCTTGAGCCCACGCCCACATGTCACACAAGGGGACAGGTGAAGACTGGCCGGGGGAGCCACTGACTGATTGTCCGCTGGTTTCCATGGCATTTACCAGCCCCCATTCCCCCCTCCCACATGTGATTATTCTGGGCACATTCTTCTTGACAGCTTCTTGGCAGGAGCTGCCTGCAGCTGCCCTCATTAATGGGGAATGCCAATTACAATTTTCTCAGTGTCAACAGTGATCCTTCACAGCTCCAGCCCCAGATGGCAGGAGAACCATGCCAGGCAGCAGAGCCGTCACCCCAGAGGGGCCCTGGAGCCCATGAAGACCCCGTAACACCCTCTCTGTCCAATCTTGCATCATCCCAGCTCTGTGGCATGGAGCTCAGGCGAGCAGCCGCTGCCTCCCCTCAGGACCGTGTGTGTGACATGCCCCTGTGGGTACATCCTGGCCCAGGATGGGAGGCGAGGCTCACACCTGCCCCAGAGCCAAGCAACCTTGTGTGTGTGCAGCCCTCGGAGCTGGGGGACCCCTGGGGAAAGGGGAGGATTTGGCCCAGGTGTGCCCTGAGGACACGAGAATGGGGTGAACAGGGAGCGTGTAGCAGGGCCTCCCGGCTGCGGCCGAGTGGGAGCCTCGTCTGTCCCCACCTGCACGTGGGGAGCTGCCTTGCCAGGTTCCCACCTGTGCCAGCAGGCACCCAGCCACAGAGTGCCAATCTTACTCCATGAAGTCTGCCCCGGGCTCTCAGTCTTGTAAACTGTGAAGTCAGCCCTCTAAGCCCTTGTAAACTGTAAGGTGTGAAGCCCCCAAGTCCTTATAAACTGTCAAGCACCATATCCCCTAAGTTCCTTGCAAACTGCCAAGTGCCAAGCCCCCCAAGTTCCTTGCAACTGTGCAGTGTCAAGCCACTGAGTGGCCGAGGCCGTCCCCTCCTCTGTTGCCGAGGCCCTGCTGTCCCCCACTCCCACTCTCCATCAATGCTGGTTGGTCCTGTGCCCCAGCCCCTAACCCCCACCAGGCCTCTCTGTGGGTCAGCAGGGCGCTGTCCCAATAGGGCTGCCATAAATGGTTATTGCTTAACCAGGGAACTTGAAATGCAGTGACCACGTCTGTCCTCACCTGCTCCCATTGCGTCTGTGTTTGGAGCTCCCCTCGCGTCCTGCAGTGGCACGGTGCAGCGGGCCGCCCAGGGGAGACTGAGTGGGCACCAAGGCTCGGTCATCTCACCCAGCCCTGAAACACAGGCAACAGGGCCAGGAGCGCCCAGGACCGGCGGGCGATCCAGCTGAGTCCACCCTCTTGGGGACGTGGGGGTCCCCCACCCTGCAAATGGTGTGGAGCTGTAGGGGAACCCACAGAGGGAGGCAGGGGTGAGTGGGAGCGCTCTGAGGTGGCCCTGTGGACCATGCGTACAGACCCATGGCCAGACCCCTGCCCACCTGCCCCCACTCAGCAACCCCCCCATCATCTTGCAAAGGGTATGCCCATCCTGGAGATGAGGACAGTGAGGCTCAGAGAGGGCAAGCAAGGTGTCCTGGCTCACACAGCCAGCTGGGTGGGGCCAGGTTGGCCCTGTGACCTCAGTGGTGGGAGGTGTCCACGCTTTCTTCCCCTCTGGTTCACTTGTCTCGGGACCAAACCCCCTGGAGCTCAGGTCCTTCTTCTGCTCACAGGTCTGCCCTCTGGGCAGGACTTGGGAGACCAGCTCTGGCCTGGGCCCTGGGCATCGGTGGGGCAGCTGGGCGGGGGCCGCGGAGGGCCCACGTGGTGGGCGGGCGGGTGCCTCCTCGCAGTGTGGGGCTGGACCCGGTGGGGAGGGGTGCAAGCTGCTGGTGTCTCTGGGCCTCAGCATCGTTTGTCGCCATCTCTTTCTGGTCCGGATGGAAAGGCGAGAAAGAGGAGGAGGAACGTGGGGCCGCGTCAGCTGTCCACGGACCTCCCGGAGCTCTCCAAGGAGACACCGCCCATGAGGCCTGGAGGGGCTCGGCAGCTTCTGCCGTGTGCCGCAGTTGGCAGGAGCTCAAATCCAGCCATGGCAGCACTACTACCCTGGGGTCCCCTCCTCCATAAGAGGGCAAGCAGTGGGGCCACCATCCCCACTGAGTCCTCTCTGACCCCCTCTTCTATAAGGGAGCCAGAACCGCACCCCCCGCCCCAACCGGCTGGCTGGTGGCAGCCTTGGGCAGAGCAGACCCAAACCTTCTGTGAGCGCAGAAGGAGCTGCAGTTCCCAGCCATGTCCACCCGACTCCTGCTGACGAGTCACATCAGTGACCTCAGTCCTGCCACGCCAAGATGGGAGACAGGCCCGTGAGGCTCCGGGCGCCCGACCTCGCCTCTCGGAGTCCGGAGCTCTGGGGCTCAGACATAGGACGTTCCTGCCAGGCCGAGGGTCAGTGCCTTGTGGAGGCGGTGGCTGTGGGGTGCAGAAGGAGATGACTGCTTTCTAGGAAAGTACCTTGATTCTCACTTTAGGCCCCAAAGGCCGCCGGGATCCACTTTCTCCAGGGGACTTGGAGAAGGTGCGGCCCCAAGGCCGGCCACCAGGGGGCACTACAGAGGTGGTGCCCCACCACCTGGGTCTGCAGGACCCAGGGCCTGGGCGCTGGAGCAGGAGGCGCCTCCCAGGGCTGCTGGTACCTGTGCAGCTGCCGTCACCACCAGCACCTCCAGGGGCCTTTCCCAGACCAGCGGCTGAGCCAGGACGGCCCTTCCCACTAAGCGATGGATAGCCAGCCCCGCACTCCTGCAGGACTCCAAAGGGGAACTAGCTCTCTGCCCCCTGGACTCGAGGTCCGCACCTCGCCCCCAGATCCCCGGTGGCAGAAGTTCACAGCAGGAGTGGTCATGACAACAGAACAAACAGCGCAAGCCCAGGTCTCAGTGGCCGTTGGTCCTGCCATCACGTCCTCTCGCTTCCCCTACGCCCCAGGGGTCAGGCCCGCAGCACGTCATGGCTCACAGGCATTTGGACGTGTGCCCAGTGTCTGCAGCACGGTGGGGCGGCTCCCCACCCAGAGCTCCAGTGTGGGTGTGGGCATGCCTCTCCCGGGACACCCGCTCCCACGTGGCTCTCCCCAGGGCTAGTTAGCGCCAGAGAACGGCGGCTGTGACTGCCAGCCTCTGCTTCCTCCCTCTGCAAGCAGAAACCCTGGTCCCCTCAGCATGCCAAGGCCTGCTGGCACAGTGGCACTGGCCCTGGGGCCGGCAGGGAGGCCGCCCCAGGCCGTGGTCTCAAGCCCCCTAGCAGCCATGACTGTACCTGCCAGGGTGGGCGGGGTTACTGTGAAGATTTGAGAGGTGGGGTCCCAGATGTTCACACAGGGTGCCACATTGGCGTCCCTGCATTCCTGATCACTTGCCACTCAGAAGCCGGCCAGAACTGGTCAGATAGAGCCAATGGGCTTCTATGGGGGAGAGGGAGGGGTCAAGAGCTGCCCAGAGCTGCTGTTCTGCAGCCCTCTGACAGCCATGAGCCTCCAGCCCCTGTGTCCCCTTTCAGAAGGGCCAAGGACCCGCTGAAGGCCCCAAGCTCTGGTTTGCTGGGGATGCAGCGGGAAGGCAGGAGGACCCTCATGGAGGAAGGAGGGACCCTGAGTCCTTCGTCCTCACCCTGCATCTCCTGCCAAAGCCCGGCTGTCCCAGCCCCCGACCAAGGCCGGGTCAGGCCACTTCACATCTGGGCCCCAAGTGGCCCTGGGGTCACGGAACATCGGAAATGCCCAGAGAGGGGGACCAGACAGAAGTGGTTGAAGCGCCTGCAGCGTGGTGACCCCCCGCTTCAGCGTCATCAGGAGTAGGGTGTCAGGCGGCCCCCTGACGTCATGTCCACAGAGATGGCCGGGCCTCTAGAGCCCTGGTCTTCCCCGCGGCCTGATCTCCTGAGTGCCTGCGGGGTCCCAAGCGTCAGGAGCCTGGCTGGGGGTGGCGGCAGGTGGGACTGCAGCGGCACTGGACAGCAGGAGTCCTGGGGGTATCTGCGTCCGCCACAGGGACTCCAGCTGGGCTGAGGAGGCCCTGATGCCCAGCACTTCCTGACTCAGCCCCTCGTCACCTGCATAACGCCCGGGGCAGTTGCTGGTGCCCCACTGTCTCTCTGTCTCTCTGACTCCATTTCTGGCTTAATGCCATCAGCTCGTGTCCAGACCCCGCAAGAGGAGTCTGGTGTGAGGTGTGAGGCTTCTCTCCTTCCTTCCTCTGACCCAGTGGGGTCCCAGGGAAATGACGCTCTGCACCCCGGGAGTGGGATCCATCCTTCTCACTGGGGTGGGGGCCCCAGGTCCTGGCTGTGGCCACCCCATCCCGGGGACAGAGGCAGCCCCAGCACAGGGATGGCCCCTTGGGGGTAGAGAGCCCAAGCTGAGTGGGCAGATCTGTCTACAAGAAGAGAGGGAGAGGTGGGGAGCACAAGGGGCCTGTTATCAAACGCGCCGGGCCCCTCCTCCCTCCATGGGTGGTCCGCCTCCCCCGGGGCAGGCACCTCCGTGCCCCTCGGCCGACTCACCGTCTGTGGTGTAAAGGTGAGGACTGCCCTGGGACTCTGTTGCTTGAGTGGAATCTGCGGGGCGTGAGACAGGGTTGGGCCTGTGTGTGGGCCGAGTGTCCACACAGACATTCCCGGAATCAGCTGGGGCTCACGCTGTGCTGTCATCCAAACAGGACGGCCGTGTGGGAGGGGGCTGTCCTGACCTTTGGCTCCGCGGCCATCCTGGCAGAAGGAAGGGCGTCCTCAGTGACTCAGGAGGCTGGGCCCTTCCTGCCTCTCTCTGTTCTCTGCACCCCCTCCTGCTTCCTTGCACACACTCTGAAGCCCCACTGCTTGGTCAGACCCGGCTTCACAGTTCTCCTCCCAGAAACAGCCAGAGCTCCACAGCCGGTGGTGGGACAGCCATGTTGGAAAGCCGGCAGTACCCACCGTGCTCAGCATCAGATGCCCATGACAATTCAGCATGGCCCCAAGCCCAGCTATGGGGATCGTGGGGCGCTAGCAACAGCCGGTGCAAGCATGCACCTTCAGTGACGTCCCGGCCGTGGTGGGGCCCGCACATGCGTGTGTGCTGAGTCTCTCAGTGACCAGCTCTTTGCGAACCTGTGGACTGTCACTTCCAGGCTGCTCTGTCCATGGGATTTCCCAGGCAAGAACACTGGAGTGGGTTGCCATGCCCTCCTCCAGGGGATCTTCCCGACCCGGGATCAAACCCGCCTCTCTTACGTCTCCTGCATTGGCAGGCAGATTCTTCAACTGTGATTTTGGGTCCCAAAGCTGAGAAGAGGGAGGGAGCAACATTCTCACCCTGCCATCGACTATTTGACTTTGACTAAGGTGTTGGAGAAGACTCTTGAGAGTCCCTTGGACTGCACGGAGATCCAACCAGTCCATTCTGAAGGAGATCAGCCCTGGGATTTCTTTGGAAGGAATGATGCTAAAGCTGAAACTCCAGTACTTTGGCCACCTCATGGGAAGAGTTGACTCATTGGAAAAGACTCTGGTGCTGGGAGGGATTGAGGGCAGTAGGAGAAGGGGACGACAGAGGATGAGATGGCTGGATGGCATCACTGACTCGATGGACGTGAGTCTGAGTGAACTCTGGGAGTTGGTGATGGACAGGGAGGCCTGGCGTGCTGCAATTCATGCGGTCGCAAAGAGTTGGACACACTGAGTGACTGAACAGAACTGAACTGAAGGCACACAACTGCTCCAAACCTCCATTTCCTTACTTGTGAAATGGGATTAATAATAGTGCCTTCTTCACATCCCCTAAGAAAATGTCCTTGGAGCCCCCAACCTAGGGCCCAGCCATGTAAAGGTTCTGCCGCTGAAATAAGCATGGCCACAGCCCCACCAGCCACAGGTGACTCGTTCTGCTGAGGACTATGAGCAGAGGAATTCTGGAACTGATAAGGGCTTCTGCGGGGTCTGGGCCCTGGTCCTTCTCCCTGGTGCTTTATTTCCTTGACACCTGATGTGGACCTCCTGGCCTAAGATAAGTGTGTCAGCTCCTGCCATCACAGCTCCTCTCCACTCCCTAAAAGTTGGGATGGAAGCTCCCCCTGGTGTCACACACCTTGCTTCCACACCCTAGGTCAGAACTAGGCACGTGCCATGTTGGGTTGCTAGGAAAATAGGGGGGTATTTCAGCAAGAGCACGGCCAGGGGTCACTCCACTCCCATCAGGGACATGCACAGGAAGAGAAACATGAAACGAGTCAGACGTACACTGTGGGAGCTGGGGTGGACGCTGGTGCGGAGGAGAGAACATGAAACGAGTCAGACATACACTGTGGGAGCTGGGGTGGACGCTGGTGCAGAGGGGAGAACATGAAACGAGTCAGACATACACTGTGGGAGCTGGGGTGGACGCTGGTGCGGGGGGGAGAACGTGAAACGAGTCAGACGTACACTGTGGGAGCTGGGGTGGACGCTGGTGAGGAGGGGGAGAAGCCTGTGAGTGCCAGCGGTGACCAGTCCCAGGAGACAGCACTCACGCATTTCAGCCGGAATGTAGACGCTTGCCGGGGAGTCAGGTTCCAGAAAGAGAGAACAGTGTGGACACGGCCGACGGGCAGACAAAATGCAGTCTGGCCAGGGGGCAGAGAGGGGGCGAAGGCCCAGGCAGCGAGCAGGAGGCCGGGGTGACCTCCAGGCCTTTACCGCCGCACCCCAGCCTTCCGACCTGGCCTGTAGCTCAGAGAACACCCTACTCCAGATTCCTGTAGTTTTTCTTTAAATACACATGCCTGGGCCCCACCCTTGAGCCCTGATCCTTGGTGCTGGGGTCCAGGGGTCTCCTGTTAACTGTTCTGTCAGGAACAGGGAGCCACTGAAGATCCTTGAGCTGGGGGCTGGTGAAGGGGCTGCAGAGGACTTGACCTTCCCCGCCTCTGTGCCCTCAGCATGTGAGAACTCACAGAACACCCCAGAGGGGGAGGCCTGGGTCAGCGTCCGTGCAGACGTGGAAACAACTAGCAGATAAGAAGGGAGGACAAACGTGATGTGATTTGATTCCTCCCACCTATCACTCATGACCCAAAGGGAAGCTTCCTTGAGGAGCCTCAGCTGGCAGACCAGGAGGGGAGCTGCCAGGGGAGGCGGCCGTGGTGTGGGGGCTGGGCCAGCCCAGAGGAGTGAGTGGGGTGCTCTGATGGAAGGGATGGGGGATGCTGTCCCCATGCTCCTCAGAGGGTCTCAGCAAGTGCAGGTCATGCATTCCAGGGACGGGGACCCCCTTGAGCCCTGGGAACCCCTTGGTCCTAGACAAGCTAGAATGGACACTGGCTGGAATTGGCTTTCGTTGAGAATATTGGTTTCTGGACTGTCCCAGGGCAGGGGAGGGTCAAGAACAAAATTCTTAGATGACGTTTGGGCTTAAAATATCATGGGGTCCAAAACGGGAGCGTGGCTGGGGCTGAGAAGTGTGGAAGCTCACCCAGGTGGCAGTCTCAGCAACATCACTGGCCAAAATGCGGAAGAGCCCTCAGGCCCGTCCACAGATGGCAGCTGAACACAGCCCATCGGCCCGATGGAGCACTACTCAGCCAGAAAGAGACATGGGCACACCCTAGCGTCGGGGGAGGGGCTCAGAAACACAAGGCTCAGTGACACAAGCAGACACAGCACGGACCACACGGCTCCATTGATCCAAAATGCCCGGAACAGGCAGATCAGAGACAGGAAGCAGGCCGGTGGCTGCCAGGGCCGGGCGGGGGGCGTGACTGCCAGTGGGGACAGCGCTCCTTTTGGATGGTGAAAGGTTCTGGAATTCGATAGTGGTGGCGGCTGCACAGCATCGTGCATGCCCCGAAGGCCACCACATCGTGCGCTTCCAGAGGGAAAACTTGATGCTGTGTGAATTATATCTAAGTTAAAAACAAACAGACCCCAGCACTTCAAAGTTAAAAGCCATGTGACTGCTCAGAACTCGAAGCTCTGGGGCCGTTTTCCCAGCAAGCCATTTCCAGGGCCCGGCAGGCAGAGGGCCCGGGGTGGGGTGGAGGGGTGGACAGGCACAGCAATCCCCTCTTGGCCGGGAAGACCCAGGCCAGCACTTTCCTTCTAGAATTGTCCTAGACATGGATCTGTTGCATCTGTAATTAGCATGCATTCGTGGTTTTGAGAATTATACAAACTGAAGTAATAATAACAGTAAGCCCTAAACCAGTGGCAGTGATCCCATTTGGTAGGAAAGAAACATCCTTTTCTGTCCGTTTGACTTGCTCACACTAAGTGATACTCTGATGGTCTTTAAATTACAGAAGAAAGTGTAGAAGCCCAAGCAGAGGGCTCTGCCCCAACTCTGGTTTCTGTCCAGGTGGGATCTGACAGGTGCTGCACACGGACACACGTGCACACACACACGCGCGCACACACACACGTGCACAACACACCAAGGGGAGCTGGGGCAGCAGGCGCTGAGCTACCTGCCACAGTTACAATGGAGGTCGTGCCCTCCCTTCAACTCTGTTTTGGCAGGAGAACTAAGAATCTTGCTGGAAGGAGGGAATTTGAAGAATTTAGGCATTTCCAATCCAGGTCAGGCTTTCTCTTTCCTGGGTGGATGGACAGCTGCATTCAGAGGCCAACCCGCCCTCAGAGTGTGGGGCGTGTCTGGGGGTCAGCTCTGCTGTCCAGGAGGTGAGGGGCGAGGCTGGTCTGTCCCTCTGCCCCCTCTCTGCTCTCAGGGGCCAGCCAGCCTCCGAAAGGTCAGAGGCCATACAGAGGACGTTTGGACATTGCTCCTGAAACCAGGGCCTGGCATCCCCAACCAGGGGCAAGGGAACAAGACTCACACTGAGCACTGCCCGGAAGGTTCCCCAAGGCTGCGAAGGGCACTGGCCTGGAGACTATGGGCAGTTTGCCACATTCCTCGTGGGCTGCCCGTGGGCTCTGTGTTTTCCCGTCTCTGCTCTCTCTCCCCTCCCAACAGTGAGTGTTCAGCTGCAGTGCCAGGCCCAACACTGTGCCCACGCCCCAGCTGGATCCCACGCCTCTCCCACTACACGCTCCACCCCAGCAGGGGCTTACCCAGACCAGGTGGCCAGGTGGGGGCGGGCATACCTTCCTGCGCCTACCTAGCTGCCCTCGCCTCGCCCAGGGTGCCCCTCCTCTGGACAGGCTGCATCCGCAGCTCAGGACAGCCTCCCCCCACCCCGGGTGCTCATGAGCCACAGGAAAACCCAGATCCATCTCCACAAAATGATGACCAGGCAGAGAAGACTCCTGGCTCATGACCGCATCCCAGGAGGGGCTTATTGAGGATTAAGGGGGCCATTTTCTTTTTAAAGGGACAATACTTTAGTTATAAACTGACAAGGAAATTCCATGACCCAGGAGCCGGGCCTGGAAACACACATGCAAGGCCAGTGTGAGGCCAGGCCCGAGGCGTTGGTGGGGCTCTCAGTACCGATGAGATGGTTGGAATGTCCCCTGGCTGCAGAGGGCAGGGAGGTGGGGGCTGCCTGGCCTGGGAGGGGTGCTGGCAGTTGCCCTGATCCCAGGCTGGCAACCAGTGGAGGGCACTCGAGAGCAGAGCTCTCTGACATTCTGAGACCCCGGTGGCGACAGGGTGTCCAGTGAGGCCTCTGTGGGCCTCCAGCAAAACTACCACAACCCAGCCCACAGGTCCGCCCTGGGGTTTCATAGGGCAGAGCAAGGGAGTGGGGCCAGGCAGCAGCTCAGAGTCACTGCGGCGGTCGCCCCTACCCTGGGATTGACACCTTCCTCTTGCCCACCTGCCCAGCGGTTCTGGCTCACACTAACCTGCCTGGTTTGGGGTTCTGTGTCTGTCTCTCAGAGACCAGAGAGGGTCTGTCAGGGTTACCACCCTGTCCTGCAACTGACCCCACAGTCACCTCCTGGAGGGCAGACCCGGGGCTCCACCACCCCCCGTGCCCTTCCTCCTCACCCAGGACCCTAGGTGGCCAGGCCAACTGCAAGGTTGGGATGAGCCCTCGTGCTCTGATCTCGTCCCTTCAGCCAACAGAGCCCAAAGTAACCAAACCTGGACCACAGCCAGCGCGCCCAGCATCCCCGCATTAAACACTGAGAATCCCACTTCCCAGAAATGCCCTTATCACAGGCACATGGAGCAGATGCCCCCCACACCCTGATTTCCAGTCACCAGCACAAACTGCCCAAAGCTGGCCCCCACCAGCAAGACCTCCCACTCCCCACCATGCCCAGGCCAGCCTCCCCCATCACGTTCTTTAAGATGGTTGTGAACGTCCCATGGTCCTGTGTGCAGGGTGCAGAATCCCGGCGTCCTGGCAGCCCTACCGCTGGTTCTTTCCTAACCCCCTTCCTGAGCCCTCTTCCTGAGCCCCTTTCCTGAGCCCTCTCCCTCTGCTGAGTGACTCGGGGGTGGGGACTGGTATTCCCCCTTAGGAATATCACTGTGGGCTTTGGGGAGGGGCTGCAGGACAAGGCCCACCTTTGTTCATGGCCATTCTTCATCCTTTTCAACCACAATTTCTCCCCTCACCCCTAATCAAGAGGACTTGGTAAAGCCAGGGAGAAACCAGGGAATGGGGATGCCATTTATAGGCCCTGGTACTCACCTCTCATGCCCTCTCAGGCAGCCCTCGCAGCTCTCACACCCTGTTTCTCAGAGAGGTAAACTGAGGCTGGGACAAGCAGTACGACCACGACCTCAGGCCATAAGTCCTGGGCTGGCTCATATCTGCCCAGCTGTTCACTAGGCCCTGCTAAACCCAGATCCTTTCTCCCAGCACCCAGTCACCCCACAGTCCTCACCCCACCTGCCCCACCAACATGATGCTAGGGGCCAGGGGCACATAGATGCAGGTAAGACTCAGCTCCTGCCCTCTGCAGGAAGTGCTGCTGACACTGATGTATAACCTTCTGGAACTTTCCATACCTTCATGGGTATGTGATGTCTTCACTAACAGGATCTGAAACATGTCCTTGGATTATGACACCGGGACACTTTTCCAGGGCAGGATGCTTTGGGCCAGCCTGGTGATGGCCATTCAGGGGGTTGCCGCTTCTTTCTATTGCTAGTGCCTGCATCCTCTGTTCCTGTAAGTGTGGACGCTCTTGCCAGTGCTTCTGTAGAACCAGCCCCTAGATAGTCAAGCCTACTGCCAAGCCTTCTGGAAAGCTGGGCTGAGTTGCCAACCAGTGCAGAGCCAAGAGGGCTGCTCTGCCACCCCTGCGTTAGCACTTCTTGCTACCCACGATCCCATGTCAGAGCAAGAGTCAAAAACCAAGGTGACATCCTCTAGTTTCACTGTGCCTTTCTTCAGTTCCCCTGCGCCTCCATTTGGTGGGGCACAGGGCTGAGAAAGACCCACCACTGGCTCACTGCCTGCAGAGGTGGGGGAAGCGGGACCTGTCCGCCCAGGAAAGAAGCCAGTTCCTCCTCTGGCCCTCTCCAACCTCCACTCCTGAAGCCGCCTGCACAAAAGCTGCTGCTGAGAGACAGCCTCATAGGCTGTTTGCAGCCCTATGAACGCGGGCTCATCTTTTCACTCATCTGAGCCTCATCCACAAAAAGAGAGCACACAAACTGAGCAAGAGAGTATGTGTGAGAAAACACGCGGCATGCAGTGGGTGCTGACGAAGCGCTGGGCAGCTGCCTCATCACCATCATCACCAATCACCATCAGCCCCAAAACCTCCATGATCATCTTTCCAGAAGGCTTGGCACCATCATCACCACTACCATCATCAACACCATTACCATCACCACCATCAGCACCATCACCACCATCAGCACCATCACCACCATCCTCACCATCACAGTCATCATCACCATCACCACTACCATCGCACCATCACCACCATCATAATTACCATCATCCTTACCACCATCTTCACCATCATGACCACCATCCTCACCATCACCACCATCCTCACCATCACCACCATCCTCACCATAACCATCACCATCATCACCATCCTTACCATCACCACCATCCTCATCACCACCATCAACACCATCACTACCATCCTCATCACCACCATCAGCACCGTCACCACCATCCTCACCATCACCACCATCCTCACCATCACCATCACCATCATCACCACCATCAGCACCATCACCACCATCATCACCACCATCAGCACCATCACCACCATCAGCACCATCACCACCATCCTCATCACCACCATCAGCACCATCACCACCATCAGCACCATCACCATCACCATCATCACCACCATCAGCACCATCACCACCAACACCATCACCATCCTCATCACCACCATCCTCACCATCACCACCATCAGCACCATCACCACCATCCTCACCATCACCATCATCATCACCATCACCACTACCATCAGCACCATCACCACCATCATAATTACCATCATCCTTACCACCATCTTCACCATCATGACCACCATCCTCACCATCACCACCATCCTCACCATCACCACCATCCTCACCATCACCATCACCATCATCACCATCCTTACCATCACCACCATCCTCATCACCACCATCAACACCATCACCACCATCCTCATCACCACCATCAGCACCATCACCACCATCCTCACCATCACCATCACCATCATCACCACCATCAGCACCATCACCACCAACACCATCACCATCCTCATCACCACCATCCTCACCATCACCACCATCAGCACCATCACCACCATCCTCACCACCACCATCAGCACCATCACCACCATCCTCACCATCACAGTCATCATCACCATCACCACTACCATCAGCACCATCACCACCATCATAATTACCATCATCCTTACCACCATCTTCACCATCATGACCACCATCCTCACCATCACCACCATCCTCACCATCACCACCATCCTCACCATCACCATCACCATCATCACCATCCTTACCATCACCACCATCCTCATCACCACCATCAACACCATCACCACCATCCTCATCACCACCATCAGCACCATCACCACCATCCTCACCATCACCATCACCATCATCACCACCATCAGCACCATCACCACCATCATCACCATCACCACCATCCTCATCACCACCATCAGCACCATCACCACCATCAGCACCATCACCATCACCATCATCACCACCATCAGCACCATCACCACCATCATTGTCACCACCATCAGCACCATCACCACCGTCATCATCACCACCATCAGCACCATCAACACCATCACCATCATCACCATTATCAGCAGCAGCACTCATATTCCTCTCTGTGGATGCACCCTTGTGTCCTGAAACCTTAGGATGCAGGCTGAGTCTGGCCCTGGCTCCTCGATCTCAGACCTTCTTTCTCCAGTGGGCCTTTGAATCTCCAGAGTCTCCTTCAGCAGGTGGTTCTCCTCACAGCATTGAGAACAGGCACAGTGGAACAGGGATTCTTGCTGCCCTTCCTTTGTGTTTAGTTATCATCAGTAAAACCACTGAGAGCATCTCTCAGAAATAAACAAACTTGCATTTTTTGACAGATGGAGGGTGGAAAATGACTCACAGGAAGCGCATGCTAAGTGCACTGTCCCATTAGGTATTAAGGGGGTCAGGTTTCAGTGCTATGGCCAAGAATGCTGTGGCTTGCTCAGGGGATGCTGCTGTCAGTGTGGGGAGCTGGCAGGAGCACCCGCCACCTGGAAACACCCATGAGAAGCTTGACACAGCTTCAACACATCCTGCACCTAGCTCCACCGGCCCTCACGGTGGCGTCAACACCTCCACCTGGGGCACCACCTCAGAGCCCAGGGTCCTGGCAGTGCTGGTGTTGACCTGGTCCTGTATCCAAGTAGTGGACTGAGGTCCATTTAGCAGAAGAAATCCTCTCTGTGCAGCACATGGGCAGCAGGAAGGGACTGCTTGAGTGAATGAAGCAAGGCTGACCCCGTAATGTGTGAGCTGAGAAGGGCCAGTCAGAGGGAAGGATGCTGGGGAACGTGGTGGGAGCCGCTCTGTACCCACTACCCAGAACCGTCACTTCACCATTTGCAGAGGGTGGATCTGCACACACAGAGCCTGCCCCTTTCTGCCAATAGAAGACTGCTGGCCCCGGGTGCCCTTTCAGTCTGGCACTGGACCACCGCCAGCATCTTTGGAGACGCCATGGAAGAAAGATCAAAGGCCAGAACCTCACAGCCCAGAGGAGGCAGGACTCTGGCTGTAAGGAGGCAGCCAGATGGAGCAGGTGGATTGGATAGCATGACTCGTGTAAAGCCTGATTCCCTGGAGAAGGGATGAAGAGATGGCTCAGTTCTTCACATCCCACCTCAGACCTCTCGGTACCAGGTCTAACAGCCTCCCTAGGGACATCAGGGTAAATAAAAGAGCCAAAGGCAGTGACACCTTCTCAGGAAGTACCAGCAGCACAGCTCAAGAATCTAAGGTGCTCAGGGCTCCCAGAGACTCAAGGGTTCAAGAAGCCAGGAAGGGTGTAGGTTGAGGTGTGGCCCCTGCTCCATGGTCCACCCGGAACCCCAGATTGTGACCTTATGTGAAGTAAGGGTCTTCACAGATGTAATTAGGGTAAGGAGATGAGATGGGATAGTCCTAGATTCTAGCCCAAATCCAACAAGGGCCCTGAAGGGAGAAAAGTATAAGAAAGTCCAAGACACAGACACAGATGAGAGACCATGTGAGGACAGAGACTGAGCTTGGAAGGTCGTGGCCGCAAGCCAAGGGATGCCTGGAGCCCTCAGAACTGGAAGAGGCAGGAAGGACCCTCCCCCAGAACCTGCGGAGGGAGCCCAGCTCTGCCAACCCTGGATTTTAGACTTCTTGTCTCCAGAACCATGAGAGAAGAGATTTCTGTTGTTTCAAGCTGCTACGTTTGTGTTACTTTCCTGCAGCAGCCTCAGGCCACCCCCAGGAGCATCAGCGCACTCAGCAGGGGAAATGGCCGGGTCCCATTCCCAGGATTCTCATTCTCCCAGTTCACGCGCCTGAGATAAGTCCCAGGAGCAGGGAGACATCAAGCCCAGAGCCCATAGCGCGTGGAGACGAACCTCTTAAAACCCTCGATCGCAGCCCGACGTCTCCAACCTGAGATGCATCACTGGTTTCAAGGAGCGGCGTCCTTTCTGCTGTTTCTCCGACACTGACTGACTTGTTGCCAAGTGTGCAGCCTCTGCCTTTCTGTCTATTTAAACTTTTCCTCTCTCCCTTTAATCAGGGCCTCTGTGCCCTGTTGTTGTCCCCTGTGTCAGGATGCCCCTCCTCAGGCCCCTCCAGAGGGTACGGTGGATTTCTGGGTTCTGTTTGCTCTGGCATGGTGTATCTCCTGCCGCCCGGCAGGTGTCTGTTCCCAGCACAGAGATGGGGAGTCTGGGTCTTGGAGCCAGGATTGGGCAGCCGATAGCTGGTGGATGTCAGACCTAGAGGCTTCACAGGAGGGTGCAGTGTGGTGAGGGGCTTCAGCCACAAGTTGGGGAAGGGGGTCAGGTCCTGGCTCACTCCTGTGCCACCTGCACGGCCTCAGATCCCAACTTCAACCAGCTCCAGATTCCTCTGCCAGGTGGACAGTGGGTGGTGTCCCCCTCCTCAAGGAGAAGGGGCGACCCTGCCGCTCCCTCCAGGGGGTCGCAGAGCCCCCAGCCCTTCCCTGGTTCTCTTTGTCTTGTGGAGTGGATATCTCACATGTTCCACACACGTCCCTTCCACCGCATCCCATCGGGCAAGCGTGTGGACACAGAGGAGAGGGGTGAGCAGGAAGAGGAGCAGGGCTGAGTCTGTCTCTGGCCACGAGTGAGTCATCTGGGGGTCTGAGTTGTCTGGGGGTCTGAGTCGCCCACGGGTAGGCCCGGAGCAAGTGCTTCTGCTCTCACCTGGTAGAGGACAGCTCACTGGACAGGACTCCTTGGTTCATCAGAGTTAGCGTTGGGCTGCTGGGCAATGTGACTGGGAACCCGACCCTAAGTCCCCAGGAGCTCCATGGGGATCAGATTTGACCTATTCCTCTCCACCTCATGCAGAACCAACCTGACAGCTTCCAGAGCAGGCAGCAGCAGACAGATGGAAGAATGGGAGGACAGATGGATGGATGAGTGAAACTTGTAGAGCTGAGATGTATTCACACACCATGAATTCTTCCTTTTAAAGTGTACAGTCCCATGGCTTTTACCGTACTCACGAAGTCATGCAACCACTGCCACCATCTAATTCCACAACATTGTCATCATCCCCAAACAAACTCAGAACCCAGAGTTGCTCCCGTTCCACTCCCCCCAGCCCCTGGCAACAAAGAAGCTACTTTCTTTTTTTTTTAATATTTATTTATTTGGCTGCACCTAGTTGCGGCTCATGGGATCTTTAGTGGTGACATGCAAACTTGCAGTTGCAGCACGTGGGATCTAGTTCCGTGACCAGAGATGGAACCCAGGCCCCGTGCCCCGGGAGTGCGGAGTCTTAGCCACTGGACCACCAGGGGAATCCCAAGGCTGCTTTCTACCTCTATGGGCTTGCCTCTCTGGATTTGTGCCATCGGTGGAGTCCTACACCGTTGTCCCTTTGTATCTGGCTTCTTTCACTTAGCATAGCTTTGCCAAGGTTTGTACACAGTGCAGCCGGTGTCGGTCCTTCATCCCTTTTTATTGTTGAGTAACATCCCATTGTGTGGACAGAGCATATTTCATCTATCCATTGAGCCCTTATGAGCGTTTGGGTTGCTACAAACATTTGGGCACGAGTTTCTGTGTGGACTTAGATTCTCATTTCTCTCGAGTGTATCCCTAGACTTAGAATGGCCAAGTCCTGAGATCACTCTATTCATTTACCATTTCAAGAATCTGCCCAACTGTTTTCATAGGCGGAAATGCACCACTTTGCATTCCCAAAGCTCCGATTCCTCCGTGTTCTCCCCAACACTTGTCATCGTCCACGCTTCTGACCCAGCCACCCCCGTGGGCATGAGGTGGCCTCTCAGTGTGGTTCTGCCTAGCTGACGCGAGCAGTGTTTCCTGTGCTTCTTGGCCATTAAGGCATCTTCTCTGGAGAAACGTCCGTTCAGATCGGGCCCTTTTACTGTTGGGCTTTAAGAGTTCTATGGATTTTCTATAAATATTCAACTCTTATCAGATATACAGCTCGTAAATGTTTTCTCCCATTTGTGGGTGGTCTTTCACTTTGTTGATGGCGTTCTTTGAAGCACAAATATTTACAGCTTTGGTGGATCTGACTTATCAGCTTTTCTTTGGTTGCCTGCATTTTGGGTGACACATCTCAGAAAAATGATGTAACCAGTGGTTGTGGCTGTGAGCGCTCCATATGCGCCAAGACGCCCCACCACCGCGGGCAAAGGCCTGGCTGCCATCCCCAGCTCTGAGTAGCCCTTGCAGTCCCCGTGACCATCTGGGGCACCCCCAGCTCCAGGAAGGAGCCCTCCCAGGTGGTGTGGCTGCTGTTATGGGGAAGGTGCTCTGTGATTTACTGGCAACGTCTGTCCTGGCAGGAAGTGAGGCCTGGCAGAGCCAGGTGATGCTGGTGTCTCTGGTGACAAGGCAGCCACTTGGTAGAGAAAGGCTATCTCAGGGTACACTGGGGTCCCATGTCCCAGGATTAACCAGTGGTTGTGGCTGTGAGCGCTCCATATGCGCCAAGACGCCCCACCACCGCGGGCAAAGGCCTGGCTGCCATCCCCAGCTCTGAGTAGCCCTTGCAGTCCCCGTGACCATCTGGGGCACCCCCAGCTCCAGGAAGGAGCCCTCCCAGGTGGTGTGGCTGCTGTTATGGGGAAGGTGCTCTGTGATTTACTGGCAACGTCTGTCCTGGCAGGAAGTGAGGCCTGGCAGAGCCAGGTGATGCTGGTGTCTCTGGTGACAAGGCAGCCACTTGGTAGAGAAAGGCTATCTCAGGGTACACTGGGGTCCCATGTCCCAGGACAATTTTCTCCCCTTCAGAGGTGCTGGCCATCATCTGTCCTACAGCTATGACCACGTGATACCCACAGGGTCAGAGGAGGAGGCAAGTCAGAACTGAAATAGGCATGGTGTCTGTGCTGGTGTACGTGGGCCCTCCAGGGTTGGATGAAGGGGTAGGGTGGACCTTCCAGGGAGGCCAGGGGCCTGGGTGGAGGAGGTGGGCTCTCAGGGAGGCCAGAGGCTGGATGGGGGGAGGGTGGACCTTCCAGGGAGGCCAGGGGCCTGGGTCTGTCTCTTATACACATCTCACACTCACCTCTGTCACTTCATCAGAAGCAGCTCTTGGGTGGAAGGTGGACCTTGATGCAAATGGAGTTTAAGACTGATGTTGAGTGGGAGAGAGCAGCCACTGGGAGTGCTGTGGGTCAGCTCCAGCGACCACCTTTCCTTTGCGAGGGTAATGGGAAGTCAGCTTCGGATGGGAAACCGAGAGTGAACTCTGGCCCCTGCAAGACTGGCTGGACCCAGAGACCTCAGTGGTGCTCACTGACAGTGACTGACAGTCTTCCCCATCTGTTTCTCCAGTCAGTGGCTAAGGGAACTGTGAAAGCCACATTTGGAAACCTGGTACTAGAATATAATCCTGCCTTGGGGAATTCCCTAGCGGTCCCATGGTTAGGAACTAAGATCCCATAAGTCAAGTGCCACGGCCAAAAAGACAAAAGCAACCAAAAAACAATCCTGCCCTGGGAGATTTCAGGAGGTACAGAGGAATCTTCTTAAGGATGTGGTGAGGTCCTGGATTAAGTGAAGAATCTCGCCCCAAACATGTGTATCTCACGCTTAAAATAACCACTGCAGAAGTTTTGATTTTCTGTAAAACCTGTTCTCCCAGTCTTCCCTGTCTCAAAGCATCTTTGTTGGGCCCTCAGGGAGGCCAGGGGCCTGGGTTGGGGAGGTGGGCCCTCAGGGAGGCCAGGGGCCTGGGTGGGGGAGGTGGGCCCTCAGGGAGGCCAGGAGTCTGGGCAGGTGGGAACTGCTGTCCAGTCAGGGAGCACCTTTGCAGGCCCCTGACCACCCAGAGCCCCTCCCGTGGGGCTGGAGCCCAGTCCCACCCTCCAGCCCAAGGCCTCAGACTCTCCCTGGGAAGGGCTGACAGTAAATCTCTCAGGCTCAGCAGGCCGCATATGGTCTCTGTCACTTCTATTTTATGAACCTTTAGAAGTATAAAAGCTGCTCCTCACTCACGGGCTGTACACAGCAGGCTGGGGGCTATTTTCTGTCGCTGTCTTCACCCCTATTTATAGGGTACTTACTGCCTGCTGGTGCCTGTGCAGGGCACACCCCTCACCTCACCTCCCTCCCTCCTCCCAGGGTCAGCATGCCCACGGGCAGGCCTGCCCTGCTGGCCTCTGTTGGGAGCCGTGAACCCTGCCAACACTGGCAGCTGTCCTCCTCTGGGGCAGCCTCATGCTAGCGGCGGCTGGGGACCCCATCTTTGCTCGGTGCTGAGTGGCCCGCAGAGCTTCGGCCTCCCCACCTGGGGCCTCATCGTCTTGGGCTGGGTCTAACCCCCGGGCAGCACGACCCCCACCCTCGCTCCCAACCCCCAGCAAGGAGACTACCTGGGAGACGCTGACCCGGGGCCTGGTGGCAAGAGGCTCAGTCACCAGTGGATAAGCTGAGCTGCCCGCCCCCTGGTGACAAAGGACCTGAGATGATCAGACAGTCGGGTGGCTGCCGCCAGCCCCGTGCAGTTTTCTCAGCTGAGGGAGAGCGCTCGTGAGGTCTCATCCGTGCGCAGTCAGCCCTGCTCTGTGGACGGTGTGGATGTGCCGTCCGCCCAGCAGCCATCAGAGGCCCTTCGTCCACTCACAGAGCAAACTGGTTGGCGGAGGCAGAGGTGGCAGCGAGCCATCTCCCAGGCCTGAGTCTGTCTCCACGCCCTGCCCAGCAGAGACCCCTGGACGCCGTGGATGTGCTGTGTCCAGACTGTCCCCGATGACAGCCACCAGCTGCACGTGGCCTTGGAGCACCTGGAAGGTGGCAGGTGTGAGTGAGACCTGAATTTGTCGTTCTCTAACTGAAGTCATTAAGTTTCAGTCCGCACAGGCAGCTGGTGGTTACTGTGTCGGACAGTGCAGTTGTAAAGGCAGAACACCTGCGTTTTGGAGACACAGGCGTGAGTTCAGACCCAGTGCCACCACTTTTGGCAGTGTGGCCTCCAGCTGGCCACCCTACCAATCTGAGCCTATCTCAAAATGGGACAAATAGCTGTCCCAACTGTAGCATTATAAAGAAGCTGAAACAAGGTCCTCCTTGTAAGAGCCTTGTACCCAGATAGCACCCCGCAGGTGTTCTCCACCCTCTCCTGTCGTCCCTCGGTGTTCACCAGATTTCAGGACGCATCTGTCAGTTGCGGCTGTAACACTCACCACAGCCCCTCGGAGCAGGGAGCGCGACTGGATGTGCATGATCTGGTCTGAGCTCCGCTGCCCCTGCTCCAGGCCGTGGGGTTGCTGAGGTCTGTCCCACGTTCTCCTGGGTCCAGTGGGACACCCAGGGCTTTCTCCTCTTGGCCTGAGGTCAGCAGCTCCTGAGGGTGAGTCCTGAGCTCAGAACTCAGGCATCATTTTTTCCACCCACATTTACTGGGCAAGACCAGCAGTTGCAGGACAGAGAACTCTAACGGTACCACAAACCTGGGGAGGAAAGAGTGAATCTTTCCTGCTAAAGCTCATCTCCTGGCCTGGCTCTTGTGGCTAAATGTCATGGCTGCCGTTTCCTCAGGGTGAGCAGGCGTGCAGAGAGCTGGATGAGGCCCCTCAGTGGTCACTCAACACACGACCTGGGCACCCAGCCTCAGGCTCCCCCTTGTAAAGTAAAGGGGTCACTTGGGACAGAGCCCCCAGGACCCCTCCAGGCCAGCGTTTCAGAATTCAGGATTGGTCCTGAGCAGGCTGGAGCTGCCCTCCACCGACCACGTGGGGACCCCGCAGAGCCTTCTCCAGCTTCACAGGGACCTCTGGGCTGTGGTGTGGCTGACAGTGCTTGTCTGAGAGGCTGCACTGGAACATTGGCGCGGGCTTTCTGATCACTGGTGAAGCCCCGAGGCCTGGAAAGAAGGCAGATTCTGTGAGAGAGCTTTCTCGCAGGGATGCTGGGCTAGCATGCCCACCCGGGCCAGTGTCAATTTCACACTCGGCAGCCCCTGCCAGGCCGGGGGCAGCCTGGGGGCTGGTCCTGACTGTGCCTTTGTGCGCCCGGCCTGTTCCTTATTTGTCGCAGATAGTCATGCTCTGCTCCCCGATCTGGCATCTCGGTGTTGACCTGGCAGCACAGGCCCCTGGAGGGACGAGGCACAGATGCCCCTCTTCCCGTGATTCTTGGACGCGGCCGAGCTCTGGAGTGGGCTGCGGTGTGAGCGCTCTGCTTGAACTTCTGGCTAAAGGGCTGAACTTAGCAGCCGAGAGCGCTGAGAGAGAATTTGTATTCCGTTTCTACTCTCTTCGTTGGTGCCGGCTAGTATCTCCAGAGATGGGAATTCTTGGCTCTGTCCCAGGCGTATTCTCCAGATGCCTCTCTCCACCTTGGCCCAGCCACCTCTGGACACAGACGGGAGGAGCTGGCCTCCTGTGGGGCGGGAGCTATGTGGGGTGGGGGTGGGGACAGAGCCAAGAATTCCCATCTCTGGAGATACTAGCCGGCACCAACGAAGAGAGTAGAAACGGAATACAAATTCTCTCTCAGCGCTCTCGGCTGCTAAGTTCAGCCCTTTAGCCAGAAGTTCAAGCAGAGCGCTCACACCGCAGCCCACTCCAGAGCTCGGCCGCGTCCAAGAATCACGGGAAGAGGGGCATCTGTGCCTCGTCCCTCCAGGGGCCTGTGCTGCCAGGTCAACACCGAGATGCCAGATCGGGGAGCAGAGCATGACTATCTGCGACAAATAAGGAACAGGCCGGGCGCACAAAGGCACAGTCAGGACCAGCCCCCAGGCTGCCCCCGGCCTGGCAGGGGCTGCCGAGTGTGAAATTGACACTGGCCCGGGTGGGCATGCTAGCCCAGCATCCCTGCGAGAAAGCTCTCTCACAGAATCTGCCTTCTTTCCAGGCCTCGGGGCTTCACCAGTGATCAGAAAGCCCGCGCCAATGTTCCAGTGCAGCCTCTCAGACAAGCACTGTCAGCCACACCACAGCCCAGAGGTCCCTGTGAAGCTGGAGAAGGCTCTGCGGGGTCCCCACGTGGTCGGTGGAGGGCAGCTCCAGCCTGCTCAGGACCAATCCTGAATTCTGAAACGCTTGAACAAGCCCTCCAGGCAGCCAGAGTCCTTACTTTTAGGAAGACATAATGGCCATCTCGCCCCACCCAACTCTCACCTCCGGGGATCCACCCAGGCTGCTCCATCCCCTCCTGTTCTCAGGTCCCTCCCGGCCACCGGGGTCCTCTCCAACTTTCCCCACCACCCTGGGGCCTCCCAGGACCAGAGGATCAGTTCAGGTCCCCAGCAGAGACAGGACTAGTCCTGCCAGGAGTGGGTGGTGGGGCGGATATGGAGGCAGGCGAGAGGGAGCCCTGCAGGGAAGAAGGGAGTGAAGGGGAAGCAGGTGGAGCCCCTCTGACCCCCCATGCGTGTCCTGGTGAGACCCTGACCCTCAGGACTCCCAGGGACCTACCCTGGAGCAGCCTGCAGCATCCTGGCCTAAAGAAACCTGGGTGGTCTGCTGCCCACTTCTGCTCCCCCAGCAGGGCTGAGCGGTGTTTACCTGGCAGCCCTCGCGTCCCCCCACCACCACTGAGCAAGTCCTGGGGCCTGGTGGTGGGGCGGAGCGCTGATAGCAACAAGACTCTCCTCTTCCCAGTCTGGAGGCCAGAGTCTGAAACCGCGGGTCTCAGGGCTGCCCTCCCTCTGGAGGCTCTGCAGGAGGGGTCTTCCTGCCCCTCAGCACCTGAGGCACCAGGTGGACAGGACCCAGGGGGCCTCCTGATGGTGCCGTCTGGGGTCCAGGATCTGGGTGGATGTGGGGCAGCCTGGGACCCCAGCTCACCCGGCAGCTCCGCTCCATCTCAGCGGCCCCCAGGGGCTGTGGGGGTGCATGGTCCCTGGGGGCAGCACGGGCCCCTGGTCATCCCTCGCAGGCCCGAGTGTGCATGCCCAGCCTGTGCATGGCCACCCCCGCCTCCGGCCATGGGCCTCTCTGACCCCAGTTTCCATCCCTTCACTCGGAAAGATCTGCAGGGGCTGTGGTGGTGCGGGCCAGCCGGGCTCCAGGCAGAGGCGGAGCGAGCGCCTCGCAAGCTGGAAAAAGAAGCTGGCAACCCCTCTCCTCATTTGTGCCAGCAGTCCGATGGCAGACAGACAGCTGGCAGAGGCCACATCCCCATTGGACAGATAAAGAAACTGAGGCCAGAGACAGGACCAGGTTCACCG
>SJXQ01009330.1:468011-479586 GCA_006408695.1 Aepyceros melampus
AGAGAGCTGCACGGGTGCTGTGCAGCACAGCGGGGCACACACACGCTACACACACGCACACGCTACACACACGTACATGCTACACACACACACACACGCTACACACACACACACACACACACTCCACTCCACGCTCCAGGGGACCCCGCATGGAAGCAAGCAGCCAGCCTCTCTGTGGCAAACCCAAGTTCAGACTGTCCTCCCACTGCCCACCCCGCCCCCTCAGGGCCGATGCTGTAAACACAGAGCTGCTTTCAGTTACTGGAGGGAAACACTTTCCATATTTCAGAGGAGACGGCCAGCAGCGGCCCCTCTAAACCTAATCCCGCGATGCTAAGGCCGAGGCGGCCTCCTGCCAGTTCCCTTCTCCCCACCGCACCCCTCCCCTTTCCTTGGCACGTGAGCCTCTGGAAGGACCAAGCAGCCTTGCTCAGCCCCCTGTCCCACACCCCACCTCGGCCAAGAGCACTCCAGGGAAGCAGGGCAGCCCACCTCCACTCCAGTTGTGACTAGACAGCTGGCCTGGCCTCTCGGAGCCTGTTTCCCCCATGAGACAGTCACCTGGGAGGCAGGCAGCCGGGTCCAAGCCCAGGCACCCCAGTCAGTGGAATGATTGCCCCAAGGACATCCAGGCCCTAGCGCTGGAGCGTGACCACACGGCCAGGGGCCTGGGAAGATGGTGACCCGGGGCCCTGGTGTCATTGCAAGGTCCTGTGGACAGGGAGGTCAGGGGAGAGAGCTGATGATGGGAGCAGAGGTCGGGCTGAGGTGAGGCCCCCAGCTGAGGACCGTGGCTCCTCCAGACCCTGGAGAAGGCCAAGGAGCCGACTCCTGCCCTCCACGCGCCTCCAGGGGGAACCAGCCCGAGCCGGCCTGACCAGCAGTTGTCCAACAGTGACCCTGATTTGGGCTCTGACTCCAGAACCATCAGAGAATAAGCACATGCTGTTTTAACCACAGACGTGGTGATTTGTCACAGCTCATAGGACCCTCACACACCCCGCCCTTCACATGGCTGAGTGCCTCAGACATGGGGTGGGACCTTGCTGGGCCTGGTTTCCTTGTCATCAGTCGGAGGGCAGCGGTCTGTCCCTCATGGGCCAGAGGCGGGGCTTGAGAGACCATCGCTCTGACAGGCAGTGGAGAAGGGGACACACGCCTGTCCACAGAGCCCCTCCCAGACCCCACACACTGGCCGTCCTGAGGGGCCCCCAAAAACAAGGCACAGAGAAAATGGGAGCATGACACAATCACCGCCCCGCCTGCTGCTGGACCCGGACGCCCATTAGCTCATCACCTGCCGCCTGAGCCTCAGTCATCCCGTCCATAAAATGGGGGCAGAGGCAGTGGTCCTGCCAGACGTCTCTCCTGCCCTCAGCTCACCTGGCTTCCTCCCGAGGCTTTGGGTTTGTTGTCAGGAGAACTCAGAGGATGAGGCCTCAGGACGGCCCGAAGCAGATGGTGACTGTGGTGTCCTGGCTTCCTCGCCCCTCCACCCCGAGAAAGGTCCCGGGCTCATGGTTCACAAGGCCCAGCAGGCGCTCTTTGTGCTGGAGACAGCCCTGGGAGCTGCCCAGCCCAGGGGTCCCAGCCCAGCACCCAGGGACTTGGGTCCAGGTCATTCTCTACTGTCTGTGTGGGTGAAGTGATTCTCACTCTAAAGTGCTATTTACTATTTTGACATCCACAAGTGGATTTCAGACCGGGGTCATCCGAGGGATAAGGGATAAATGAAATGTGGTCCAGGAAGGCCCAGGCGCCTGGGGACGAGTGCAGGCCCAGTCTGGACGCTTATTCTTCGGGGCTACTGAGGGAGAAACCAGGCTTCGGACCTGGCAACCTTGGGCAGAGCAGGGCTGAGTCTCTGGATGGGTGGAGTCCAGGAGCTTGGGGGGACGGCAGGAAATACTAGGTCCCTTAATGGTCAGGCAGACAGTGACCACTGGAGCCCCATTCTTACAGCAGGGCGAGCTTTCCATGGTCCCTGTTCCCCAAGTTCACATACGCCCAAGAGCTTCTCTGACAGCCATCGGCCAAGTTCTCCCTGATCAGACACCCCAAATCCAATGACTTTCCAAGAAGAGGAGACACAGAGACACCCAGATGGAGGGGCCCAGGGCCCCGCCCACACCCGGACTCTGAACTTGGGACTTTGGGAATTATAAGAAAATCCATCTCTCTGCTGCAAGCAGTGTGGTTTGTGGTAACTTGCCCTGATCATCCCTTTGATGATACACTCCTAGCTGTGTGATGTCTGCTTATTCATGACCCACGCCCACCACTCCCAGAATATAAGGATGTAAGATCAGGGACAGTGTCCACTGGGCTGTGGCTGTATTTCTCAGTGTGTTTTTCATCTTAATTAGGGTTTGACTGATGAATAATCACCATATATATATTATAGTTAAGGCATATATATAGTGGTGTTTTGATATACATATGTGTTGTGCAATGATGCCCCAATCAACCCAATTCATGTCTGTCACCTCACATACTTACCTTGTTTGTGCAGTGGGAGCATTTCAGATCTGCTCTCCCAGCAACTTTCAACTGCAGAGTACAGAGTTGATAACTGTGACCACATGCTGTGCCTTAGATACGCTTATTCTTCGGGGCTACTGAGGGAGAAACCAGGCTTCGGACCTGGCAACCTTGGGCAGAGCAGGGCTGAGTCTCTGGATGGGTGGAGTCCAGGAGCTTGGGGGGACGGCAGGAAATACTAGGTCCCTTAATGGTCAGGCAGACAGTGACCACTGGAGCCCCATTCTCACAGCAGGGCGAGCTTTCCATGGTCCCTGTTCCCCAAGTTCACATACGCCCAAGAGCTTCTCTGACAGCCATCGGCCAAGTTCTCCTCTGATCAGACACCCCAAATCCAATGACTTTCCAAGAAGAGGAGACACAGAGACACCCAGATGGAGGGGCCCAGGGCCCCGCCCACACCCGGACTCTGAACTTGGGACTTTGGGAATTATAAGAAAATCCATCTCTCTGCTGCAAGCAGTGTGGTTTGTGGTAACTTGCCCTGATCATCCCTTTGATGATACACTCCTAGCTGTGTGATGTCTGCTTATTCATGACCCACGCCCACCACTCCCAGAATATAAGGATGTAAGATCAGGGACAGTGTCCACTGGGCTGTGGCTGTATTTCTCAGTGTGTTTTTCATCTTAATTAGGGTTTGACTGATGAATAATCACCATATATATATTATAGTTAAGGCATATATATAGTGGTGTTTTGATATACATATGTGTTGTGCAATGATGCCCCAATCAACCCAATTCATGTCTGTCACCTCACATACTTACCTTGTTTGTGCAGTGGGAGCATTTCAGATCTGCTCTCCCAGCAACTTTCAACTGCAGAGTACAGAGTTGATAACTGTGACCACATGCTGTGCCTTAGACCAGAACGTACCTCGTAGCTGGAAAATTTGTACCCTTTGACCAGCCCCTGGAAACCCCCTTCTACTGTTTCTGCAAATTTGACATTTTAGATTCCACATTTAAGTGAGGCTGTATAGTAATTGTCCTTCGGTTCTGGTTCATTTCACTTAGCATAGTGTCCTCGGTTCATCCAGGTATGATGACAGCAAATGGCAAGATGTCCTTTTGTATAGCTGAGTAGTATTCCATTCGTATATGTATGTATTTTATATGTAAATACATATATATAAGACACATGTAACACGGATAAAGAAGATCCGTTTGTCCGTCAACGCACGCTTAGGTGTTCTCCATGTCTTGCCTCTTGTGAGTAGTACTGCAATGAACTTGGACGAGAGGTGAAGATATTTCTTCAAAGTCCTGCTTTCATTTCCATTGAATATAAATGTATATATATGTAGAAGTGGAATTACTGGTTCATATGGTGGTTCTATTTTCAATTTTTTGAGCCGTACCATTTTCCATTCTGTTTTCTCTTGCACCGATTCACATTCCCACCAACAGTGCACAAGGGTTCCCTTTTCCCTCCACCCTCCCCAGCACTTACTTCTTGTATTTTGGATGATAGCCATCCTAACGGGTATGAGGTGACATTGCACCGCGGTTCTGCTGTATACTTTCCTGACGATTAGTGAGCATTTTCTTTTCATGTGCCTGTTGGCCATCTGTACATCTTTGTAAAATGTTTTTTCGGGTCCTGAGCCCATTTTAAAATCAGGCTATTTGTTTGTTTGTTTTTTTTGCTATTGAGTTATGTAAGTTCTTTTATAGTTTGGATATTGACCCCTTATCAGATGAGGGATTTGTAAATACTTTTCCCCCTTCTGTGGTTGTCTCTTCACTTTATTAATCGTTTCCTTTGCTACGCATATGCTTTTTCGTTAGATTCAGCCCTGCTTGTTTATTTTTGCTTTTGTTGCCTGTGCTTTTGATGTCACATCCAAAAAGTCTGCCAAGACCAATAGCAAGGAGCTTTTCCTCCATGTTTTCTTCTAGGACTTTTACGGTATCATGTCTTACATCCAAGTCTTTCATCCATTTTGAGCTGATTTTAGTGCGATAAGGATCCAATTTCATTCTTTTGCATGTGGCTGTTCAGTTTTCCCAGCACCTTTATCAAAGAAGCTGTCCTTTCTTCGCTGTGCATTCTTGGCAACTTTGTTGAAGATTGTTGTTTTTTGTTGTTGTTGTTGTTCAGTCACTAAGTCATGTCCGACTCTCTGCGACCCCATGGACTGTAGCCCGCCAGGCTCCACTGTCCATGGAATTTTCCAGGCAAGAATACTAGAGTGGGTTGCCATTCCCTTCTCCAGGGGATCTTCCTGGACCAGGCTGGTTGACTATATATGCCTGGGTTTGTTTCTGGGCTTTCTGTTTTGTTCTAAACAGATATATGTGTCTGTTTGCCAGCACTATACTCTTTGATTACTAAAGCTTTGTGATCTAGTTTGAATCAGGAAGTGTATACCTCCAAATTTGTTCTCCTTTCTCAAGGCCTCTTTGGATTTTGGTTCTTCTGTGCTCACATAAGAATTTTAGGGTTGTTTTTCTATCTCTGTAAACTGTGCCATGGGAATTTTTTTAGGGATTACACTGAATCCATAGGTTGCTTTGGGTAGTATAGACATTTGAATCATATTTATTCTTCCAATCCTTGTACACAGGATATCTTTCCAATTAATTGTGATATCTTCAATTTCTCTCATCAGTGTTTTAGAGTTTTCAGTGTATAGACCTTTCATCAGTTCAGTTCAGTTCAGTCGCTCAGTCGTGTCTGATCTTTGTGACCCCATGAATTGCAGCACTCCAGGCCTCCCTGTCCATCACCAACTCCCAGAGTTCACCCAAACTCATGTGCATCGAGTTGGTGATGCCATCCAGCAATCTCATCCTCTGTCGTCCCCTTCTCCTCCTGCCCTCAATCCCTCCCAGCATCAGGGTCTTTTCCAATGAGTCAACTCTTCGCATGAGGTGGCCAAAGTATTGGAGTTTCAGCCTTAGCATCAGTCCTTCCAACGAACACCCAGGACTGATCTCCTTTAGGATGGACTGGTTGGATCTCCTTGCAGTCCAAGGGACTCTCAAGAGTCTTCTCCAACACCACAGCTCAAAAGCATCAATTTTTTGGTGCTCAGCCTTCTTCAGTCCAACTCTCACATCCATACATGACCACTGGAAAAACCATAGCCTTGACTAGACGGATCTTTGTTGGCAAAGTAATGTCTCTGCTTTTCAGTATGCTATCTAGGTTGGTCATAATTTTTCTTCCAAGGAGTAAGCGTCTTTTAATTTCATGGCTGCAATCACCATCTGCAGTAATTTTGGAGCCCCAAAAAATGAAGTCTGACACTGTTTCCACTGTTTCCCCATCTATTTCCCATGAAGTGATGGGACCAGATGCCATGATCTTAGTTTTCTGAATGTTGAGGTTTAGGCCAACTTTTTACTCTCCTCTTTCACTTTCATCAAGAGGCTTTTCAGTTCCTCTTCACTTTCTGCCATAAGGGTGGTGTCATCTGCATATCTGAGGTTATTGATATTTCTCCTGGCAATCTTGATTCCAGCTTGTGTTTCTTCCAGTCCAGCATTTCTCATGATGTACTCTGCATATAAGTTAAATAAGCAGGGTGACAATATACAGCCTTGACGTACTCCTTTTCCTATTTGGAACCAGTCTGTTGTTCCATGTCCAGTTCTAACTGTTGCTTCCTGACCTGCATACAGGTTTCTCAAGAGGCAGGTCAGGTGGTCTGGTATTCCCTTCTCTTTCAGAATTTTCCACAGTTTCTTGTGATCCACACAGTCAAAGGCTTTGGCATAGTCAATAAAGCAAAAATAGATGTTTTTCTGGAACTCTCTTGCTTTTTCGAGAGCTTTCATAGCCGTGGTTTAATTTATTCCTAGGCATCCCATTCTTTTTTGATGCTGTTGTAAATGAGATAGTTTTCATAACTTCTTTTGCAGATAGTTTGCTGTTAGTGTATAGATATACAACTTATATTTGTATGTTGACTTTGTATCCTGCGACTTTACAGAATTCGTCATTCATTCAACTGTGTTTTGGTTGAGTCTTCAGGATTTTCTATGTGTAAGATCATGTCATTTGTATACAGAGACAAGTTTTTTCCAATTTTTAGTGATTTTTATCTCTTTTTCTTTCTGAATTATTCTAAGGCTTCCAATGCTGTGTTGAATAGAAGTGGTAAGAATGGACACCCTTGTCTTGTTCTTGATGTTGGAGAGAAAGCTTTCAGCTTTTCATCATTGAGTGTGATTTTAGCTGCAGGCTTATCGTGTGCATTTTATGATGTGCTCAGTGCTCAGTCATGTCCAGCTCTTTGCGTCCCCATGGACTGTAGCCCGCCAGACATGGGCTTATCATACATAGGCTTTATTACATAGAGGCACAATCCTTCTATTCCTAGTTGAGTATTTTTATCATGAAAGGGTGTTGAATTTTGTCAAATGCTTTTTCTGCACTTGCTGACGTGATCGTATGATTTTTAATAACTTTATTTATCTATTTATTGACTGTGCTGGGTTTTCACTGCTGTGAAAACCCAGTGTCACGACTGGAGACACTGCTTGTCTCCAGTCGTGACGAGCAGGGGCTACTCTCTAGCTGCAGCCCACAGGCTGATAGCAGTGGCCTCTCCTGTTGCAGACACAGGCTCTAGGGCGTGCGGGTTTCAGTAGCTATGACATGTGGGCTCAGTAGTTGCGGCTCCCAGGCTCTAGAGCACAGGCTCAATAGTTGTGGCACCTGGGCTTAATTGCTCCATAGGCCTGTGGGATCTTCCCAGCCCAGGGATTGAACCTATGTCTTCTGCATTAGTAGGCAAATTCTTTACCACTGAGCCACCAGGGAAGCCCAACCATATGATTTTTATCCCTCATTCTGTGAATGTGGTATATTGCATTTATTTATTTGGGTGTATTGAACCATCCTTGCATCCCAGGATTGAGTTCCACTTGAGCATGGTGTATAATCCTTTTAATGTGCTATCGAATGTGGTTTGCTAGTACAGATGGCTCTTCATATACATGGTTTTTGCATCAGTGGATTCAACTAACCAAAGATGGAAATTTTGATCTGCAGTTGGTGGAATTCAAGGATGCAAAACCCATGAACACAGAGAGCCACCTGTTTATTTGCTGAAAGCTCCACATACAAGCAGCTTCGCACACTCCAAAGCCCCTGCTGTTCAAAGGTCAGCTGTGTTTGGCTGAAAATCTTGCATCTGTATTCATCAGAGATATTGGTCTGTAGTTTTCTCTTCTTGTATCCTTGTCTGGCTTTGGTATGAGGGTGATGCTAGCCTTGTAAAATTAATATGGACATGTTCTCTCCTCTTTATTGTTTTGGATGAGTTGAGAATTACTGGTGTTAAGTTCTTCTATAAATGTTTGGTAGAGTTCACTAGTGAAGCCATCTGGCTTACCTGTTTTGGGAGGTTTTTGATTACTCTTTTATCTCCTTGCTCGTTGTTGGCTATTCAGGTTTTCTTTATTCGTGATTCAGCCTTGGTAGTTTGTCTGTTTCTATGAATTTATCTGGTTCTTCTAGGTTATCCACTCTGTCAGTGTGTGAGTATTCATAGTGGTCTCTTAGGAGCCTTTGCATTTCTGTGGTATTCATTGCAATGTCTCCTCTTTCATTTCTGATTTTATTTATTTGTGTCTTCTCTTTTTTCTCAGTCCAGTTAAACATTTGTCAATTTTGTTCACCTCTTCAAAAAGCCAACTCTTGTTGTATGGATCTTTTTCTTGTCTCTCTAGCCTGTACTTCCTTCATGTCTGCTCTGACCCTCATTATTTCCTTCCTTCTGAGCACTTTCAGAACAGCGCCCAGCTCATGATAGGCACTCAGTAAATATGAGTGGATTCAGTTGTTGAATGAATGGATTGAATGAATAAATCAAAAGCCAAGACAGCTCCCTGTGGTGCCCCCACCCTCAACCCCACGAGAAGAAAGTCAGCCCTTTGGGAGGGGAGGGTGGAAACCTGTTACTCTGGGCCAGACCTATGGCCACAGCTCTCCCTGGAGAGCAGGGAGAAGCGAGGAGCAGCCTCCTGCAGCTTTTAGGTCCCTGAGCTCAGGATGCAGGGTATGCAGCGGTGAGGCTGGTATGAACACAGATGGGGGCGCTGGCGGTCTGCACAGAGGTCACCCACGAGCCCTTGTCTGGAACGAGATGGAATCAGGATCAAGTTCCTGTTTTGCCCACTCACCAGACATGTAACCTCAGGCAAGCCACATAAGCCATCAACACCTTGGCTTTCCTCGTCGAGTCAGGCAAATGAGGCCTCCTGGAGAGTGATGTTCTGAGGATTAAGAGGGTGTCTGTGAAAGGGCTTTGCGCCGGGCCTGGCTTGCCGACACAAATGAAACTGCAGCTGTTACTATCATGGGCAAATTTATCTGAACCCTCCTCGAATTTAATTTCTATTTTCGGCCTAAACGGCCTCCCAAGGAGACCAGGTTCCCAGGCCTTCTGGCAGTCAAGTAAACAGTGCTTCCTTTTCTATGTCCCAAAACCACCCCTGTCAGCTTCAAAGGGGCCTCTCAGTTCTAATATTCCCAGATCGATGGGCTGCGGAGATGAGGGGGTGCTGCCAGGAGAGGGCTGGAGATGAGTCAAGGCTTGGGGTCTCGCGTGGAGGGCACCTGGGCTGAAGAGACTCTGGTCGTTAGTTCCAGCCCCACTTTCTGCTCTGGGCTCACGTCTCCCCGCTGATATGCGGGGAATGTGAACGCACAGCCCTGTTCCCACACATCTCAGGTGCGCCAGGGAAGCCAGGGCATGGAACACTGGACACGGGATCCACCTGGGCCCATCCGGTGACCACTCAACCCCACTGAGCCTAGTGTCTTGGCTCTAAAATGGGACCCACCCTTCCTTCATGGGATTCATGATGTGAACCACTGGATGCTATGGCCCGTGGCCCTCAAGAGTTGGCCATCTGCTTTCTCCATGACCCTGAGTAACCCTTCACCTTCCTGGGCCTCGGTTTCCGCACCCCACAACCTGAAACTGAAACATGGGCTCCTTGCAGTGACCTCCCTGAGTCCAGCCATTCCCACAGACGCCAGTGCTCATCCTTTGTTTCCCTGATGGTTTGTGCATGGCCAGGAACCAAGCTGAGAAGCGTGAGAAAAGTCAAGGGGCTTAGGCTCCTGCACCTTTAGTAGTGTGTGCCCCTGGCCCCACGCACACAACTCACCACCTCCACCCAGCCCATCAGGAGGGTCTGCCAAAACCCATGGCACCAGCAGGGGCCTGAGGCCAGATCCCAACGAGAGGTGTCCCCAGGCCAGCCCACTGTGAATGAGTGGATGACGAGTCCAGAGCCCACAGGAAGCCAAAGAGGGCACAAACCAGCCTGACCTCAAGGGTGTGGAGCTTGCTCAAACTCATGCCCATCAAGTCAGTGATGCCATCCAACCATCTTTTCCTTTGTCATCCCCTTCTCCTCCTGCCTTCAATCTTCCCCAGCATCAGGGTCTTTTCTGATGAGTCGACTCTTTGCCAAAGTTGACAGGTGGCCAAAGTATTGGAGCTTTAGCATCAGTCCTTCTAATGAATATTCAGGACTGATTTCCTTTAGGATTGACTGGTTTGATCTCTTTGCAGTCCAAGGGGCTCACAAGTGTCTTCTCTAGCACCGCAGTTCAAAAGCATCAGTTCTTTGGCGCTCAACCTTCTTTATAGTCCAACTCTCACATCCATCATGACTACTGGAAAAATCATAGCTTTGACTAGACAGACCTTTGTTGCAAAGTACCGTCTCTGCTTTTTAATATGCTGTCTAGGTTTGTGATAGCTTTTCTTCCAAGGAGCAAGCATCTTTTAATTTCATGGCTGCAGTCACCATCTGCAGTAATTTTGTAGCCCAAGAAAATAATTCTGTCACCGTTTCCATTGTTTCCCCATATCTATGATGGGACCAGGTGCCATGATCTTAGTTTGTACCTGTGTGTGTACCTGCGTGTATACCTGCATGTGTACTTATGTGTGTGTGTACCTTCATGTGTACTTGTGTGTATATACCTATGCATGTACCTGTGTGTGTACCTGCATGTATACCTGTGTGTGTACCTCAACAAGTACCTGTGTGTATGCAAGTATACCTGTGTGTACCTGTATGTGTGTACCTGTGTGTATGTATCTGTGTGTGTGTGTCTGGGTGTGTACCTGCACCTGTACCTATGTGTCTGCATGTGTACCTGTGCATGTACCTGAATGTGTACCTGTGTGTACCTTCCTGTGTGTCTATCTGTGTGAATGTGTGTGTGTACAGACACAATTATTTTTGGTGTCACCATCATTCTCTATAAGCTGCTGAGGGATCTGGAGGGCCTCAGATCCCTCAGTTCCTCCAGAACTTTCTGGAGGGCCAAGTCAGGAAGTGGGGGTGAGTGAAGAAGACAAAATGGTGGAAGGGAGCTGCCACCCTCCTGGTGGCGCCACAGCGGGCAGCAGACTGGTCCTACTGACAGCCGGGAAGACCCCTGTTTGCAGGAGCTGCATCCCACTCTGTGGAGATGGGCCAGGAGCCCCAGCCAGGGAGGGCTCAGCGGATTTGTGCTGAGTCCCTGCCATCTTGCCAGCAGGCCAACCTGGGGCAAGCACCAAAAACCCTTCAGGGAGTTCAGTTTACTCCACTGTGAAATGGGACTGGAGTTGGAGTTGTTGTCAGTGATGCACCCCAGGCGCATGCTGGGCACCTTGCCAGCTCCCCACAGAGCCCCAGCAGCTGAGGTGGGCTGCTTCTGGCTGGGTGGAGCTCCTGGGTGCCTTCTTCTGGGAAATGGGGTTGGGAGGCTGTGGTACATCCCCAGGTGAGTGTGAGGGGCACCTGACCCTAACCCTAACCCTGTGCCCCTTGGGGACCAGAAATGAGCCCGGAGTGACAGAGAGCATAAGCTCAGAGGCCTGGGCCTGTACCCTAATGCCCGCCTACTGCCCCCCAGGTGGGCCTGCCACCTCAGTGTTCTCACTGGGCAGGTGGACATGGCAACCACACTTCAGGGACTGTGAGGAGTTCCCCAGGCCCCCAGAGGAGCCCCTTCCTGAGCAGAGACCCAGGGCTGATCCTGTATGGCAGCTGAGCGGGGGGGAAAA
>SJXQ01009330.1:480824-505548 GCA_006408695.1 Aepyceros melampus
CCCCAAATCCCTGCTAACCAGGACCCCAAAGGCACCCACTAGTACCCACCACCTGCCCTCCCTCACCAGAGGGCAGGCCCATGATGGTGAATTCTAAGTGTGTGACGTCATTCAGAACGTACTCTTGTGTGTGGTCTTTTTTTAAGTCAACGTTATGTATCTGAGATTCTCCCACGTGTTGGGATGTGTCATGTCCCATGGTGTGAAGGTACCACGTTTTGGTGTCTGCACTGCTATTGGTGGAGTTTGGGCTTGTTTTCAGCACAGGGAGATTACAACTGCATCGCAGTGAACATTCTTAAATCTGCCTGTGTGCTCGTGGCTGCGCCCATTTGTGTTGGACCGTCCCCAGAAGGAGAACCACCGGTCACTGGATGGGCATATGCTCGACCACCAAACTCACGTTCCAAGCATTTGTGGCAAGCTGCCTTCAGCCAGCCACACCTGAGCATTCCCGCGTCTCTGTCTACCAGCCAACATTTGGTACTATCTGTTCTTATGGTTTGTTTTCTTGGTGTGTGTATGTGCTTTTCCATTTTAGTTATTGTGGTCTGTGTGTGCAAGCCAGTAACTTGTGTTTCATTTCACTGTTGACTAAGGACCTTGAGAACTTTTCCAAAAAATATTGGCCATTGAGACACCCTCTTTTGTAAAGTGTTTGCCCTAATCTTTGGCCGCTTATCTAAGATGCTGTTGCCTTTTTCTTATTGATTTTAGAAATATTTAAAAATATTTTCTAAATACTACCTCTTTGTTGGGAAAAAAGTACTGCAAATATATTCTCAAACTCTGTTTTGTCTTTTCTTTTTTTTTCTCCAACATTTGATTATGAAAATGTCTAAATATAAAGCTTGAAAGAATGCTACAGTGACCACCACACACCCACCACCCAGATCCTGTGATTAACACTGAATATACTTGCTTTGGCATATCTCTGTGTATCTATTGGCCTATCAAATGCATCTTATTTTTTTATGCATTTCAAGATAAGTTGCAGACATTAGTACACATTGCCCAAAATATTGAACATGTGTACCACTCACTAAGTACCAGAATTTGTTTATGGTTCTGGATTTTCTTTTCATGAAAATTTATGTGCAATGAAATGCACAGATCTTAAAGATGCCATTCAGAAGTCTCAACAAATATAGGCCCAAATCTGTCAAGATACAGAACCCCAGACAGTGCCTCAAACCCCTTGTCAGGACTCCCAGAGGGAGAAGTCACTAAATTTCATTTATATAAAGATCTAGAACAAGGAAAACTGAGCTCTGGTGGGAAAATCTGAAAAGTGAGGACATCTGAAAACTAAGACTCTTCACAGCCAGAAAAAGTAATAAAAATTTTGTTCTAGTTCTTTCTGTATGCTGGATGCAAATTCTTTGTCAGATGTGTGCTTTGCAAGTGTTTCCTCCCAGTCTGTGGTTTGTCTATTCATTTTCTTCATGATGGTTTTTGATGAGCAATGGTTTTTCAATTTTTTGAAATCTAATTTATAAATATTTTTAGTACATGGTATTGCTTTTTATGTCCTGAGAAACTTTTACCAATCCCCAAGTTGTGAAGATATTCATCGAAATTTTATTTAAAAGCATTATACTTTTAGCCTCTACACTCAGGTCTACTGTGGTCCATCTTGAAGAATCTGGGTGTGCAGACACCCAGCTGTGCCTGAACCATTTGTTGAGAAGATGTTGAATTGCTTTAGCACTTCTGTTGAAAATCAAATGACTCAGTGTGAGTCTATCTCTGAACTACTGGTTCTGTTCTGTTGATCTGTTTATTGACTGTTATGTCAGAACCCTACTGACTAATTCTTACAGCTTTAGAATGAAGTCTTAAATTCATGTAGTATTAGTTCTTCAACTGTGTTCTTGTTTTTCAGTGTTGGTCCTTTAGAATCAGCTTGTCAGTTTCTCACAAAGGTCCTGATAAGATTTTTGTCAGAATTGTGTAAACTTAAAGATCAGCTCAAGACCTTTGGCTTCTGTACAGGATGTAGAATTCTGGAAAGAGCTTTGCTGCCAGCCTCACAACAGTTCACCACCTATTTTCCATTTCAGGTGCTCTTCTTTCCTTCCAGAAGATCTGAATTTCTCTCTGGTATCGTTTCCCTTCAGCCTTAAGAACTTTGCTTAGTTTTTCTCATAAGGCAGGCTGACTGCTGACAAATCCTCCTAGTGACAATATATTCATTTCACCTTCATTATTGAAGAATATTTTTGCTGGAGATAAAATCTCAGGTTGTCAGTTTTTAAGTTTAATTTTAGCACTTCAAACATGTTCTACTGGCTTCTGGTTCCTTTTGATTTTGTGAGAATTACATGGTAATTTGGGTCATTTTTCCCCTGGACTTTTCAGTTCAGTTCAGTTCAGTTCAGTCGCTCAGTCGTGTCTGACTCTTTGCAACGCTATGGACTGCAGCATGCCAGGCCTCCTGTCCATCACCAACTTCCAGAGTTAGCTCAAACTCATGTCCATTGAATCAGTGATACCATCCAACCATCTCATCCTCTGTCATCCCCTTCTCCCGCCTTCAATCTTTTACAACATCAGGATCTTTTCAAATGAGTCAGCTCTTCGCATCAGGTGGCCAAAGTATTGGAGTTTCAGCTTCAACATTAGTCCTTCCAATGAATACTCAGGACTGATTTCCTTTAAAATGGTTTGGTTGGATCTCCTTGCAAGTCAAAGGACTCGCAAGAGTCTTCTCCAACACCACAGTTCAAAAGCATCAATTCTTTGGCGCTCAGCTTTCTTTATAGTCCAACTCTCACATCCATACATGACTTCTGGAAAAACCATAGCCTTAACTAGATGGACCTTTGTTGGCAAAGTAATGTCTCTGCTTTTGAATATGCTATCTAGATTGGTCATAACTTTTCTTCCAAGGAGTAAGTGTCTTTTAATTTCATGGCTACAATCACCATCTGCAGTGATTTTGGAGCCCAGAAAAATAAAATCTGACACTGTTTCCACTGTTTCCCTGTCTGTTTGCCATGAAGTGATGGGACTGGATGCCATGATCTTAGTTTTCTGAATGTTGAGCTTTAAGCCAACTTTTTCCTCTCCTCTTTCACTTTCATCAAAAGGTTCCTTAGTTCTTCTTCACTTTCTGCCATAAGGGTGGTGTCATCTGCATATCTGAGGTTATTGATGTTTTTCCCAGCAATCTTGATTCCAGCTTGTGCTTCATCCAGCCCAGCATTTCTCATGATGTACTCTGCATATAAGTTAAATAAGCAGAGTGAATATACAGCCTTGATGTACTCCTTTTCCTATTTGGAACCAGTCTGTTGTTCCATGTCCAATTCTAACTGTTGCTTCCTGACCTGCACATAGGTTTCTCAAGAGGCCAGCCAGGTGGTCTGGTATTCCCATCTCTTTCAGAATTTTCCACGGTTTCTTGTAATCCACACAGTCAAAGGCTTTGGCATAGTCAATAAAGCAGAAATAGATGTTTTTCTGGAACTCTCTTGCTTTTTCTATGATCCACCAGATGTTGGCAATTTGATCTCTGGTTCCTCTCCTTTTTCTAAAACCAGCTTGAACATCTGGAAGGTCATGGTTGTTGAAGCCTGACTTGGAGAATTCTGAGCATTACTTTACTAGCGTGTGAGATGAGTGCAATTGTACAGTAGTTTGAGCATTCTTTGGCATTGCCTCTCTTTGGGACTGGAATGAAAACTGACCTTTTCCAGTCCTGTAGCTACTGCTGAGTTTTCCAAATTTGCTGGCATATTGAGTGTAGCACTTTCACAGCATCATCTTTTAGGATTTGAAAAAGCTCAACTGGAATTCCATCCCCTCCACCAGCTTTGCTCTTAGTGATGCTTCCTAAGGCCCACTTGACTTCATATTCCAGAATGTCTGGCTCTAGGTGAATGATCACACCATCATGATTATATCTGGGTCATGAAGATCCTTTTTGTACAGTTCTTCTGTGTATCTTGCCACCTCTTCTTAATATCTTCTGCTTCTGTTAGGTCCATACCATTTCTGTCCTTTATTGAGCCCATCTTTGCATGAAATGTTCCCTTGGTATCTCTAATTTTCTCGAAGAGATCTCTAGTCTTTCCCATTCTGTTTTTTCCTCTGTTTCTTTGCATTGATCACTGAGGAAAGCTTTCTTATCTCTCCTTGCTATTCTTTGGAACTCCGCATTCAAATGAGTATAGCTTTCCTTTTCTCCTTTGCTTTTCACTTCTCTTCTTTTCACAGCTATTTGTAAGTCCTCCTCAGACAGCCATTTTGCTTTTTTTGCATTTTTTTCCCTTGAGGATGGTCTTGCTCCCTGTCTCCTGTATAATGTCATGAACCTCCGTTCATAGTTCATCAGGCATTCTATCTATGAGATCTAGTCCCTTAAATCTATTTCTTATCTTTGGTTGCTTTCAAGACTTTTTTTACCTGTGATTTTTAGAAGTTTGATTGTGACATACCTAAATGTAATTTTCATTGTACTTCTTTTGCTTGGGATCTAGTGAGTTTCTTACATCTATAAAGCTAAGTCTTCCACCAAATTGAAGAAATTTTCAGCTGTTGTCCAAATAACTTTTTGCCCCATTTCTATCCTCCTCCCTCTGCAACTCCAATTACATGTATTTTGGAACTTTGGGTATTATTCTGAAGGTCCTTGAGTTTCTGTGATATTTAATTTCTGTCTTTATGCTTTCAGATTAGATAATTTCCATTGATCTGTGTTCACGTTCATTGATATTTTTCTCTGTCATCTGCATTCTGCTGTACAGCCCATCTAGTGATATTTTTATTTCACACATTGTATTTTTTAGCTCTAGAACTTCCATTTGCTTCCTTTTCATAGTTTCTGTTCTTTTCTTGAGGTTTTCTATCTTTTCACTTATTACAAACACAGTTTCCTTTATATCCTTGAGTCTAATGAAATAGATACTTTAAAATCCTTGTCTACTAAATCTAACATTTGGGTCACACCAGAGTTGGCCTCTGTTGGTTGTCTTGATAAAGAGTCACATTTTCTTGTTTCTTTATATGTCTGACAATTTTGGATTGCTCCCCAGTTGTGAGTGACATGTTTTAGAAACTCTGGATTCCATTATATTTGTCCCTTTACATTTCCACATAAATTTTAGACTGACTTGTTGATTTCAAAAAAGCCACTGGAATTTTGATTGGAACTGTATTGAGTCCATAGGTCAGTTTGGGATGATTGACATTTTTAAACCATTGAGTCTCCCGACTTGTGCATCTGGTACAAACCCCGACATTTATTTTGTTCTTACTGAACTTCCGTCAGTGATGTGATGCAGTTTTCTGCATGAAGCGTTTACGCATCTTTCATGAATTTATTCCTAGATAGTTTCTGTTTGGGGATGTTTCAAACAGCGTTTTCTAAATTTCATTTTCTGGCTTTTCGTGGAGCTGCTGAAATAGCACTGTTGGGATCTCTGAGCCAGATCCCAGCCCTGCTGCGTGTTCACCTCATGATGTCAGGCAGATTCAAACTCCCGTTCTCTCGTCTGCAGAGCGGAGGCTACGCTGAGGTACTGGGTGCTTGTCGAGGCTTTGACCCTCAGCATCGTCTCCCTTCTTTGGCTGATGTCATTCTCCCTACCTGCTGGGGATCTGGCCAGTGTCGTCTCCACCCACAGCTGCAGGGATCAGAGCATCCATCCCCCAGCCTCTGTGACCATCCAGAGGCTGTGACGTGTACTCTGGGCTGTCAGAAGGGACCACTTGCTGCTGGACCAGGAGGCCCTGAGGCTGCACTGTGGGAGAAAGCAGCCAGCAGGGGCTGGGCCACCACTGGCCTTTCCCTTCATGTGAGCCAAACACACCTTTTCCAACTTTGGTCCTTTTGGGCCAGGTTTTCTGTCATTTGCCACTAGAATGTCCTTGCAATGAGGCGTCAACTACATGGGACTGGAGTGGCCTTGGGGCCAAGCTTGGTCATAAATGTCCTCCACCATAGTTGCAAATATGAGCTGTGATGAGGGCAGGTGATGGGACTGAAAGTGAAAGTGAAAGTCACTCAGTTGTGTCTGACTCCTTGTGACTCCATGGAATTATTTGGAGTGGGTAGCCATTCCCTTCTCCAGGGGATCTTCCTAACCCAGGGATTGTACCCAGGTCTCCCACATTGCAGGCTGATTCTTACCATCTGAGCCACAAGGGAAGCCCAAGAATACTGGAGTGGGTTGTCTTTTCCTTCTCCATGGGATCTTCCCAACCCAGGAATCAAACTGAGGTCTCCTGCATTGCAGGTGGATTCTTTACCAGCTGAGCCACTAGGGAAGCCCTGATGGGACCAAGGGCCCCTCTTAACTCATCCCAACAGAGGGGCACTACCTCACAAGCCATCAGCCTGAAGGAGAGCAGTCAGGTTCCCAGGCCCAAGTTCATTTCCTCTATATCCTGCCTCCATCTGGTCACTACAGGCACTGACTTTCCCACCGCTGCACCGGAGCTGCCGTGTTTATGAGGGGGGTGTGATTCTGACTCTCCAAGAACTCTTGTGGGGATTCAGGTGCTGCCGTGTGTGAAGCACAACCGCTGGGCACGTGGTTTATTCTCAGGGTGACCTAATCCCTTATCATCACTTACCCCATGCACGCTTTCCCTGTGGTCACCGTAACAAACAGCTGCACACTTAGAGGCTTCAAGCCACATACATCGGTCATCTCACTGTCCTGGAGGTCAAGAAGTCTCACTGAGCTAAAGTCAAGGGGTCAGCAGAACCACACGCCTCCCAGGAGTGAGTCTGTTCCCTTGCCTGTTCCAGCTTCTGGTACACTTAAATTTCTTGGCTCGTGTCCCCTTGCTCCATCTTCAAAACCAGCCAGTGACATCTTCAGACCTCTCATGGACTCTGAGCACTCTGCCTCCCTCTCACCAGGACTGTCCTGGTGACAGTGCCCCACTAGGATAATCCAGGGTCATATCCCATCTCGGGAACACTAACTTGTCCACCTCTGCACAGAGCCGTGCAGGGTAGCATTCATAGGATCTGGGGTTAGGACATGGACAACTTTGGGAGTCATTATTCTGTTCTCCACAGGTGCTTTCCCCAGGGACCCAAGGAGGGGAGGGTTGGGGCTAAGGCTGGGGTGGGGACTCATCCAATCTACAAGTTTATCAGAACTGCTCCAGCAGTGGAATCACAGAGACATGGTGAGTCAGGTTTCCACCTCCTGGCCCCCATCCCCCTGAGTCTACAATCCCTTGAAGCCCCAGGCTCCCCGAGTCTACACTCACTTAAGGCCCTAGGCCCCCGTGCCTACACTCCCAGAGGCCCCAGTTCCCCTCTGTCTACACTGCCTTGAGGCCTCAATCCCCCTGTGTCTACACTGCCTTGAAGCCCAATCCCCCTGTGTCTACATTGCCTTGAGGCCCAGTCCCCCTGTGTCTATAGTCCCTTGGGGCCCAATCCCCCTGTGTCTACACTGCCTTGAGGCCCCAATCCCCTTGTGTCTGCACTCCCTTGAGGCCCCAATCCCCCTGTGTCTACATTCCCTTGAGGCCCCAATCCCCCTGTGTCTACACTCCCTTGAGGCCCAATGCCCCTGTGTCTACACTGCCTTGAGGCCCCAATCCCCCTGTGTCTACACTGCCTTGAGGCCCCAATCCTGTGTCTTCACTCCCTTGAGGCCAATTCCCCTTGTGTCTACACTCCCTTGAGGCCCAGTCCCCCTGTGTCTGCACTGCCTTGAGGCCCAGTCCCTTCCTCCTGGGATGGTGGAGTCACCCATGCTCTGCCTTAGGAGAGCAGGGAGGATCCCTTTTGGAGACTCCAACTAGAGATTGTAAGGTGCTTGACCCTTTCTCATTCACTTGTTTATTTTGAAATCATTTATGAAAACATTTTAATTGCTAAAACAGCACAGAGTTCAGATACACCTCCCTCTCCTCCCCTAGTTTGTGCCCAGTGCAGAGCATAAGGGGACGGTTTATGTTGACACTGGACAGTCCGTGGCCCTCCAGCCTCAGCAGACTCACTGGCTGCTCCCTCAGGCCCTTCCTCTGGCTGGGGTCCAGCCAGGCCCCACACGGCATCAGCTGGTTGTAGCACCTTAGTCTCTTCTTATCAGGGACCTCAATCTCCTATGCCCTTGATGGTTCTGAGAGGGAGCACTGGCCAGCTCTTCTCAGAATATCCTATAATTGTGTTTTTTTATATTTTTCACAACGAGACACTGGTGTGCATTTTGGCGGGAATCCACGGAGGTGATGGCATGTCCCTCTGGCGTGTGAACCTGGGGCCACCCATGCCTTTGGGTCGACTCCCGTCACTTGGCTGGTGCTGCATTGCTGGGCTGTAAGCACCTCCTTTTCTCTTTGTAATTAGGAAGCATCTTGTGTGACCGTGTGAGTGTTCTCTCTCCTGGAGCTCAGGCGAGCTAATTTCGACATCTGTGGAAGGTTCTTGCTGGAACAGCTCTTTCTGGCGAGCTCGAGGCAGAGAACACCCCTGCGCTGAGCCCCGGGCCACGCAGTGAGCCTGCCCTCCCCCGCACAGGGGCTGGAGCTCACGGACACTGCTTTACTCTCTTGGTTATAATCCACTTGTCATTGTTGTTCAGTCACTCAGTCGTGTCCAACTCTTTGTGACCTCATGGACTGCAGCATGCCAGGCTCCCCTGTCCTTCACTACCTCCCAGAGTTTGCTCAAACTCATGTCCATTGAGTCAGTGATGCCATCCAACCATCTCATCCTCTGTTTCCCCTTATCCTTCTGCCTTCAGTGTTTCCCAGTATCAGGGTCTTTACCATCATTATTGATTGTGTTGCTGAAACTGCCCCAAACTTGCCTGGTCTTTCCGCACTTGAACTGGAACCATCGCTAGAATTTTGTGCTTAAAGTAAAAGCAAACACTCCTTTGCTCAGGGCTCTCGACCCCTGTAGACCACACAGGAGTCCCTACCTCATCCTTAGACCCCAGAGGCACTGTGACAGTTCAGAAAGACATGCAGAATGGCGCCGGTGACAATGTTCAACTCTCAAGGGAGGTTCCGGGGGCGGAGGCACCTCTTGGGGGTCCCCCTAACCACAGGAGCTGCTGTCATTCTTCCAAAATGAAAATGTGTCTTACCCATGACCTCACGTCACCAAAACTGACCCTCATGTGTCCGCATTTTGTCTGGGAGTTTCAGGAAGTAGATTTTCATGTTCTGGGTTGGGGGCGACCTAGGGGGGGAGGACCTTCTCCAGGCACCCTCGCTAGGCTTCCGGGGTCCCCAGAGACACTGCCACAGTTCCGGGTTCTTGTTTCCTTCCAGACCAGCTGAAGGAAGCTTTATAACAGGGGTCTCGGGCACCAGCCAGGGCCTGGCAGGGGGGCCTGCTCAGAAGGCTGAAGTCGGGGGTTCTTGGAGGCAGTGGAACCATCCCCTGGGGGAGCACTATCATTGTCCCAGATCCTGGAGGGCACTGCTGGCCCTGCGGACAGGCTCTTCCACATCTGGCTGTGCACAGGCCACCCTGCACGGGAAGTGTCGCATAACCCTCACCTCTGGAGCACCCCAGAGGACCTCCTCGGCAGCTCCTGTTTTCCCTCCATCACAGTGTTCATGACCTTAACACACATTGCCTTTCTCAGGAACACAGCTGCTGACTGAGCCTGGGGAGGTGTTAATTCTGCTTTTCGGAGGTCAACCAGGCATCTGTGTTCCCTTGGGACATCTTGTGGGCAGGACACTGGACATGAAGCCCCCTTCATCCTACATGTGAGCTGCCCCTCACTGGGATTCTACAAACAGGGGCAAACAGCTGGGTCTCCATCCTGGGTCCTGCTCCTGCCTCTGGACACGTGCCTGCCTCTGAAATAGCCCAACGGGAGAGCTAAAGCCCAGGGGCCCAGGACACGTGGTGGGGCTAAGAGACGAAAGGGTCTGAGAGAGCTGGAGCCCACGCTTCTCTTCCACCAGGAAGCCCATGAAGAGGGCCCTCACCTCTCTCCTCATGCCCAGGGCATGGGAACACTCACCACGACATGAACATAAGGTCTCTGAGGTCTTCAGGAGGCAGGTGTGTCACAGGCATGAGATAAACTAAAGCAGGCTCTTGGGAAGCAGAGCAGAGCGACTGTGACTGCAAAGAGGAAGCTGTTACATGAGTACTCTTTATGCCAAGTCCTCCCAAGTGTGTGCTGACCAGCCAGCCCCCACCAGGCACCGCCGTCTCCCCAGGGCGCCCCTGGGAGCCAGACCCACTATTGTCAGACAGTCACTGGCTCCAGTCCCTGGGTCCAGGGCCCCGTCTGAAATGCTGAACAATCTGTGAAGAAACCAGCTTTCCAAGGGACGTATTTATGAAAAACCAGGAGCGGCCCCCAGGCTGGGGACTCGGGGGAGGCGTTGCGGAAGTCCCTGGTGCCCGCACATGAAAGCCGCCATCGACCTCCATCCTGGATGCGTGTCCTCCTCCCAATGCAGAGAGAGGAAGTGCAATATTATTTTAGGACCAGCCTCTGCATAATAGCCAACGAGGGCAGAGAGAACAATCCAGCGCTTATATCAGACACAAGCAGGCCTGTCTTGCTCCCCCACCTCTGCCCTGGGAAGGGCATCAAGGGCCTGGACCTTCTGGACAGATGGCCGAGCCTGTGGGTCGGGCTCTGGAGCCAGTCACAGCCTCAACGGACCAAGGCGAAGGGAGGAAGGAGGACCCCGCAGGCTTGCGCATCTGCAGAGGGTCCTCCCAGGGGTGGTCACAGCCCCCGCCCCAGCAGCAGATGGGAAGCCGAGCTCCCTGCCCAGCTCCGAGGCCCAGGGCTCTGTCATCCCCAGGAAGGCTTTCTGACACCATCAGGCTCTGCTTCTCTGGAGACAAAGCTCGGCCGTCGGCAGGGAGTAGCCGGAGAGCATGCAGGGGCCCCTGCAGTGGCTGTGTCCCTTGTCCAGCCTGAGAGCTTGTCCCCACTGTTTTCCTCCGGGGATGGTGGGGAGCAGCCGGCTTCAGGGAGCTCTGTGGCCAGGGATTCCCCTCTCCGACCTGAGGATAACCCTTCCTGGAGGCAGGCCATAGGTCCAGCCCAGTGGTCTCTTCTGGAGCAGGGGCCCCTTCCTGTGGGGCACCCTTAACAAGTGACCCGCGCCCTGGCCTCAGTGGCATTTCCTTGAGAGGACCCAGTCCAGCTAGAGCAAACACTGATCCAGTGACAGAGTCCCACCCAGGCCCTGGGCATACCTCAGCTGACCTCAAGAGTCCCTCCCTGGACATGTCAAAGAGAAGTCCACCTCCCGGGCCCTGACCTGCACCCACCATAGGGGATCATGTCCAGCCTGGCATGCAAGTGACATGCAAATCAACCCCTTGGGACCAGGTCTGCTTGCTTCCCCCATGGGGCCCTCCACACCCTCCACGTGTGGGCAGGACAGAGCCAGTCCTTGTAGTGCTCCCATTCCACCTGAGGTCTGTGCAGGGAGTCCCAGGGACCACTCAGCCAAACCTGGACCTGTGAGGCCTCCCACCTCTCCCACTTCTCCATGTGGCAAGAACATGGGACCTGAGGTCAGACACAGTACGGTTTAATGTCGAGCCATAGCCCACCACTGTGTGACCTGGGGTGAGTCACTTGCCCTCTCTGAGTCTCGCCCCTGCTCTGGTAGTGGGATGTCCCCTGAGCACATGGGCATTCTGTGACAGTTCTGTGGGGGGACGTTCCCGCCACCCCATCTCTCAGAGGACACGCAGGCTCTTGGGCGCCAAGGAGACAAGGGGCGTGCAGTCACAGAAGCTGCCACCTGACCCTCAGCCTCAGCCTCGAGGTCATCAGCACAGTCGTGCTGTAGGAACCGCAGCCGTCTGCCTGGCAGGGCCCATCCCGGGACCCACCCCCACCTGAGCGGCAGGTGGCCACACAGTGGTGGCTTTGAGCTCTTGGGCTGAAGCCACTGCTTTTAATTGCATTGTTTTCCTGTTTCAAAAACAATACTGTTCTGTATACAAAGTTTGGAAACTACAGAAAAACTCAAACAGGGCAATTTCAAAATTACCCTTGATTCTCCAGCCCCGGGAGCCCACTGCTGACTCTGCAGGCCCCTGTCCCTGAGCGCACAGGTCTCATTGCTTTTCCATGAAATCAGCACCAGTGTCTCCTGTAGTTGGCTTCACACTGACACAAGAGGAGCAGTTTCCTGGGCAACAGATGTGGGATTCGGTGCTTTCTGGGTACAGGCACTATTGCGAGTGTTTAGGGAGATAGCAGCTGCCTTCGACCTCATGAGGTGGGTGGGAGACACGGCTTGCCTGGTCTGATTGCTCTCGGGTTGAACTCGCAGAAGGAAGACGGCTCCAGGAAATAGTCCGGTGAGCTATCCTTGTCACAGGTCCTGGCAGCCTCGCAGAGTCTGTGTATTTTAAATGACCCGGCGTCACGTCACTCTGATGCCCGCATTCTTCCTGGAACTGGTGTGTTCCTGCTCAAGTCGCCTGTCCAGGCAGCCACCAGCTTCTCAGTGCCCAGGCGCCTTAGCTTTCCAGGGCGGCCAGGACATACTACCCCAGACTGGGCAGGTTAGAGCAGCAGCACGTGTCCTCTCACCATTCTGGGGCCAGAAGCCTGGACCCAGGTTTTAGCGGGCCGCGCTCCTTCAGCGCCTTGGGGGAAGGTCCCCCTGCCTCCTCCAGCCTCTGGGGGCTCCGAAACCACACAGCCTTTGCCCTAAGTCTGTGTTCAAGTCCCATCTCTCCATGACGTCCCAGCCATGGAAGCAGCACCCCCCTCCAGTCCAGCCAAGTCTCGTCTTAAGTTGGTGACATCTGCAGGGACCCCGTTTCCCAAACAAGGCATCCCAGGTGATGGCAGTGAGGACCTCAGCATACCTTGTAGGGGACACGACTTACCTGCTACACTTTGCTTTTCTCTTCGTGAATTAAAGGGATGTCACCCCACAGAGGTCTCTTATGAGCCACTCTGAGCTGGGCTCTGCCAAGTCTGAGAAGGACTCGGAGGGGACGCGAGACCCCAGCTCCCAGGTGACCTCACCTCCTGGGTCTCCGCCTCCTCCGGGAGAGAAGAGTATGGCCACTGGGGAGGTCGTCCCCAAGGACAGGGGTGACCTCTGCCCCCTTGACTGTGTTCTGGGAGGAGGGCGGGTGTCCCCAGGTGTCTGTGGAGCCCTGCCTTCCCCTGCTGTAGCCCGTATGTCCAGCTCTTCTCCGGAGATTTAGATGGTCACACTGAGGTGGAAACTAGGCCCAAGGGGTTCAGAATGTGCCTGGGTCACCCAAGCTAGAGCAGTCAGTTCCTCGGGGCAGGGTCACCACCGCCCGAAGCCCTCCTGTACTGCTCAGTCCCCTGTCCCTGAGACGGGGCGGCTTGCAAGGGGGCACAGGAAGACGCCTCAGAGCCAGGACTGGATCACGGTGTCTGCATATGTTCAAACGTTTAGTCCTCTGCAAAAACAAAACAAAACAACAAAAAAACACTATTGCCTGAGTGGAGCCAACCCAGTGCAATGTCCCCCATGTCCTGTGCTGGGCAGCCCTGGGATGGAGAATTGCCCAAACCTTCTGCTCAGCCCTCACCCACACACCCCTTCAGCGAGCAGCTCGTGGGGGCCCCTGGCCACAGGAAGACAGGCTGGGACAGACAAGTCTCCCTAGGGGACAGCCATGCTGCACCTCAGCCTCTCACCCCTAACACACAGAGAACAGTGCTGGCAGGGGGCCTCAGAGTCCCCCACCTGGAGGCTGTTTTGGAAGCATCTGCTCGGGAGTGAGCCAAGAGCTGGTGGAGTCCATCTGAAGACATCACTGCTCTGTTATTTTAAGCAAAGCATGTTCTTTGCTTTGTGCAGAATGACAGTTCATAATGATGATGATGATGAAGAGAGGAAGAGGGACTGAAAGGAGGAGCAAGTTAGTTTGTGGGGATCTTGACGAGAGCCAGGTGCTGACATCACCACCTCCTGCATCCGCAGCACAGCCCTGGGAGGGGCCCCAGGACCACAGGTGCTCACGTGTCCTAAGTGAGCCACCTGCAACCACCTGCCTGTACAGTTAGCCCCACACTCACACGGGACCTCACAGTGCAGGGGCTTGGCATACCTCCAGCAGTTGATCCTCATGATAATCTCTAGGGAGGTGAGCAGGATGGATCATCCCCACAGGGCACAGGAGACCCGAGCTCCAAGCTGGGTGGTGACTTGCTCGAGGTGTCCAGACACACATCTAGGAGCTCCAGTCCACCCTCGAGGTCTGTGCCAGAAAGTCTTGTCTTGGACGTCCTGTGTGCAGGGGCGTGGCACTCCTGTCCCTACCCTTCCTGGGAGGTGTAACTATGCATAAACCAGCTCCCCCCACCACCACCCCCAGAGCCACCTGGTCTTGATTGTTTGTACTCAGTGAGGTCAGTGCGTTAGCTGTGCTGGATTTGTGGTCTTGGAGTCTTTGGTGTCCATTCTGGAATGTCAGGGATCTGCCTGGCGCACACATACACACACACATGGAACCCTGTTTGTATGTGGCTCTGCACGTGTCAAATGCCAGTCCCTTGCTGGATGTCAGGGTGAAGGCACCACCAAGACAGGCTTTGTGGAAACGATGGCAGAAAATACAAATATCTGAAGGATCCTTGCAAAACCCCTTGCTGCAAAACAAAAAGTGTTTCAGAAAACCTTCAACCCAGAAGGACCCCTTAGGAATCACCCAGTTCAACCTCACTGTTTCGCAAATGGAGAAACCAGAGCCCAGGAGGGAAGGAAGTGTAGCCGACATAGCTCAGGACACGAGTCTGTTCCTGCCATAGAGAGCTCTCCTCCTACACACACTCCCATACCTGCCACCCATCCAGAGATCAGCATGATGTTCTATATCAAGGCACAGAAGGCAGAAAACAGGAGTATCCTGTGAAGGAGGGAATTTGGAGGTGGTAAAAACATCATCATCACCATCACCATTATCTTTACCCATATCTTCACCATCAACATCCTCCCATCACCACCACCATCACCACCACCTTCATCACCACCATCACCTTCATCACCACCATCATCACCATCACCGTTACCACCATCCTCTCACCATCACCACCATCATCATCACCACCATTACCACCATCATCATCACCATCATCGTTACCACCATCCTCTCACCATCACCACCATCATCATCACCACCATTACCACCATCATCACCACCATCATCACCACCATCATCATCATCATCACCACCATCATCACCATCACCATCACCACCATCCTCTCACCATCACCACCATCATCATCACCACCATTACCACCATCATCACCACCATCATCACCACCATCACCTTCATCATCACCACCATCATCACCATCACTGTTACCACCATCCTCTCACCATCACCACCATCATCATCACCACCATTACCACCATCATCATCATCACCATCACCATCACCACCATCATCACCATCACTGTTACCACCATCCTCTCACCATCACCACCATCATCACCACCATTAGCACCATCATCATCACCATCATCACCTTCATCATTAGCACCATCACCATCATAACATCACAGTGATGATGGCAATCTACTTGCTGTGTGTCAGGCTCTCTTAAGCACTTTACTAAACATATATTGGCTTCCCTGATGGCTTAGATGGTAAAGAATCCACCTGCAAAGCAGGAGACCCAGGTTCGACCCCTGGGTTGGGAAGATCCCTTGGAGAAGGGAATGGCTACCCACTCCAGTGTTCTTAACTGGAGAATCCCCTGAACAGAGGAGTCTGGTGGGCGAGTCCATGGGGTCACAAAGAGTTGGACACAACTGAGCAACTTAAGTGTGCACACACACACACATACCCAGTGGCATTACTTTGCCAGCAAAGGTCCATCTAGTCAAAGCTATGGTTTTTCCATTAGTTATGTATGGATGTGAGAGTAGGACCATAAAGAAGGCTGAGTGTTGAAGAATTAATGCTTTTGAACTGTGCTGTTGGAGAAGACTCTTGAGAGTCCCTTGGACTGCAAGGAGGTCAAACCAGTCAATCCTAAAGGAAATCAATCCTGAATATTCATTGGAAGGCCACCTGATGGGAAGAGCTGACTCGTTCAAAAAGACCCTGATGCTGGGAAAGATTGAAGGCAAGAGGAGAAGGGGGTGACAGAGGACAAGATGGTTGGGTGGCATCACTGACTCTATGATCCTGAGTTTGAGCAAGCTCTGAGAGATGGTGAAGGACAGGGAGGCCTGGTGTGCTGCCGTCCATGGGGTCACAAACAATCAAACACAACTGAGCAACAACAAACATACATCATTTCCTTGAATCATCATGACAACCAATGATGTATATTATCCCCATTTTCAAAGAGAAACCTGGGAGAAAGGACCTCATGTCTGACGTCACATAGCTGCTGAGGTGCAGAGCCGCCCCCGCCCCTGCCCTCGGTCACACTTCTCCGGGTGCTCGGATGGGGGGGCGTCTCACTGTGACAATGGGCAGGTGTTTTGTTGGAGGTTTTGTTGTTGTTCAGTCGCTCAGGCGTGTCTGACTCTTCGCGACACCGCTCTGTCGGAAGCCTGGTGTGCTGCAGTCCATGGGGTCACAGAGTTGGACATGACTGAAGCAACTGAACAACAACAAGACTTCCTTATAGCTGCCCATCATCACAGGAGGTTTAGGGGTGGCAAAATGAAGTAAAGACTCCAGGAGAGTGAGCAGAGCAGGACACTGCTCTGTCAGCCTCGCAGCCCCTGCATAGAGCAGGGGGCAATGCAGAGGGCTCCTCTGGGCCCCGGCCTCAGTGCAGAGCACGGAGCTCTGAGGAGAGCCGGTCCCTCCCCAGCTCGCTCTCCCTCTCTGGGCTTCTGCTGCATCTGTAAGATGAAGAGGCTGGACCAGACCGTCCCCAAGAGTCTTCCTGGCGCTGCTTACCCTCAGATGTTCTGTACGGTTGTCCGTGTCATGTGGTCATGGAGGGCTCCTGGGAGGGGCAGGAGTACGTCTTAAACAGGTTCAAGAGAGTGAAGGGTCTTCAAGTGACAGAGAAGAGAGCATCCCAAGCTGAGGGATGGCTATGTGATGAGGAGTGAAAGGACAGATTTAGACCAACATGGACATATAGAGCTGAGGTGTCAGGTGTTTGGACATGAACAGGCCTGGAGGGGAGACTGACGCACAGACAGGTGCAACACACCAGTGTGGTGTATGTGTGCCACAATCTATGGGTCTACAAGAAGGCTTCTCCAAGAGTCTTCCTGGCGCTGCTTACCCTCAGATGTTCTGTACGGTTGTCCGTGTCATGTGGTCATGGAGGGCTCCTGGGAGGGGCAGGAGTACGTCTTAAACAGGTTCAAGAGAGTGAAGGGTCTTCAAGTGACAGAGAAGAGAGCATCCCAAGCTGAGGGATGGCTATGTGATGAGGAGTGAAAGGACAGATTTAGACCAACATGGACATATAGAGCTGAGGTGTCAGGTGTTTGGACATGAACAGGCCTGGAGGGGAGACTGACGCACAGACAGGTGCAGCACACCAGTGTGGTGTATGTGTGCCACAATCTATGGGTCTACAAGAAGGCTTCCCAGAGGAGGGAACTTCTAGAGTGGGTTTTGGAGGGTGAATAGGAGTTTGCTGGGCTGGCAAAGGTGGCAGGAAGTGAAGGAATGCAGAGTGAGGTGTGGGAAATGGAAGGGTATTTATGGTGATGCACAGCAGCTCAGTGTGGTCTGAGCTGGCACGAGAGAGGCAGAGAGGAGGAAGAGGAGGGGAGGCACTGAGACCCAGATGCACTTGGGCCTGGCCAGGAAAGGCCTTGAGTCTACAACTGAGAGTACATGCTGTTCTGCGGACACCGGGGAGCCACAAGCAGCCTGTGAGCAGCGGTATGTCACAGCAGAGTTCATGTTTTCGAAAGAACTACCACCCAACCCTGGCCGAGGTGTCCTGGACATTTTTGCAGGGGGCTGTTCCATCACTGACAGTAACCCACCTTCGCAACCCCAGAGTTAGACTCTTGGGAACAGTCGCCGTGCAGGGTCCCTCCTGGGCCTGGGGCACCACTGAGTCAGAGCAGCTACACTTGAGCCCTGGGAACACTGGCTGTGCTTGCGGGTCCAGCTGGACACCGTGCCCATGAGTCCCAGAGCCCGAATGACACATGAACATCACGTTTACCTGAGTCCACACAGGCAGTGAGAGCCCCAGGAGCATGGGAGCTGCTGCGCTCCCCCCGACCTCGCCTGCACAGGGGCGCTGGGGCCGCGTGGGCAGCCAGGTGCTCCAGCGCCTGTACAAGGTCCTCCGGGGCCTCCGCCCAGGTGTGAGCAGGTGTGTCCAGCACCCACGCCCCTCTGTGGAAGGGCTGCCCAGGAGGTGGAGAAGGACTAGGGGAGAGGCACCCAGTTGGTGGCTCAGGGCAAGTCTAGAAAGGGCACTGCAGGGAGCAGGGGACCGCTGTTGGGCTGTGCTGATCGCGAGCTATGGGAATCAGTGAGTCGGGGTGGGGGGATGTCAGGCAGGGATGTCACTGCCAAGGACACACAAGGTACTGTCCACCAGTGCTCGTGCCACCGGGATGGGGCGGAGAAATTGAGGACGGTGTGGAAGGAGGAAGCGGGGCTGGGTTGCGACTGGACCCGTACTACTGCTGCTCAGCACCTCTGGCCCCTCACCAGCGTGGGCACAGTCCCAGGGAGACGGGTGACTGACCCCCTGAGGACACACTCACAGGCTCCTCCTCGGCCAGGCATCGCTGGTCCCACTGCAGACACCTGAGGTGTGAGTGTGGCACATAGACCTGTTTTCTGGGTCAGTGATCCTGATGAATAGGTGTGAGCACACTCACACACATACACACACACACACACACACAGAGTCATGTGTGTATGCCCACAGACACTCTCACATGTACACACACTCTTATACATACACTCACACAAACAGGTACACACAAACACGTGAGCATGCACACACACACACACAAACTGACACATGTATTCATGCATACTAGTGGACACACATACACATTCACATACACACATATGCTATCACATACACATGCTCCTCACATGTAGGTAAACACATACCTACTGTCACACACATCCCCTAACAGGAACACACACACATCCCCTAACACATGCGTATACACACACACACAATCACATGTGCCTGTGCACACACACACCACACTGAGGTCAGGTCACCCACCCACCTACCTGTCATGTCCCCGGCTATCCTGGCATCAGGTTCTCCCGAGGAGGCGTCTGTGACTGGCACGGCCCCAGGAGGAGAGGCAGCACCCTCATGGTGCCCCAGGGGACGAGGGTGGTGGGGGGCCTGTGCCCAGGCACAGCCTGCCTGAACATCCGCTGGCGTCCACAGAGGGTCCCGGCTCCCTGGGCTGAGCCCAGCCCGAGACCCCTGCAGGCTGAAGCTGCCTGGACCACCGCAACACGGAGCCCACAGTCAGCCCGGCACCTCTCTTCAGGGCCCTGGAGAGGGACGTCCCGTCACTGGCCTTTGCCCCCAGGCAGTCAGAGGGAAGGAGGGCTGGGGCCGTCACAGCAGGTGGCAGAAACGGAAGCATGGTTTTCTCTCACGTCACTAAATGGAAGAAGAGCTGGCTTGTGCCGGGCCGGACGGGGATGGATAAGCCATTTGGATAGAACACGATCCCAGGGAAGCTTGCCACATTTTTTTCTAAAAGAATGTTGGAAGTTCTGGTGGCCAGGTATGGAAAAAGAAAACCTCCGTACACTGAAGTCATTCACGGCCAGTGGTGTGGAGGCGTTTACACAGGCCAGGTGGTGAGGGCGCTGCTGCCCCCCTAGCCGCCCCGGCTAAAAGGGCCAGTTGTGTCCGCGCGCCATGGCCGGTCACCCCGAGCAACACGAAAACACACATGAATGCGCCTTTTACAGCGGGAGCCTTCCTCACAGGCTCCGGATGAACGGCCGAGCTGAGCAACATGTAAATTTGTAGTTAGCCCTCGGAGACGTAATCATAGGAGAAAAACAAGGACAGTGGCATTTGGAACGGAACGGCTGGTTCCTTTCCTGCAGCCAGGCTTGGTGTCGGGGGCTGAGGGGCGGGGGGGTTGATGGGAGGAGGTTGGGCCTGGAGGCCCCGAGGCCCGAAGCCGGGGCTGTGGGCCCTGTCCCTCTCCTCCTTGCCCCGGGCCTGCCCCGGGCACTGCCATTGCTTGGGCCGAGCTGGAGATCTCCACCCCAAGCCCTCGCTCTGCGGCCGCCCCATGAAAGGGCCCATTCATGCCCCAGAACGCTGGCTTGGGTTACCGCGGCCGGCCCCGTCTCCGCCACGTCTGTTTTCTTTTCATTAGAAGGATTCCCATCTTGAAGGCCCACGAGAGGCTGAATCCAGGGCGCTCAGGCTGAGAATGTCGGGCCATGAAGAGCCACCCACAGGCCCCAGCACCTTTATGAACGAATCTGATTTGCCATGGTAGACGGGGAAACTGAGGCTCGGTCCACCTGGTTGGCAGATGGCGGGGTTGGGGTTTGGACTAGGGCCACTGGCTGCCTGCTGGCCTTGCTGGGAGGAGCCTGGGCACGATGGGAGTCCTGAGCCAGTGTGTAGGGCGTGGAAGGCTTCTGGAAGCGGAGGGGCTGGTGCTGGGAGGAGGGGATAGGAGGGCTGTCAGTCTTGGGAAGAGTCTGCCTCGGAAAGTCCTACACGGCCAGCCGAGCCTCTGCCGAGTCACGGGTCCCTCGGCCTGAGGTGAACTCCTGCCCGGCCCAGGGGCGTGCAGCCCCCACGTGTGAGAGCACGGGGTGGGGGCGGGCATGGCATGTGGAGGGAGGCGGCGACTGTCTGTGTGTAGGACCCTCCTCGGGAAAGCACGGTCTCCTCTCCCTCTTTTTGCTCACAGACGGGGCCACGGAAGACAGGAAGACAGGCAGAAACAATCGTGCTCCGGGCGGGTGTCTGAGTCACGCCACCGTCAGTCTGGAATGTCTCCTTGGAAAGAGGCTGCTTCTGAGCTGGCCCCACCCACACGGCCCGCTCAGGCCTCCTCCCTGGCCTCCCCTCCTGACCCACCTCGTTGGGGGCCCCACCTTCATCACAGCAGACCCCACAAAGGCCCCAGACAGCTCATCGAAGCAGCTTTAACACATGCCTGCTTGGGACCTGAGCTGCACTTAGGCAGTAAAACTCACGCCACACTTTATAGATAAAGATTTATTCATTTCCATTTTGTACTTTCCTGATGTCCTATAGAACCTGGACTTTTTTCCTTCCCTGATGTCAGGAAGGAAACTTGTAGGTGGGTCCTGGCCCGAGTGCCTGAAGGACAGGGCTATGTCAGCCAGAGCTGGTCATCAAGGGCCCTAGAGTCCTGGGACCACATGCTCTTCCTCCCTTGGACACCACTACTATGTCAATAGTTCAGAGACCCCCAGAGATCCCCAGCCACTGTCCGAAGGAGCTGGGTCTGCCCTCCCAGCCTCTCAAATCCTCCCTGAGTGGTGGGCATTGATGTTGCCACCTCCCAGATGAGGAGGCAGAAACTCAGAGAGGCTGCTGATTCGCCCAAGGACACACAGCTGGCAGAGTGCAAGCAAGGGACGGAGGCCAGGCCTGCCTATGGCAGCCTCCCTAAATTCACGGACTATTGGCAAATTCCGTCAATATTACATCCCTCGCATGGCTTCCCTGGAGCCCACAGGGATGGCGCACAGGGCACACCTTCCTGGGAAGTCTTGGGTTCCACACATGTCCACGTTTGCTGTGTCCTTGCCAAGGAACAAGGAGAATCTTCATGGGACAGGGCCCAAGAGCAGCTAGATCTTATCCCCACCCACCCACCAGGATCCCTGGGAGAAGTAGGGACCCCCAGAGTTCAGGCAGCTGCCTGCCGCCAGGCCCTCAGCCTGGACCCGGCCAGGAGCCCGCAGCAGGCAGAGGCCACAAACTCCTGCGTCCTTATGCGGGCTCGCCGCCTCCTCCAGCCTCAGTTTCCCCATCTGACAAAGGAGGGTAAGGAGCCTGAGATGGCAGGTGACACTCGCTGAGAAAATTCCAGGAGGGCTGAAACACCCGGCCCAGGATGTCACACCACAGGCCTGGCCCGTGGCCAGAGAGTCTGGTCTACTGGGGAAGAAGGTCTCATCCCCAGGGACTCCACAGGAGAGGATCCACCCTTAGGGCCGGGCTGGACGTCGCCTTCGATGCTCAAGGCTACCTGGACGGGTGGTTGTGCACGTGCCAGGCACTGTCAGTGTCGAACGGAAGCAGCCATGTGATGCTATGCCCCTGGAATTTGCTGGAGGTTTCTCACTCCTCCCACCCCTGCTCTGGCTTTGGGTCTGCGGTTTCGTTTTGACATCAGGCAGAAGTTAGGGGATGACTCAGGGGCTGACTGGCTCTCCCAGCACGCGCAGGGGCCCAGGGAGCCCGTGCCCCTGGGGGGCAGCCAACAACGGGCAGTGTGGGGGCTGGTGGGCAGCGGGGGAGCCGGGCTCCATGTCTGTAACTTCGGGCAAGTCAAGTCAGACCCCTGCTAGGTCGTGTCCTCTCGGAGAGGGGGGCTCAGCCCAGCCCGTCCAGCTCTTTACTCTTCTGAGCAAACGGGCAGGAGCTGGGCCTCCCACGGGGCAGATCCACGGGGCGTCCTATCGGCCAGCTTCTCCCAAGAGACAGCTGCACATCCAGTAGGGAGGAAGAGGAAGCTCCAAGAGCCAGAGGCCGAGATCACTGATCACCTGGAGGCTGGAGGCTGCTGCCCCCGGGACTCCACCCTCAGCACAGCTGACTATCTGGGGCCACATAGTCCTCCGTCCTGGGGCCGACCTGCGCTCTGCAGGAGGCTTGGTAACTCCCCTGGTCTCTGCCCGCCACAGCAGACTCCCAGTGGAGAAGTGCTGGACCTCACCCCCAGGCAGGTGTACCTGGAGGACTGGAGCGGGGCTCGGGGGCATTCCCCCCGGGGGCCCCGACCTGGCGGGCTGGGCTCCCAGTGCACTGGATGGCCAGGAGAGGCTTGCCGTATGTCCATGGGCATACTCTAAGCCCTCTGGGAGATGAGGAGGGTAGCCCACCTCTCTCCATCAACTCTTAGGACTGTGGTCGTGGGGCAGCATGGAGCGGGGGCCACTGCTGCTTCCTCCTGCTCATGAGAGAGCTCACTTCTCACACCACAGGGTGCACGGGTGTGTCACAGCTGGACGGACACACACACACACACACATATGAGCTCTGAAAGTGCGGCCTTTCTTAGAAACAAGAATAGACCCATTAGGAAGAATTAGGAAGGAAATACCTTCTGGGAACTTTGTCTGAGCCAGGGGACCCCCAGCACTAGAAACTTTAGGAAACCAACTGATTGAAATACCGATTAACTGGAGGGGACTCTTAGTCCCTTGCCATCCCGCGTTCCATGGAGAGGGCAATCCCAGGACCCTGAGGCCCAGAATGATGCCACGGAAATGTGAGCTGAGGCCCGGAGCCCCCAAGCGTCAACGGGGCCAGGCGGCTGGGCCTCCAAGCCCCTAGTCCCCAGGTTCAGGTTTTCAAGATAGCTGGCAGGGATTTCTGGAACCTCCTCTGACACTGTAATGAGCAGCCAGAGGAAAACTGAGTTCGATTCGCAGCGTGTTTTAGCTGATTGTGAATTGTCCGTGCAGAGCTCAGTGCTCAGACACCTATGGAAACCCACAGCTACGGGGGGGTTGGGAGGAGGGGGCGGCGGCAGCCCATTCACTCATTTCCAAAGGCCCTCGTTACCTATACCTTGCTTTACATAAGAAAGGTGTTCCTAAGAGGGTGTGAAACTTGAACTTCAGTAGTCCAACTCCCTGCAGCACTCTCAGGGGAAGCATGGTTCAAAGGACTAATTTAGGAAAGGACGCCCTTTCTAGAAGTGAAGAATTCCCCCCACACACACACACTTCACATCTTAGAAGCCATAAGCCTATGTCTTGGTTCATCTAAAGTGGGGAGGGGCTGCAGCTGTTGCAGGACAGCTCCCCTCCCACGAGGACTGCCCCCTGACCTCGAAGGACCCACATGTCCACACCAGGAACTGGCCTCTCATTCCTGCCTGTCCCAGGATAGCGTGTCACACACTCTGGGCTGTGTGGCTTTGGGCAGGTCCCTTGCCTTCTCTGGGCCTGATGTCCTCATTTGTGAATGAACCCCTGAGCAGTTGACCTGTAAGGGCCCCTCGCGCTCTAGGAGCCTGCATGGTTCCATCTCCCCACCGTCTGTGTTCCATGCTGGGGGGCGGGGGGCAGAGCAAAGGCACTCTGATTCTAGCGACCCTGGCCTCCCACCTTTGAGGCATGGGGGTACCTCAGATGGGAGTCCCCCGAGTAGGTGCCAATGACAGGGGTGCCCTCATTCTCCTGGCTGGAAGCACAGGGGAAGAAGGTGTTTATCCTGCTGGTACGTGGTGGGGGCAGGAGATGAGGCAGGCGGGGAATGGAGACAGGGGAACACTTGGAAACCACAGGGCGCACTCCGGCAGCCTGGAAAGTCCTGCTAAATCCTGTACTTGCCTCTGAGCAGCAGCAAGCCCCGCCAGTCTTGGGTGGGCTGGCAGGGGTCTGGGCTTACATACCTTTCCCATAGGGATCCCCATCTCTAGGGTGGGTCCCCTGAAACAAACACCTAGGAAGAGCAGTGCTTACAGTAGCGGGGGCGGGGGCAGGGGCGCCTAGGGGGAGTGAAGTTTTGTAACCCTAGCCACTGGTGCCCGGGAGCAGACCCCGCAGGCCGCCCACGGCTGGGCGGAGGGGGCTCGGAGCACCCGGCCGGCCGCCGGAGCTTGTTTGGAGAGGACTTGGCCCGTGCGGCC
>SJXQ01009330.1:505740-520815 GCA_006408695.1 Aepyceros melampus
TGGGAAGCGGGTGGAGGTTGCTTTCCTCCTCTCCCCACCCCGCCCCGGAGGGGCAGAGCGCTGCGCGGCCGGGCGGGCCTGCGGTCGGGGATGAGGACTGCGCCTCCGCGCCGCAGAGCGCCGTGCGCGGGCCGGGCGCCGGCGGCCGCCGCTGCCGTTCCGGGAGCTCGTTTGCATCCGCCAGCGCGGCGAGCGGCGCGGGGCCCTCGCAGCGGAAGGTGAGTGTGGACGCGCCGCGCCGCGCCGCGAGCCGCCCGAGGCTGCCGGTCAGAGCCACCGGCTCGGGCGGCTCCGGAGGGACTCGGGGCTTGCTCCCCAGGGTCACCTGGCCGCCCCCGCCCCTCCACATCCCCGCGCCCTCGGTGGCGCGCCCCGGCGGAGCCGGATGGACCCTCCCGGCCCTCAATGCGCCGCGGCCCGGCTGCCCCGACCTCGCTCGTGGCCCGAGACGGCCGTGCAGAGACTCAGAAGCCAGGGCGCGCCGGGGACTCGGTGGGGGACGCGGCCTCAGCCCTGTCCAGCGCCCTTGACAAGAGCTTGGGCCAGCTCCGCCGGCCACTTTGCAAAGTGCAACCCAAGTGCCGGGAACTGCGAGCCCACTGGGGCCGCTGGGCGGTGGGTTGGGGGAGCTAGGAGCCGCCCGCCGGACTGCTGGAAGCGAGGAGCGGGGAACGTATGGCCAGGGATTCCAGAGGGAGCTGAAGGGCCGGGCGGGGACGAGAGCGGCCGGAGACCGACCATTCATTGCAGACCGCAGCAGCTGGTTCCCAAGCCGGGCCATTGCCTCCTCTGGGTCGCCCCTGGGCGTGCTGGCCTTGTGGCCCTCGGTCAGGCGGCGGAGGCAACAGGAGGAGCGGGGTGGGGTCTTTCCGGTCTTGGGGGATTCCGCGCCGCTGTGCTGCTGCAGGGGAGGCCACGCGGCTCCCCCACCCGGCCCGCTCCCCTGGCTGGCTCAGGGCACCAGGGGAACCCGGCCAGAGGGACCCGTGGGGATGCGGCGCCGCGCGGCGGCAGCCGGAAGGAAGGCCAGCCAGGCGCGCGGAGACTTCCCGGGGCCGCCAGACCCTGCCCCTGTCCCCTCCACTTGAGGGGCAACGGAGTCAGAGGGACAAGCCTCTGGGTGCCGCGGAGGTGGTGGGGGATTCTCGCAGTGGCAGCCGCTGAGGCCGTTAACCCTTTCTGGACTGGCGTTTGAGCAGACGCTCCTTACTGTGTCGGGACTGTGCCACGTGTGACTGTGCTTGGTCCTTCTATTGCGAGCGAGGTGTCCTGTATTCTGGATGAAGAAACCGAGGGTCAGAGAGGTTAGGTAACCGGGCCAGCACAGCACAGCTGGTGAGCAGCCGTGTGACAGCCCTCTCCATTACATCAGATAGACTACACATCTGTGGGTGTCCTGAGCCCTCACTGTGCCCCAACACTGTCCCAGGCACCCCCTGACCCAGCAAAGACCCCTGCCTTCCGGATAAGGAGCAGGGCAACAGGCAGTGTCAGACAGGGAGCTGGCTGTGGGGGAGTGGGGCGGAGTTACGGTCTTAGGAAGGGCAGCCAGGCTGCCTCTGAGAAGGTGGCCTGGGAGGGCATGCCCTCCTGTGCCTTGTGCCCAGCCTGGCAGGTCCAGGACCACACGGCAGAGACTGCCTGGAGCCTCCCTGTAGGAGGAAGAGGGGTAGTCCTTTTTGAGGCAAACAGGAAGGCTGGGCCATCTGGAGGGGCACCGTGGCCCATCCAGCGTCTCAGCGTGGGAAATGGGTAAAGGATGCATGGTCCCCACCTGGGTCCCCAGCCAGCCACCCTGACAGGCAGTGTGGAAGCAGCAAGTCCCAGGATTTCAGGGTCAGAGGGAACTTAGAGGTCATGAACTTCGATCCCCTCATCCAGCCTTCAGTCTCCACTAGACCCAGCCTCCAGGTTACCGACTCTGCTTGAATACCCCCAGCAATGGGAAACTCACTCCTTTCACAGCAGCAAAGTCCCACCCTTGAAACCCACTGGAGAGCCCTGAGCCAGCCCTGCTGCAGGTAGAACAGAAACCTCCCACCTGGGCTCCTATCGACCCCAGTCCTGCCCTCCGGAGCCAGGCATTCGGACTCACTCACACAGTTGCAGTTGCCTCTGGAGAAGTTAACAGAGAGGTTACCTCCCCTTTCCATCTAATCTCAGGGCCTGCGCTTTTTCAGACTGACTTCCAGGCCAGGTACCCTCCCGCCTCTCTCGAAGAAGGTTGGCAGGTCTCTGCTGGCTTCACATTCTTGAGCACCAGGGTGGCCTGGAAGCAGAGACCTGCCCTCACCTCCTTTTATCTGGAACCCTGCCACCACTGATGGTGCCAAAGACGTATGTGCCCCTGGACGCCACTCACATGGCGGCTTCCTCTCGAGCCTGAGACTGCCCAGCCCAGCACACCTCATCCTTGTTGGCTTTGACTCTAAGAGTTTGATTACCTTCCTCTTCCTTGTTCAAAAGGGCTGGCTGAGAGCGAGGGGCATGCCATGTAGATCAAGAGTGCAGGCTCTAGAGATAGCTGTCCAGGGGCTGTGTGGGCAAGTCACCAACACAATGGGGGACCTTGCAGGGCCTCACAGTACCCACTGAGGTACAGAGCGCAGGGGCACAGGTGGGCACACCCAGCCCTATGGTCACTGGCCTGGGACTCTCAGAGACTCCACAGGGTCTGTGGGAGGGGTCTGAAAGATGCAGACTTAGGGGTGCGAAGTGCCAGCTGCCAGTCCAGGACAGAGGGAGGTCACAGGGAGCCGTCGCGCAGCCTGGGTCCTCCTGGTGGGCCGCTTCCCAGCCCATCCCCGCTGGCCTGCCCACCTTGGCTTTGTTCATCCTAGTTGCGCGGTAGGGAAGAGAGTAGGGTAAGCGCAGGAGCAGCCCGCTCTTCTGCCCTTGCAGACAGAGTAGAGCTGGAGCCCAGCATTTGTGGATGGCCACAGTCCAGCCCACTCTCCCCCGGAAGGCGCTCCAGGTCGATCAGGATACAGGACGCTGGCTCCCCCTCCCCACTCCTGGCCCGGATACTGGGCATCCGGTCTCTCATCTCCACCGGCCCACCTTCCCATCAGGGTGCCCCCTCTTCTGCTCTGCCCCCATTCCTCCTGGTACCCTCCATCACCTGTGGGCCTGCCTGTCTCCCACTCGACTGTCCTGCATGAACAGGAAGATGATGCTGGTGCTCAGACCTCTGTCCTCCAAGCTCTACAGCGCACTCAGCACTCCCAGCTTCTATTGCCAGCCTCACTCTCTGATAGAATTGGAGGCTGAGCTGAGCATGGTGGAAGGAGGAGAGTGTGGGGGTAGTGAGCACTGGGAGACGTTCTTACAGGTGCCTAGGGTCCCTCCCTGGCTAGTTTATCCTCACCTTTCACTCAGTGACCATGGCCAGGGTGGCAGACACTGTCCTTGGGGACTGATTGCAATCTTGTACACTTCATTTCCCTGATTGGAAGGAAAGATGGGCCTGTACAGTTGGGTAGGTTGTTCACTGCACCAGGGCACCCAGCTATATACTATACTCTGCTCACCAGGCCTCCGCTTGCCCAGGCTGTGTCCACGCTGGGGGTGCCTGTTCCACACACCCAGCGGTCCTGGAAGCACGAGCGGCAGCACCGCGTCAGACGTGTGAGCAGTGCACGCAGAGCTGTCCTTGCTCCCAAGGAGGCCGCACGCAGTGCAGTCACATGTGCAGCCTGGACGCTGCCCTCCCACAGGACCAGGGCCTCCGTGCCTCCTGACTTGGGATTCCCTCCCCACTCCTCAAATGCTGACAAGTGTCTGGGCCCCTCAGCCTCCTTTGGTGTCCACATCACTGGCCCCCCTTGGCCTGGCTGTGTCCCACCAACTTGAGGGGAGGGTAGGAGGCAGGGTGGGGCCGTTCAGGGACCCTCCCCCGACCGATGTGCTTGGGGCTGGGGCCTGGCTGTGGTCAGCACGGCGAGTTCCTGAGTCCAGATGGTCCTTGGAGCCCGCGGCCCCGCCCCTCGCACCACGGCCTGCGGTTGCCAGTCCTGAGTCCCGGAGACCAGAAGTGAGATCAGTGACTGAACTGGCAGGACTCAGGGCTGTGACCCCAGCGTCAAAACTAGGCTTCCTGCGATTACTCATCCCAGCTCTCGTCGGGATTGAAGTGGTCTCTGAGAATTACATCCTTGTCTAAATAAAGCCGGCTTCTCAGAGCACAGCTCCAAATATAAGCTCCCTTTATGACCATGGAGAGAGCCTGAGGAGGGGGATGAGCAGGCAGGGCTGGTCTGGGGATCCCTGGGGGTCACCTACCACATCCTGACACCATCAGCCTATGCCCCAGCCTTCCCATCACCCAGCACTTGAAGCAAGAGGGGCCACCACCCAGCACCCAGGAGCTGGCAGCCCAGCAGTTGGGTGCCCACACCCACAGCTCCCCACCCCAGGTCGAGGGGGGAGACCCTCCAGTGAAACAGTGAGTTTGGAGGGAACTCAGAGCCTAAGGTCATTCCCTCTCAGCCTCCCTGGGGCCAGAACGAGGCAGTGGCCCCTTGGAAACCCAGAGAGGGCCAGGGGAGGTGGTCTTCAGGGTGTGGAGTGCAGCTATTTGTCCTGGTCTTGGCCACTCCACCTGGACCTGGGGTCCGCAACCAGTGGAAAAGGACAGGGCCGTGCCGGTGACAGCAGGGGGCAGACATGCTGCAGGTGGACGGAACCGGGCCCCGAGCCCAGGCAGCCTCCTCTGCCATCCCCAGGCCCTCCTGGCCAGCGGGAACCAGCAGCAGGCCGTCTGCTGCGACCTCCGTCCTGACTCTGGGCTGCTCACAGGCTTGCATCCCAGCCAGCGGCCAAACAGACTCCACATTCATGAGCGGCCTCGAGTCTTCCCAAAGGCCCAGCCTTGCAGAATGTGACCATTGCATTTTCCGAATTCCTCCGGGACGACTGGGCCAAGGTGGCCATGTGTAAGCAAGGCCTGCTTCTCTGGGCCTTGCATGTGTCCAGCAGGGACGCTGCAGAACGGGGCCTCTCTGGGCTTCCCGTCAGGGGGGCTGGGAGAGCAGTCAGTGTGGGATGGCCACAGCCACGGCCAGAGGGGGTGAGGGAGCCAGGACCAGGCCCTGGTACTGGAGGAGGCAGCCTGTTGGTGGAGGCTGTGGGCTGGTGGGTATCCTGTGTCCATCAGCCCTGCAGGAGCCTTGTTTTCTTTGAAAAAAAAAAAAAAAAAAAACCGTAATTCGTGCACCGTAAAATCCACCCTTTAAAAAGTGTACACGTCAGTGGGTTTTCATATATTCACAAGGTTGTGCGACCATTGCCACCATCTTATTCTAGAACATTCTCGTCACCCCAAAACAAAACTCGGACCCACTGGTAGTGACTCCAGCCCCTCCCTCAGTCTTGGCAACCACTTAGCTGCTTTCTGTCTTTACCCATCCTGGATGTTTCACACGAGCAAAACCACACCGTGTTTATCTCTCTGGCTCACTGGGTGCTTGCCCGGCACATCCACGTTGTAGGTGGGATTGGCACTTTGTCCCTTTTCCTTGCTGAATAATATTCCGGACTCTGGATGACCACACTGTGTGGATGACACTGATATGAACACGTGCACAGGTGTCTGTGTGGGTGTGCATTCTCGTCCCTCATTTGTGCGGACGTATGTTCTCATCTCTCGTGGGTTGACGTCCGTAGGCTCAGGTGGTCACTCTAACCTGTCACTCTGAGGAGCTGCCCAAGCATTCCCCGTGGTGGCCATGCCGTTTCCGGTTCCCACAGGCCGTGGGGACCCCTGCCCTCTTCCTGTGATGAGGAAACCAGGACTGGGAGGCAGAGGCACTGACTCGGGTCACGTGCTGGGAAGAGGGGCCCAGATTCAACCTCTGCCTGGGCACGGAGGCGAGATCGAGGCCAAGGGTGGCCACCGCACCCCACCACTCCCTGAGATGTCTCCCCTGAATGAAGGGGAGACCAGGGCCCCTCCAGGGGTCCCCACTGCTCTACCAGAAATGTGCGCTTGCTCACCGTTCCCGCCGCCTTGCCCAAGGGGCTTTTTCTTAGGGCGAGGGAGGAGGTGCCCTTGGAGAGAGACCAAGCACATCACTCAGGACTGCTAGCTCTGAACTGATCCCAGGAAGCCCGGACGCCACTTACGCTGAGGTCGGTGAACCTGTAGAGCATTAGCTCAGGTCCGTCCCAAAATGTACCCGTAACCCATCCTGCAGTTGTTCCCACGGTTCCAGAACACACAGTCGGAAAGACGAATCCGATGACTAGCGGAGTCTGAGACACCCAAGGAGTGGGAGCAGACGTTGTCCACCCTGGCGGCCCAGCCACCCCACTGGGTGCCGGGCTCCCTCTGTGCTCCATGGCTTCGTCCAACAAGCATTTGCGCGGGGCCTTCCAGGCCGCCTCGCCCCCACAGGAGCTCAGCGTGCCTGGGGCACAGGTGCGAAGGCGGCTTCTAGGCAGGGTCAGGGAGGCCAGGAGGAGGTGTTCCAGGGCCGATCCTAGAAAGAGGAGAGCACGACCTGGTGACAGGTTAGGCAGCCCGTACGCCCAGCTGACCTCCTGGCCTGTAGAGTCCACGAGAGGCCGGGGCTCTGCTGCCCGCACTCCTGCCACGCGTGCCGTGTTCTGCTCAAGGGAGCTGGAGACCACGGCCTGCCCGTGTCGCCGCGTGAGGCCCCGTGCAACCATCAGAGCAGGAGTGTGCGGGTGAGTGTGTATGCACATGTGTGCCTGTGTGTGCACACGTGTCATGTACGTACATGACATTGTGTCGTGAGTACTGTATATACACGTATAATACGATATTACTAGAGTATCGTTACCAAAGTAATTACTTACAGGAGTAAGTCTAACTGTTCTAAGAGCCACATTTAAAAACAAAAAGTGAAAGGAGCAAAATTGATGGCATATTTAATACAACATGTCCAAAAAGGCATCACTCCAGCATGGGGTCGATACAAGATCAGTGAGGCAGGTTAGGTTCTTGAGGTCTGACGTGTGCTGGCGGCTGCCCTGCCCTTCTGCTCTCCAGGTACCCTGCAGTTGTGGCCCCCCTGACACTACTCCCAGCACAGGGCCCTCCCCTCTTCAAGCCCACCTCAATTTCTCACCTGCTTCCTCCAGGAAGCCTCTCCAGACTGCATTTCCTTCTCTGGGCTTCGTGACCCTGGATCGACCCTGTCTCAGCCAGGCCTGCTGAATCAAAAATCACTAGAGGAGGACCTGGGGCCTGCGTGTTCATAAGCTCCCCTAGCGACTTGAAGTCTTTATCCACATTGAAGCTGGAGACCCTCCTAAGCCCTTACCTCTTTGTTCCTAGGTGTCGTGTTTTAGGTACTCCAGACAGCAGTTGTCCACACATGCACCACTTCCTTGCCCACTGCCATATCATTGCATATGCTGTTTTTCTCTCTTTGGGATGTTTGGAACGCTCCTATTCATCCTTCTAAACCCACCGCCAACATTGCCATGCCTTTCCTCTGAGGTTTACCTCCCAAGGAAGTGTGAGTCCTCTCCCTCCCATTCCTCCTTCTTGATTCCACCCTGTGCCTGATGCTCTGCATCTGAAGTCCCTGGTGTGCTAGGGCCTGGCCCCAGCTCTCCTCCATGCTCCCAGAGCCTGGCTGGGCCCCCAGCATGGAGCGACCTCCAAGCATGGATGTGGAATGAATCCGAGCATGCGTGGGTGGGTCGGTCTCTGCAATCTCAGTAAACATCTGGCCACAGGGCCTGGCAGGAAATTGACCTCGAGGGTACCACTCGGCTGGCAGCCGTCTATAAATACATTCTAAACTCAGACCAACCCACGTGCGTTCCTGCTCCCCACCCCGGATTGCCCTTCCCAGCGGAAGAAAGGCAGCCGGCAGCCCTGAAGGCCTGGCCAGGGTGGTCGCTCCCAGCGACCAGGAGCATGTCCGCTCCAGGGTCAGCTCAGGGCCCGGCACATCCGATTGTTATCTGAGCGCATGGGCCAGCAGGCCAGCGCCCGGGCTGCATTTAGCTCTGAGAGAGGCTCCCCATGCCGACAGTGTGCTTTTCTTGGACATCTAGGCTGTGTTTATGCCGGGCTGGTGCCTGGGGAGTAATTAAAGCCTCAGAGGCTCCCAGAGGGGCCTGCCTGCCCTGGGTAGGTGCTGGGTCTGTGCACGCAGGCCCGAGGCCCCTGTTACATGTGGCCTGTTAAAAAGAGACTGAACTGAGCTATACTCAGGCGACTCTGAGCTGAGCCCCATCAGGGGACTCTGGTGCGTCGGGCAAGACGAGGGATCTGGGGGAGGGTCCGCCAGCCTGGACTTCTTCAGTGTGTCACCTCCTGGATGCTCAACCCTCCTGCCCACAGTCTGCACTCACGGTTTTGCCTCCCAGCACAGGGGCAAGTACCTGTATGGCCCACAGTGGATTAGAAAGGGCTCTGGCTGCCACAGGCCAGGCCTGGTGTCCAACAGCCGACGTCGTGCTCCCCAGAAGTAGAGTGGACGCCTCCCTGCAGCCCAGCCTCTTGGACACGCGCCTTCAGCAGGGACTGCCGGCCCTAGAGCAGTGATGGGGCCTGGGAAAATGGCACTGTGGCCGGAATACAGTGCAAGCCCTGGGGACCGCTCCACATCCTGGTGGCTGCTCAAGGAGAGGGACAGGCACCGCAAGCCTCCACAGTGTGACTGCCCACATCTCACCTGTCATCTGTAAAAGCCACCCCAGAGGCGCTTCTCATTTTCCTGGGTTTAGTGGGGGAGGGGACAGCACCATGTGTGCCCAGAGCAGCCTGGGAGGCAGGGTTGGGGGGTCATGCTCCTGTCTCAGCTCCCCTGGGATGTCACACCCTACATGTCCTGGAGCCTAGCTGTGGCTGATGAGTTCATGGCCACAGAGGTCAGGGGACAGGCAGATTCTGGCGGGTAAGGGAAGGAGACACGCCGTGTCCAAGGGGACTCCCAGCCCCGTGATTTCCATGAGGTTTCCATCCTCACGGTCTGAAAATGAGTGAATGGACAGCGGACATCCCTGTGTGTGACTCTGCCTGTACCAGGTGCCGCCCCAGGCACCCATGCCACTCAGCCTTCCCCTCACCACCCGCCCCTACTCCCCTGGACACCACCTCCACCCAGGCAGTTCCCCAAGACTGGCTCAGCCTAGACCCTACCGGGGACAGACCGTGCAGGCAGGGCCTTAGGAAGTTGTGGCAAGGAGGATGCTTCTCTGACAGCCACAGCCAGCCAGGAGGAAGCGCTGCAGGGAGTGTGAGGTGTCTGGAGGTGGAAGGCAGCGGTACAGGGGTGGTTGTATTAATGGATGATATTTTGTTCCCATAGAGCAGCATGCGTTACATAGAGTTGTATACATTGCATCATGCAAAGTGTAGAACCTGCCTTTAAGTATATACTTGATGTTTATAAACCACACACTGGGGCTCCTGGGATGGTGTGCCTTTCCCAGGTACCACCTGCCAGGCACCATGTTAGAATTTTTCCTGGATAACTGGTGTTCCTCTCATTGTATCCCTCTGGGCGAGTTAAGACACTATAATTCCCACTTGAGGTTCCAAGGCTACAGTGACTTGTCCAAGGTTGCGCACCCATCGAGGGGAGCTGGGGTTGGAACCAGGTATCAGCTCCGGGAGGCCGTCTGTCCATCCTCCCGTGCGGCCCCCACCACTAAGAGCATCACCACACTGAGACTGTCCCTCCTCTCTGGAAGCCTGTCTCCAAAGGCCACAGCCTTGGGCTGTCCCCAATAGACTATGCCACCTCGGTCCATGCTGGTCATCTCACACCCAGGCCCTGGTACAGGCAGAGTCACACACAGGGATGTCCGCTGTCCATTCACTCATTTTCAGTCCCCATCTTACACCCCTTCTCTGAGTGCTTTCCCCTCGTCATCCCACTTTTAGCTGGACCGTGTTGTGTGCACCAATCACCTTGAGTACAAGCGGCAGAACAACTCTTGACTGGCTTGTGGGTCCAAGAAGGCCCTGGGATGGTGGGATTCTCAGAAGTCTGCCTCTCTGCCTCTGGGCTCTATCTTTGCTGCTTGGGGCTCAAAGGAGACCCTCCTGAGGGAGCAGGAAGGCCTCTGTCCTGCCCTCCATCCCAGCCTCTCCTTAGTGGAAGTATGCCCACCATGCCCCCGTCTCTGTGGTCTGAGCATGCCCCAGGACAGGTCTGGGTCGTGGGCCCTCCCCCAGACCAGTGGTGGAAACAGCCTGAGTCTCTGCTTCCCCATCCTCCAGCCCTCATCGTGGGTTTGCCCCTGTCCCAGCTGTTGGGGAAGGGAGGGCGAGGACGAAGGAGGTGGGGAGGGCACAGCTGTGCACCCTCCTAAGTTAGTAATCTTTGCTCTGACGCATAAACACGAATCCGAATATTTATATAGGTGTCCTGTACGTGTGTGTGAGATAGACCGATTCTGTCTAGATTTCTCTTAGACACGATCCAAGGTTTCAGTGGCTACAAATGTTGGAAGCCCCCAGGCTCAGACGACCTCAGACCCTAGTTGCAGACGCACTGGCGTCTGGGTGTCTGGGAGTGATGGTCAGTAGAGGAGCCCGGCCCTCGTACCCCAGCCTTCCCGTTTGGGGTGCAGGCCCCTGGGTGTTAGGGCACCCAGAGCCTGGACACAGGTCAGAGTCATCCCTGTCCCAGCCAGCTGGGTGGCGCATGGCAGATGGCACCCCTCTCGTCAGCACGCTAGACAAAGCTGCGTCAAAGAAAACAAAACAAAGGCCTGAGAAAGCGCTTTATCTCAGCAAATAAAGAGGCCGGAGGAAGCCAGCATTCTCTTCCTTGGACGGGCCTTTGATCCCTGCCTCCCGCTGCGAAGTCACAGGGGCTCCTGCAGGGACGCGGGGGGCAGCGAGTGGGGCGCAAGGCCCTCCCCACTTCTCTCTCAGGCCCCCTGCTTCCCCGCTCAGGACACATCTGGGTGCAAAGATGCAGTTGTCAGGGAGGAGGACAGGCTGACCAGTGCCCCAAGGCAGGGGGACAGGAGTTCTCAGATGAACTTGGATCTGCGTCCTTGGCAGCGGTACGGAGCGTCTGGGACAAGGATTGTGACCAGACGGTCAGCTGGGACCCAAATCACTTTCCCACAGGAAAATGATCATTTTCATGGGTCCTGGGACAAAACTGATAGTGATAAAGTTACAGCAGCCGTCGCTGAGCTGTGCTTATTGTGCCTAGAACTTGAGTTTGCACCTTCCTATTTAACCCACCCCACACCCAACTTAGAGAAGAAAGCTAAAGCTGAGAGATGCCGAGGTCTACAGTACCCGCTACTGTGTAACAAGCAGCCCCAGCCTAGGGGACTCACACGAATGATTTATCTGTGTTTGTGCTTCGGTGGGCGGGCAGTAAGGTTTCTGCTGGTCCCACCTAGGCCCCTTGGAGGGCAGTATTGGGTTGGTGGGTTGGTAGGTTGGGTTGGTGGGTTGGTAGGCAGCCAGTTGGTCCCAACTGGCAGTGCTCACGTAGCTGGTGGTTGGTGGTTTGGGCAGAGGCCAGCTAAGAACACCCCAGCTGGGCAGCCCCTCTCTCCTGGGTGTTCCTTCCCCAGGGCCAGGCCCAGGGCCACCTAAAGGGGAGGGCTGGGCAGGGCCCACAAGCCAGCAGGCACCCTCGGACCCCCAGGGCAAAGCACCCAGGAAGTGAGAGCCACGCTCCAGTCTCTGCCCCTGCTGGACTCAGGGTAACAAGCATAGAGTGACCCCAGACAGTTCTCACCACCTCCCTGGACCTCGAGTCCTCCGTGAGGAGCTGGGGATGATGTCATCCTGGCAGCTCGCAGGTTAGCATAAGAATCAGCCCCCAGGATAGACAAGACAGGTGGGGTGAGCAGAAGGTGCAGTGAGCTGCTTCCAACAGCACCCACTGTGGTGGCCATCACTGGGGAGCCCAGAGCCATCCGCCCTCTTGGCAGGAAGGGACTGGGGCACCACTGGGCAACCTTGACCTCCAGCGTCGGCACACTTGAACCCGGATTCTGTCCCTGCCCACGGCAACCTCTGAACCTCAGCAACCTCGGGGCCCTAGCTTCCACCTGGGCCTGGCAGCTAGAAAATTGGTTCCACTTTCCAGATGGGGAGGGACTGAGGCACTGCCTACTGGCAGAGGGGTGCAGACTCTGAGGGTGACCTCTGCTCTCCCAGGCACACCCCACCCCGGCCAGCACGGAAGGAGCCTCTGTGGTTCGCGGAAGCACTTCACCAGTGCCTGCTTTCCGGAACCTCCAAGCCCAGCGGCCTCCTCGGAGCCCAGAACCTCGCCTCTCCCATCAGTCCCTCCTCTCAGCGTGAAAACAGAGCAGCAGCCGCAGGAGAGCTGGCTCAGCCCTGGGTCAACTGGGGGCTGCAGTGCAGGGACCCCAGTCAGAGGCTGACAGCTGAGAGCGTGCCCCAGCTCCATCTGAACCTCCTAGCATCTTAGTAATTGGCAGTCGCCCTGCTCTTGGGGTGCTGCAAGAGGGTCTTCTAGGACCCCAGCACAGCAGGTTACTGCAGCCGGGGGCTGAGCCAGCCCAGGGAAGGGCTAGGAATGAGATGGGGCCAGGAAGGGGCCTGGAGGCAGAAAGGCAGTCTCTCCCTCTGGGCTCTCTGACAGGCAAGGTCCCAGATCCAGTCCAGCTCTCCCACCCCCAGCCCCTTGCCAGGTCTTTGGCCCCCGAGGCCCTGGAGCCTTCCATAGGCTCAAGCAGAAAAGGGATCCAGACCTTCAACAGTTTTGTATGGTCCCTCCCCTATGGGATCACAGAGCTGACCAGGAGTCACTGGGGAGAAGGAGAGTGTATCCCCTTCCCAGACCTGGGACAGAGCTGTCAGTGGCAGAGGTGGTGTCTCTGCTGCAGGCACCCGTGCCATGCAGCACCAGTCATGGCAGGTCCACTCTCAGGGGAGAGGGGTTCACAGGCGGAGGAGGGGGGCAGTTGCTTACTCCAAAGCATCAGTCCTGCTGTGAGCCAGGGGTGGAATAGAGCACTCAGGGCCCTAAGACTGGAATTCTAGTCCTGGTGATGGACGTGTGGTTAGATGATGACGGACGGTGGGTGGATGGATGGATGGATAGATATTGGCTAGCTGGATGGATGATGGATGGATGGTAGGCAGATGGATGGATGGTGGGTGGATAGATGGATTGATGATAGGTGGATAGATGGTAAATGGGTGGGTGGATGGATGGATGGATATTGGAGAGGTGGATGGATGGATGGTAAGTAGGTAGGTGGATGGACAGCGCATGGATAGGTGGCTAGATGGATGACTCCTTTTGCCAGTCATTGTGCTGAGCAGCAGACACAAGCGTGAACTCTTCAGGCTATCCCTGCCCTCCAAGAGCCTCAGAAGGCTGAGTGACCAGATGGACGGGTGGCTGGAGGGCTCCAGGCGCTGGGAGTGGACACTGCCCTGCGGCACAGTGATCAGCTCCCTGAAAAAGGGTGTGGTGGGACGAGAGTGCCGTGTGGACATGTAGGGTGTGAAGAGCCCCATGGATACAGACATCCCAGTGGGGCCTGGCCCCTAGTCAGTCTTGACTCCTCCACAGTTGACCTGGGTCCACACCTGTGCCCCAGGCTTTCAGCGTTCACCTCTCTCTGAGTCCTCACATCCCTAGCAGGAGCAGGGGTTGCAGGGGTGTCCACACTCACCTCAGGGCCTCACTCTCCTGAGTCCCTTTGTCTGACCCGGCCCACCGCCCATCCATCACCCTCACCCACTCTCTTCTCCTAGTGGGGAGACATCTGGGCAGAGTGGGGGTGGGGCGCCCAGAGTCATGCAACCAGTTAAGCTTCTGCTGATTCTCTCATCTGCCCAGCCCAAGGGAAACAGAAAGGCACCATAAAAAGGCCAGTTTACCCTAAGAAGATAAGACCATGAGTGCCAGCACCCAGCCTCACATACCAGAGCTCAGATATGTGGGAGATACGTGTAGATCAGGACACTCAGCTTTTACAAGGTCCAGATGCGGGGTGGGGAGGGTGGATGCGGTCAGGGCGCTGCAGAGCTGGCCGTGGAGGGCAGTCCTGGGGACGGGTGGAGTCGGGACCCTCGAGCCGCAGAGATCACCCAGAGTGAGGCACGCCCCAGTAGCTGACTCTTTCTATTTTGCTATTATTATAAATTTATCACTTGGATTCTTTTTCTTTTAGTACTCTTTTACTCTGAGAAGTACCTAGTTTGGACTGTACATTCTCTGGTCTGCATCGAGGCCAGGAGGGACTGCCCCCTGCCATACCCCGCTGAGGGACCCTCTTTCCAGAAACCTTCCCTCCTGGAGCCGACAAAGCAGGCAGCATCCACATGCTGTCAGGTAGCCTAAGATCCCTGGCAATCCTGGGGTCCTAGAAAAACAGTTGGAATTTTTCTGGCAGTAGTTGTTTTATAGGATAGCTGTTTTCACGTGTTTATGTTGGACCTTTTTAAATGTCAACAAAGGTAGTGATAAAGGCACCCTGAGCAGCCCATTGGCCACTGCAATGGTTACTGACACCTGGTCGCCTGCCCTCTGAGTTATCCTTGTTGAGTTTCTGAAGCAAATCCCAGAGACAGTCCTATTTATCTACGAAGGTGTCAAGAACAGCATTTGGTCCTTCCGAGGTGAGACAAAGGGGTGCTCAATCGTGGGGGTATTTCAATCAGCATGTCAGTGAGTTTCTGGCATGAAGGGTTGTCTGCCTTTTTAACCTGAACAAGAATGAGTTGGTGGTTGTCCCGTCATCATATCCCTGCACTGTCTCAGAGGGAGGCCTGGGCCCTCAGAGCTTTGGGTGTCCAGGAGTGTGGGGGGGATGGTTTGGACATCTCTGGTGTCAGGATGCTGCCTTGCAGCCCGTTGGAGGCAGGAGGCGTGTGCCCATGTGTGAACAAATGCACTCGATGAGGTGTTTCTTCTGAGTTGGCAGGTAGGGGACAGTGGGGAGCTGTGGGAAGGAGGTTCGGACCATGGGGAGAGGCGAGGACAGGTGGCTGAGTGAGGAGAGATAACGAGCAGATCACAGGGTGCTTTGGGCCACTCACAAGAGCCAGCAGCGGATGCCCAGAACAAAGCTGTCGCCCAGCATGGTCATCTGTGAGCCCCTCACCCTACCCCACCCCACCCCACCCGCATG
>SJXQ01009330.1:520989-535062 GCA_006408695.1 Aepyceros melampus
CCCCACCCGCATGAGTTTATATTGGTCAGGATGCTTTTCAGCTACAGGGGAACAGAACTCAACTCAAAATAGGTTAAATAAAAAGAAGACTGTTGGTTCACCTAACTGACTGTGCAGGTCATGCTTCAGGCATAGCTGGATCTAGGTGCTCAAATAGTGGCAGCAGAATCCAGTCTAATAGAACAGAGGAGGGTCAGCCCCACCAAAGTCACACGTTCACGGCAGGGGAGTGGGTAGAGGAAACCCAAGGTGCTATTGCCAGGAACAGGAGGATGGGTGCTGGGCAGGCAGGAAGCAGATGATCTCACAGCAGGAACATTCACAGGTCCAGGGGTGAGCCAGGGCTAGAAATAGGACAGAGCCAGAAGGGTCGAGCCCCGGACCCAGGGTGCGGCCACGAGCAAGATGGGCACCACAGACTGGCAGCCCTGGGTCAGGTCCACCCAGTGTGTTTAGTTGCCCACAGATGTTTTAAAATCGTAGAACTCCACAAGGCTGTCCAAGCTTCTGGTGGAAACCCAAGTATGCATCCACGCTGGGCCCACGATGTCACCAGGAAAACAGTCAGATCGGGGAATGGAGCCAGAAGCCCCTGCTGGCCACAGTCCCCAGCGTTCCCTATTGCCCACCCCCAGAACACCCGCCTTGCCTGTGTTCTCACCCCTTCCATTTGGGCATTTGTATCTGCACCTCGGGACCTGGAGGGGGTACCAAGGGCAGGAGAAGCTGAGAGAGTGTGGGCCCAGGGCCCAAGCCAGGTAGCATGAACAGGAACAGAGCAGAGGGTTCGGGGGCCCCAATAGGCACCCAGGAAATGCAAACAAAGTTTAGAGTATCTAGGCAGTGAAGGCCAGCCCCTCCCAGCTGCCCAATGGGGCCACTGTGTCCTGGCCATCTATCTCCTGCCCAGTCAAGCCCTGCTGGTCTGCTCCAGGGCCCAGCCCCAACGTGCCCTCCAGCCTGCAGCTCTTGGCCCCAAAAGCAGAAAAGTTCTGCAGTTCAACAGATCAAGATGGTTCCTGATTCTCCTCCCACCCACTCCCCCAAAAGGCACACGCGCTCACACACACACACACACACACACGTCTTGGCAGCTGGCGAGCGCTAACGTGGCTGAATTGCTGTTGGGGACTTTGAAGGAAGCTAATTAAAACCAGCTGAGATGTGAAAAGCTGGAAGGTGGCAGGAGCCAGGGACAACTTTCCATGGGGCTCCAGAGCCAACTCTCTGCCACCGCCAGCCGTAGTGTCCAGCCAGGCCCCGCGACAGCCCAGCCTGGCCAGAGGAGGGACCGGCCAGGAAACTGCCCCTGCACAAGGCCGAGAGCTGCACGCGGGGCTAGGGCAGGAAGGCAGGGGTGTGGGGGTCAGGGTGAAGTGGTGGAAGGGCCGCAAGACTGCTCAACTCTGTGCCTGCAGGGTCACCAGCTGAGGCTCCAGGAGCAGTCCTGCCCCTCCCTGAGGGTGCTCTGCAGAGCACCCCACAGCCCCATCCCCTACAGCCGGGGCTGGGGCCCCGCACCTTGCGCTCAGAGGAGCAGAGTGAGCTTCTTCAGAAGGTCCCAGTTGGACCCTGTTCATCATCAAAGTAATTGCTGCTCCGTGTCAGACACAGATGTTTAAAAAGTGAGCCGGTGAGGCCCCGTCCCTTCCAATCCCCACCGCAGACTTCCAGAATTCTCTCCATGAGCACAGACTGGCTTCTGTTTGCTTTTTACGAGATAGATCTCACTGCGCTCACACCATGGGCACCACGCTTCTCCACTGGGGTGGTACGGGGTTGGTACTGCTCCCAAACTGAGTGCATTTGTTCACACACTGGCACACACCTCCTGCCTCCAATGGGTTGCGAGGCAGTGACCTGCCACCAGAGATGTCCAAACCGTCCCCCCCACACTCCCGCCCCCCGCTGCTCTGTCTTCATCTCTGCAGCAGCCCCCCAGGAGTACCTGGGGATCTGTGCACAGTGACTGATCCTGTCGATGGCGTTTGGGACTGCCAGGTTGCTTTTCTGTTTCTTCCAATCTTTGCATAACCTTTCCAATTTAGCATAAACAGTATTTTATTTTAGGGAAATAAAAAAAAGATCAGCAGGCTGTGCCTAAAGGCTTGGAGGTGGTTGCACCTATCAGGCAGTCCTATCGATGCCTGAGGCCAGCCTGTTGGGACGTCACCTGGCCTTTGCTCCCCAGCCACTGTGACCCCAGCAGGTGTCGGCAATCGACCTCGGCTGGGCAAGTGGCAGAGCCTCAGGGGACCGTGTCCCAGGCAGAAATGGCTGGCCCAGAGCTCCCGCGTGCATAAGACAGTGCACCTGCCTCATGTGTGCATGCACACCAGAGTCCCCCGCCCACGTGTGCACACTCAGATGCACACGCACCCACTGCCCTAATTCTTGCCACCCCCAGAGCCTACTTGGGCAGGAATCTTGTAACCGACACCATCTGCTGGACACTTGGGCCAGTGGTGGGAGTCACCAGGCCTCCAAGAACCGACTCAGCCAAGGCACCACCCCCCCCAAGCAGAGCCCCAGGGGTGGGAAGGCCAGTGGTGTCATACCCATTTTTCTGGTGAGGAAGTGGAGTCCCAGAGAGATGCTTTCATAACATCACTTTAAAACATCTCCACTTTCTGTATCTTATACCCAGGCCTGTCCATTCAACCTCAGGGCAATGGGAGAGATTAATTAATATAAACATAATGGTAATGGAAGCTCACAGCCCCTGAGGAATAGGACCAGCTCACTGGTTTGCATACAGTGTCTGATGTAACCCCACAGGCCATGTGAGGTAGGGATGACCCATTTACAGGTGGGTGAATGAGGCTCAGAGAGGTTAAATCAGTTGCCTGAAGTCACGCAGCAAGGAAGTGGCGGTGCATGTGCTCTGACATCATGACACCATAATGCCTTGGTCTCACTCTCCCAAGAGGGGGCTGACTGACCTGGGCCCCCAGCTCATGAGTGGGGCCAGGACCCCTCTCTCTGGGGTCGACCGGCCTCGGGCTGCCACTCACACCATCTTCCCCTACGGACGATGTCCAGGGTGGTCCTACACAGGGGAGGCTAGGAGCCCAGAGGTCAAGGGCAGTGTCTGGCTTCTTAGTGCATGCACTGGGCTCCTTCCCACTGCCCAGGAGACAGAGAGGGGACCATGGGGACATGCCAGCTGGGCAGGTGATGGGACAGACACACTGTCTCCCCTTCCTCTTCTGTCCACTGGAGCGGAGCCCACAGCAATTGCATCGTTCAGCCCCCAAGGCTCAGGTCCCTCACCCCAGAGCAGCAGTCCAGGGCAGGGTCACTCCAAGTGAGAGTCATCCCCAGGTCAGGGTCACCTCAGTTCAGGGTCGCCCCAGGTCAAGGTTGGCTCAGGTCAGGGTCATCTCAGGTCAGGGTCACCTCCAGGTCAGGTTATCCCAGGTCGGGGTCACTCCCAGGCCAGGGTCACCCAGGTCATGGCTGCCCCCAGGAAGATGACCTACCTTCCTGCAGCAAGGTGTGCATGGCTCTGTCCTTCCCTACCCTACGCTCTCCCCACTCAAGAGCTTCTGACAAGCGGGGTCTCCAGGGGTCCCTCCTCGTGAGAGGAAAAGCCCCCAGTGGACTGGGAGGGCAGGACCACATGTGACCGGGCCCTGTGCCCACAGCCCCAGAGCTGCCCCTCATGCTCTGGGGAGGGACTGGCCTGGATGACTTGCCCCTCCAGGCCCACAGCAGCTTGGAGGCCTTGGCTGGGCACACAGTCAGACACAGGCAGCACCTGGACTGGGGCTTCCCCTCCCTAAGAAGGGAGCGAGGAGGACAAGTCCTGGCCGCCAGTGTCAGCACCAGCCTCCTGCTCTCACTGGCTGTGCCGTGATCTTGAAAGCCAGGTATTAGTGCCTTCTGAGCCTCAGCGTCCTCACCTGTAACAGAGGAAGGAATTCACAGCCAGCGAGCAAACACCGTGCCCCAGGCATGAGGCACCTGGCATCTCCTTTCGTCTCAGCACATTGCTGGGAGGTGGGGACTGGTCAGCAGGGTTGCAGGAAGACAGTTACCACGCCACCCCCCGCAAGACAATGGGAGAGACAAGTTCCCTGCATCTATTCCCTTTGTAGCTTGGCGCCCAGGAAGCTCAGAGCTTAATTTGGCCCTCCAAACAGATTTTGGCTTCTGTCCTGACAACCTGTGGTGTAGGCACCATTTTTCCTGTGCCCCTTTTAAAAGTCCTTGCTGGGGCAGAATTACAAGCTTTAAAAGAACAAATTGATGGGAGGGGAATTAAAGATGGAGGAAGAGAGGGAGGGGCTGCTGCTTTCAGACCAGTGTGAGGGTTCAGCCCTAACCAGCAGTCAGGGTCAGCACCCAGAGTCATTCCTGTACATACCCATGAGCACCAGCTGTATACACAGCACTGCCTCCGGCATCTTCTGTCTCTCCTCCGTGTGTGTGTGTGTGTGTGTGTGTGTGTGTGTGTGTGTCTCAGCCCCCTTCCAGTCCCCAGTGCTTGGCTCACACAGGCTTCCTTCCTGGATGGGCCTTTCTCCCCTCCAGCCGCTGCAGACCCTCACTGGCTCAAAGGCAGCCCCCTCCACCTCCACCTCAAAGGCCAGAGGGAGAGGACTCTGGGGCCGGGCTCCCCATGGCCATCAAAGAAACACATGGTCACAATGCCTTTTCAGTCCCTGCAAAATATTCCGCTGTCTTCCTTTCTTCCCTCCTTTACTCCAGCTGATGAAAGAAAAACAGCCCGAGGGCTGGGGAGGGAGGGGTGTTCTGCGGGTCTCAGCCAGCGCCACCCTCAGAGGCCAACGGAGCCAGGACTTGCCTGGGATGAATATCCACGTTATTCAGGCGGCACCCCTTAGGGCCGGGGCCCCTCCCTGGCCAGCCATCCACTTCGGGCCCCTCTGCAGAGAGGCAGGGGCATGAAGGCTGTGTCTTTCAGGCTGCCAGCAGAGGTCATGACTCCAGAGACCCCCAGAATGCAGTCTATGAAGGTCCCCTGGGGGACCCTGGGCTCAGGCATCCTTAACCTTGGTCTGGCTTAGTTCCCCCCAGCTCTGCAGGTGCAATGTCAAAGCCCCAGGGGGCGCCACATGATTTGGGTGGAGGACAGAGGTGGGGAACGTGACCATGGAGCCTGATGTCACCCGGGCAAAACCAGCGTCTGTGATGGAGGCTGGTGGCCCATCCGCGTGGGGAGCCTCTGCAGGGCAGTCAGGGCACAGGGGTCCTCAGGGCGGCGATGTTCCCTGTCACATGCCCTGTGTGCATGTCTTATGTACACATGTACATGCAAACACGTGCTATAAAAACATACTTGCTCTATGAATGTATGTAAATGCAGTTTTATACGTGTGTCCACTTCGTGATGAAATTTAAAATAAAGCTGGATAAAGCAGGGCCAGGAGATATTAACAGAAAGTGCCAGGAACTGGGGTCAAGGTGGATCCAGTGGTCAGAGTGCTGCTGGACAGCCAGCACGCGTGGGCAGAGAAGAGCAATCCGTGGCTATCTGGGGAGCAGGGCTCCAGCCAGAGGAGGCCAAGCTGAAGCCCCGGGTTGGGTGAGCGAGGGCTCCGTAGGGCCCCTGCCCTGGAGGCTGTGGGGAGAATGGACTGGGGAGGTGGCGATGGGTGCAGGGAGGTGGCCGCAGTAGCCAACCTGCCCCCACCTTCATGTGGCCTCTCCTCCAGGGCTGTGTCTCTCCTTCTCTGTCTCTTCTAAGGACAGGGCCACCCTAACCTAGGATGACCCCTCTTGATCACCCCTACAGAGACCCTGTTCCCAATAAGGCCACATTCCCAGGTTCCCCAGGGCGGAGGGGGTGGTCAGGACCTGGTGACGTCTTTGAGGGGACACAGTCCAGCCCACCCACCTCCTGCCACTCACACTGCCTGGCCAAAGCAAGCGGACACAGACCTGAGGGAGAATCACACCCATTTGGACTCTGCAAGGAGGGGTCCAGACCCCAGGCAGCCGCGGTGGAGAGGTCTCTGAGGCATGTTCCAAGAACAGGGACTCTGGAGGGAAAGTCCCCAAGGCATTCTAGAAGGCCCAGGAGGCAGGACCCCGACGGTCCAGGGGCTCATGGCCAGGATGGGACCTGATGCCAACAGCAGCGAAGCTGTGGAGCATTTGCAGAGGGAATATGGCCCCCATCTGTGCCTGGAAAGACCCCCTGGCTGCTCTGGGGAGAGGGAAGTGTGAGAGGCCCCAGGGAAGCTGGGGATGGAGCGTTGCAAACAGGAGATGGTCGCCTGGTCCAACGAGGGAGGGGCACCAGGGATGCAGCCAGACGGAGACCAGCCCAGGTCTCCCGGCCTGTGGCCTGTTGGCTGTGTGTTCACGGGCAAGTGTCCCAGCCCCTCCGTGCCCATCTGCAGAGTGAGGATGAAGGTCCCCTTCTTGTCACACAGCTGGACGGGACCACCGTGTCTTCCAGGACTTCAGACCAGCCACCTCCAGTGTCCTGGAGACCGAGCAGATCCCTCCACCAGCCAGCCCTGCCCTCCCCATGGAGGAACCCCACCCTTACCAGGCAGCCGCCAACAGTGGGTCTGGAAAGGGCTAGACCTGGGTGCTTGTTGTGGGCAGTCAAGTGACAGGCAGCCGCTGGTGCCTCCCACCCAGGAGGGGAGCCTAAACACTTCTGTCCCTCCTGGAAGCCAGGCCAGCCTCAGGCCAGGAAGATACCCGGGTGTGGGCCTGGCACGCCCCCACCGTCCCTCAGGCCACAGTGCTGAGCTTGCCCTCGGTCTGCAGAGCCTCCCAGCTGGCCCTCTCTAAGGCCTGCTGTGTGACCTGGGGCCCAAAGCATAGCCTCTCTGACCCCACTTTGCCAGTGCAGGGTCTCCCCCTCCATCAGGGGTTCCTGCAACCCTGGAGCTTTCCAGAGCACCACAGGCCTTCACCAGACGTGGTACCAGGAGACCCAAGTTCACATCTTAAGCACCCTAAACCCAGCCCCCTGGGGGGGTCGTGGCGGGGGCACTATGTCCATCCTTTCTGTCCACAGTCCTGTCCTGGTGCCTGCCAGGGAGCCTGACCACAGATGGATGAGTGAGGGAGCCGGTGACCGAACCCATCCCCCCACCAAGGGCACAGCCTGGGGAGGAGCCTCTGCCCACAGGAAGGTCACGGGAGACCAACCACAGCCCCAGTTGCCCAGCCGCTTCGGCCCACAGTACTTATTTTGTCTTAGGTAACTTTGCTGCCAAAGTTTTAAAATGGGGAGATTTCACTTTAAAACCTGGATTTCTGGCTTTTCCTGAAAAATCAGAGGGCTGCCTCTGTGCTGGATTTCCTGGCTGAGCAGCTGCCCGGCGGGCGGGGCAGGCAAGGCGGGTGCCAGGCTCTCCTGCAACCGTGGACCCGTCCGCGGGGAGGAGGGTGGGTGCCGGTGGTCTGGCCTCTACCCTTCCGTGAAGAAACATGTGCTGATGCGGGCAGGGTGCTTGGCACCAGGACACGGAAACGCTTACACTAAGGAAAAGCTCGGTCCAAGGGGAGAAACGGCCAAATACACAGTGTATCCGAGAGGATGGGACTGTGCTGAATCGCACACGGCCAGGTGAGCCCAAGGGCTGCCCTACCTGGGGAGGGGCGAGGCAGGAGCAGACCCAGAGGTCTCCCCCTGAAGCCCCCTTCCCTCTCTCCACCCTCAGGGGGTGCGGGCAGGACAGCGGGTGCTGAGCGAGGGAGCAGCCGTAAACGAGAGGCTGGGCCTGCGCCTTCTGGGAAGAGCCGTCGCTGCCCGTGGGGGCCGGCCGGCAGCCCTTGTGTTGCAGCACCGAGTCGTGTGAGTGAGTGCCTGTCCCAGCGGCCTGCGGCCCCCACTCCACGACCCCTGGCTGTGCACCCACCCTCGGGGTCTCAGCTGACCCTTCTGTGCAGAGCTGGTGGGTGCGAGACGCGGCCTCCCTGCCTGGCCCTGGGCGAGGTTGCCGTGGGGTGTTGTGCCCAGGCAGAGGCGGGTGGCTTGGTGCTGGCGCGGCGCCGGCCAGCGCTGCCTCTGGCTCTGTAGCCTCCGCCTTCCCTTCTGTGGACAGTGGTGCCCCCTGCAGCCAACCCTGGATGCGCTCTGGGGACAAACGGGTTGAGGAGGGACCCCAGTCCTGCCCCCTGCCCCACCCCCACCATGTTCTAGGAGGGGAGGTGACAGGTGCCATCAGAGGAGGGCTGGCAGGGAGGTGCAGAGGGGCCTTGGTGAGGCAGGGACCCTGAGCTCGGGCAGGGCAGCAGAAGGCATGGATGGGAAACAGGCCGAGGCTGAGAAGGAGCTGCCAGGCCCCTCAGCCTCAGACACTGGGGCCTCCGGTTCCTTGCACTTGTCACACCTGGAGCCCCTCGACCGTAAATCCCAAGGATCCCCAGGAGGAAGGAAGGGGCTCCCTGCCTGGTCTCCCCGCCAGCATGCATCCCCCCCAGAAGCCTTGGGGTCTGATGTTCTGTGGCTCCCCAGTGCCCACGCTTCACCCCAACACATTGAGTGTTCCCCACACATGTGCACCTGCGGAGTGGACCTCAGGAGCCGGAAACAGATGTGGCCAACGGTGGCCGGCCTAGCAGGGATAGTGAGAAGGAAGCGTGTGTTCCTCCCCTGCCCCCCGCCGGAGGAGCCCGGAGCCCCCAGAGCGTGGGTGTGATGCAGGGTGGGGAGTGAGCTGGCCAGGCGGCAGCTCCCGGGAGACAGACAGACGGTGGCGGTGACGAGGCCCTCAGGCAGGACAGAGGGCCCCAAGGCTGCAGGGGGAGGCTGGGGGCCTGCAGGGCCACGTCTCCCTCCTGCCCTCCACCCTCTGGAACAGCCAGGCCCAGTGGATGCCCTCAGGGAGGGCAGCCTCCCGCCCCTGAGACCAGAGGCTCTGTGGAGCCAAGCCGCTGCAGCCAGAGGCCCACAGCCACCCTGATCAGCCCCTCCTGAGCTCCGATCACACAGCGAGGGCACCTGGAGGAGGCTTCTCAGAGGGGCTTGGTCAGCCGGGTCCGGAGCGCTTGGAGCCCAACTGCCCAGAGACGGCTGAGGCTGCGCTGTCAGAGGACAGGCTCGCAGGAATGCAAGGGGACAGTCTTTTCCTGTGCCATCACCTGCCATGTGGCCATGGCTGGTCCCATCTAGGCACCAGGATGATGTCAGACGTCCCTCGCCACCGAGGAAGACCCTGGAGCAACTGGGACCCGCAGCGGGACTCCAGCCCCGCGGGTCCTCTCAGACACAACCCAGCTTGTCCGCAGATGACAAGGCAACAGGAGAGTGGGCAGAACTTGGAAGTGGCCAGAGCAAAGCACCCATCCCCCAAGCACGGAGGAGCCCAGGCCCCTACACGCCAGGTCTCGGTTTCCTCATCTGTAAATTGGGTTGAGTGCCCACCTCTTCCCACAGGTGGGGCCATGAGCCCAGTGGGCATCAAGCATTGGACCAACTGCCCGGGCTCCCCACCTGACACACAGCCCCCCACAACCTCCGATGCAGCAGATCCCCGAGTGTCCAGGGCCCCCTACCTGGCTGCTGCCCAGTAGGCTTCACTAACCCTCTGGTTCTGAGGAATGAAATCATAATCACTTTTAATTGAGAAAGGAGGCTGATAGGATTCTGAACTTGACAGGACAGTAATTAACACAGCCAAAGAAGCTCATTAATCTTGTCATTCAGGAGACAGCTCATTAAAGCCTGCCGTCCCTGTGTACCCACCAAGAACAGTGACCTCTACACAGGCCCCTGCTTCTCACGGGGAGGCCCCACGTGGGGCAACATGGTTGTTCCCAAAAACCAGAAGGCTTCCAAGCCCTGTTTGGGAGTCTCAGGCACAGGGTGGGAATTCCAAGGTTGTGTCCCAGTTCATTTACCTCCCTCAGCCTCAGCTTCCTCTCCTGTAAAATGGGTCTGATGTATACTCCACCTCAGGCTGGCTGGCAGGTGAGATGACAGCCTGGGGTGCCCTGTCCCGAGGCCTGGAAGACCAGGAGCAAGCCCAGCCTAGAGAGGCCTATGGAACATGCAAAACAGGTCTGATGCATTCCAGGGTCCCAGCCCCCCTCTGCAGCCTGGTCCCAGCTCTCTGTCACAAGTCAGGGTCACAGGGTGTCCAAGCTTCCCGGGCACACTCTGGCCCCAGCCACAGCAAAGTTCTGAAAGCCCGTCTCTCACATGAGGCCCACAGAGAGGAAAGGGTGTGGACAGAGCCCCTCCAGGCACCGACGCTGTGACGACAGTGCCCGCGGACTCAGTGTCAAGGGTTGGCAGAGGACCGGCAATGTTCATAACCAAGAGTCACATGTGGATGATTGGAGGGTCGATTAGAGGCAAGGATGGAGACAACCTTTCCAACAAAATCAAAACTGCCCAGAGCCTTGAACACCCTTCAACCTCCAGGGTGTCCCGGCATGGCCACGAGCCCGAGCTCCAGGGCCCACTGAGGCTGGGGACCTCGGGTGGGGGATAGTGGTGTCAGACGACAGGGGTTCAAGTCTGTGAGAGAGGATGACCGCTCTGGACAGAGCCCAAGAGACCCGAGTCTGCAGCTGTGCTAGGGGCCAGGTCCACCCTGGGGCCCGAGCCACCCCACCCTCCAGGTCCCTCGGAGCGCCTCCTTCTCTCGCACCCTTACCTTTCTGGGGGATGGGAGGGTCCCTGTGTAGCTGGAGCTCCCAGACAAGGGCAGGCCTGGGGTCTGCGGGGGCTTTTTCAGAACCACTACACATTCGGAGTGATGTCACCCTTCCCTTCTCCGGGAGGCCAGGAGCTGGGCCTCCTCTGGCCCCCCAGCTTCTGTTATTGGCTGATTCGAGTGTCACGGGGCTGCTGCCCTCCCAGTTGCTGCTGCTGTGTGGCCTTGAGCAGACGCCCCACCTCTCTGAGCACCATTGCACAAGGGGCTCCCAGGGGTCCTTGTGCTGGAGTTCTGGGGCTGAGCTGCCCCCGGGTCCCTCTGAAGAAAGTGCCTCGTTCAGCATGGCTTTCAAGGTGGCCTCCGTGCAGCCCCAGCCACTGTCTCTCCCTGCCCTGACCAGCCTGGCCTGGACGAGCTGCCTCTCACCTCTGGGATGGTCGGTGCTCGCTCCATTCGCCTGGAACTTGGGTGGGAGTTTCCCAGGGCCACTAAGCCCTAGTATGCTCCTGCAGACAGGACCCTGGCAGTCCTCTCAGTGGGCGGGGGGGAACCCTCCAAGGCAGGCGAGGGGCAACCAGAGTTCCCTGGGCAGAGCTTGGTACACTGTTAAATTCTAGGGTGTAAGACCTGCTCCCAAAATACCACCTCGCCAACAAACGTTCCCGGGCACTACTTGGAGAGATGGGAGCCCAAGGGCGCTGTCTGTGCACCTCCACCCCTGCCTCCCCCCAGCAACTCCCCACCTGCTGGCTGCTGCACACAGAACATCCCTGAGGCCCCATCTAGAAATGCAGGCCAGAAGCAGAGGGCGGGCAGCCCTGCACGACCCCAGGAGTGTTGGGGCATGCGTGTGGTGTGAGCGTGTGCATGTGTGCAAATCTGCGTATGAGAGTGTGTGTCCCCATGTCTGTGGACTCACCTGCCTGTAGGTGCCCGTAGGCCCACGCGTATGCGGCTGTGTGCTGCACACCCCCTGGTGGCCCCCACACCTGGAGCCCCAGGTGAGGGCTGGGCTCCAGGGTCCCTAATGCGTGTTTTGTCCTGTTCTGTGATGCTGTGCTTAGGTGGGCGGGGACGCGCCTGCTAACAGTGACCGCAGCACTCCCAGAGGTGCCTGGTGAGGTCAGCTGGCGGGCTGGGCAGACCCGGCTCCTCTGCCGCTGGGCTGGCCCCCAGGGGTGTTGCAGAGGGGCAGACAGTGGGGCCTGAGCAGCATGGCCTGGGCACCCATCGGGCAGCCTGCTTGCGGAGGCGTGTGGTGTGGCAGAGACAGACGGCAGGGGGAAATCATGTTCCCCGAGAGACTGACAGATGAGCCTCGGGGCAGAGGCTTCCTGGTGCAGGTGGCCTTGGAGCTGGACCAGAAGGAGGGAAGGAGGGACATCCCCAAGGGCCTGGCCCATGCAGGGGTCTAAGCAGGAGCAGCCTGGCATGCGGCAACACATGGGGGCGAGTAGGCACCAGGGAGGGTGGCGGCAGATGAGAGCAGAGGGCAGCAGGGCGGGAGGGTCCAGGCAGCCTGTGTAGCCCTCTCTACAGGTGGGCACTGAAGCAGGCACTCAGGGAGGACGGCGCGAGATCCTCCATGGCCCTGGGCAGTGCTGAGGGCTCCTGCCAGGGTCCCGGTGTCCTGACCTCTGCAGACTGTGCTTGTCTTCCTCTCGAGCTCCAGCCCTTCCCTGCTAGGCCTGTGCACCGGTGTGGTCCCTCCCATCCTACAGTTTGGGCACTGAGGTCCTTGGGGAACTGCTGGTGTCCAAAGAGCACCAGTCAGCACGGGCATCAGGGGTGACCCTTCCCAGCCAGTCCCGGAACATTTGATTTCCGGCGGCTCTCCTGAAGCTGGGTGGTCAGCTGCGCCAGCAAGCGCGTCCGGATCCACACGGGCCCTTGGGATGCGCTAGAGGAGACACTGCGGTCTGGCAGCTGAGGCCAGGGGGTGGCTTCTCGGGCAGAGCCAGGCGTGGACAGACAGCCCTCATCTCTTCCCGCACCCATCCTGCCCCAAACCGTTCTGCAACCCCTGCTCCATCCTCCTTCCGGGCCCTGGTTGGACTTCCAGGGCTCCCAGCACCATCAGAGTTAAGGCCCTAGTTCTGCGTCATGTCCAGAGTGTGGCTGTGTGGTGTCAGCAGGCTGTGGGACTTGTTCTAGGAGGAATCAGCCAAGAACTAAGTCGGGATCCCTTTCACACTCACCGAATATGGGTCTCAGGGGAACAGGAGGGATGGAGGCATTTGCGGCTTCCGTGGGCAATGGGTCCCGCCTTTCAGCACGAACCCCCAGCAGCCCTGCGGCGGCCTCCCTGTCAATTGTGAAGACATCGTTTTCTCCCCACGTGCTCCTCTTATCTGCCTCCTGTTAAAGGATCTCAAATATGCACCCCGATAAGGTGGAACGCACCCCCGCTTCCCGGTCCCATCCAACACCAGCCTCCACTTTCCCCCAAAGTAATTAAGATAAATGCAGCTGATAATTTGCCCAGGATTCTTAAACAGACCCTCGGGCCGTATCTCAGATATAATTTTACCTGCTAAGGTTTATCTGAGCGCTCGGGTAACAGATAGTTTTTAAGCAAAGCGGCAGCTTTTGAAGCAAAAGGAAAGGGGAATGTTTGTAAAATAAATGTCACAAGGAGCCGCCGTAGCAGCCCCTCAGTGCGGGCTGTGCCGACCGAGACCCTGCCTCTCTGGGCCGGCCACCCTGCTCAGCTCGCTGCCCAGGATTCGGAACCCGTCATGGGGCTGGCCGGGAAGGGGACTGGGCCGGGCATGGAGGGGGCACAAGAGAGCGGCCTGTGGGGGAGGCTGGCAGGGGGTGTTACTGACTGGTGCCCAAGGCTGTGCCCCTCATGCTTTTCCAGCCTCGCTAGTCAAGGATGACCTGGAGCAGAGACCCTGCCTGGTTGAGCTGGCATGCAGGGCATCCATCGGGGAGCAGGCCAGTGGAGGTGGCTGGTCCGAGCCACGGGCCAGCAGTGCTGCAGGCACAGGGTGGCCAGGCGGCAGGGCCAGTGTCCAAGGAGGCGCAACTCAGGGCACTTGGCCTGGACGGGCAGCCAGAGGCGGGCAGGAGTCTATCAAGGGGCCTGGGTTGTGCCTCCCAGGGGAGCATTGTGTGTGGGGATGGCAGAGGGTGGAGGGGGACGTGGGGGTTGGGGGCAGGGTCCTACTCCAGGCTCTGCCTTAGAGAAGCCAGTCTCCTGGGAGCCTCAATTCTCCGTCCACACCTGGTCAGGCTGGAGCCTGGCTGCCCTTCACAGCCTGGTCCACCTAGCAGCACCTACATCTTGTCTCCTGATCGGTGTCTAGGAAAGGGGGGCGGCTAGGGGGTGTGTGTCCACGGCATCCCTGATCCGCCAGTAAGACCCCCACTGGCTGCCCTCTCGCCAGCCTGCTCGCCACCCAAGCCCCACCGCGCCTCCCGGCTGGGGGACCCATCCCCCGCTCCATACCTGAACGACCCTTACCTACGG
>SJXQ01009330.1:562773-582712 GCA_006408695.1 Aepyceros melampus
GAGGAATCCCGAAAAGTCCCTCGCCATTCGCACGGAGACTGGCCTCTCCTGAGGCCACACGAGAAGGTCCCTGAGGTCCCCGTCGTAACTCGACAAGGACCTGCTGCAACTCGTGAAATACCAGGAGGTTCTCCCTTCCATGCGCGTTGAGGCCCTTTTCTGCTGCTGCATGTGGAGGGAAATCACACCTTCCCTCTTGGACCTCGAAAGGGTCCTTCACTCCCTTGCTGCGACTCAAGAAGTTCCTGGAAACACGCGCCTCCACTCGACATGAACCCCGAGGGTCCGCCATCACTCAAGAGGAGCCCCTTTGTCCCCTCCTCAGCGCAAGGTGAGAGTTTGTTTCCTTGCTTCGTCCGGAAGGGATTCGCGGTGCTCCCATTGCATACCAGAACTAGGTGCTCTCCACAGGAGAGAGGAGATGATCTCCAGGGATCGGGTCATCAGGCCAGAAGTACCCAGAAGTCTCAGTCAACTCCAGATGGACCTGATTTCCCTGCACTCTCTCGACTGTCACCCCGGTGATCGACTGACCTCACATTGGCGCGTGTGAAATCCCTGGTGGCATCTCGAGGGAAAACCACATATCCCTGTGTGAATGCAACAGGAATCCTGACAGTGCTGCTACCGCTCAGGAGGAGAGCGGGCGTGCATGTCTCCACTCGAGACGAGGCCTGAACACCCTGTGGACATTCCAGAGGAACCCAAGTCCCATGTCAGCATTTCCGAGCAAAGCTCAGGGTGCGACCGCAGTTCCAGACGTGGACCTAGGACCCACCATCGACAGGACAGGAATCCCGAAAGGGCCCTCGCCATTCGCACGGAGACTGGCCTCTCCTGAGGCCACACGAGAAGGTCCCTGAAGTCCCCGTCGTAACTCGAGAAGATCCTGCTGCAACCCGAGAAACACTAGGAGGTCCTCACTTCCATGCGCGTTGAGGCCTTTTTCTGCTGCTGCATGTCGAGAGATATCACACCTTCACTCTTGGACCTCCAAAGGGTCCTTCACTCCCTTGCTGCGACTCAAGAAGTTCCCGGACACACGCGCCTCCACTGGACAGGAACCCCGTGGGTCCACGTCACTCAAAAGGAGCCCCTTGGTCCCCTCCTAAGCGTGAGGTGAGAGTTAGTTTCCTTGCTTCGTCCGGAAGGGATTCGCAGCGCTCCCTTTGCATACCAGAAATGTGTGCTCTCCACAGGAGAGTCGCGACGATCTCCAGGGATCGTGCCATCAGGCCACAAGTACCCAGAAGTCTCAGTCCCCTCCAGATGAACCTGATTTCCCTGCACTCTCTCGACTGTCACCCCGGGGATCGACTGACCCCACGTTGGCACGTTTGTTATCCCTGGTGGCATCTGGAGGGAAAGCCACAGATCCCTGGTTCAACGTGACAGGAAGCCTGACAGTGCTGCTACCGCTCAGGAGGAGAGCGGGCATGCATGTCTCCACTCGAGACGAGGCCTCACCACCCTGTGGACACTCCAGAGGCTGTTGGCACGTTTGTTATCCCTGGTGGCATCTGGAGGGAAAGCCACAGATCCCTGGTTCAACGTGACAGGAAGCCTGACAGTGCTGCTACCGCTCAGGAGGAGAGCGGGCATGCATGTCTCCACTCGAGACGAGGCCTCACCACCCTGTGGACACTCCAGAGGCACCCAAGTCCCATGTCAGCACTTCCGAGCAAAGGTCAGGGTGCGACCGCAGCTCCAGACAAGGACCTAGGACCCGTCAACGACTGGAGAGGAATCCCAAAATATCCCTCGCCATTCGCACGGAGACTGGCCTCTCCTGAGGCCACACGAGAAGGTCCCTGTGATCCCCGTCGTAACTCGAGAAGGACCTGTTGCAACTCGAGAAACACCAGGAGGTTCTCCCTTCCATGTACGTTGAGGCCCTTTACTGCTGCTGCATGTCGAGGGAAATGGCAACTTCCCTCTTGGACCTTGAAAGGGCCCTTCACTTCCTTGCTGCGATTCAAGAAGTTCCCGGACACACTCGCCTCGACTTGACAGGAACCCCGATGATCCGCCATCACTCAAGAGGAGGCCCTTGATCCCCTCCTCAGCGCGAGGTGAGAGTTAGTTTCCTTGCTTCGTCCAGAAGGGATTCGCGGTGCTCCCATTGCACACCGGAAGGAGGTGCTCTCCACAGGAGAGTCGAGATGATCTCCAGGGATCGTGCCATCAGACCACATTACCCTTGAAGTCTCAGTCCACTCCAGATGAACCTGATTTCCCTGCACTCACTCGACTGTCACCCCGGGGATCGAATGACCCCACTTGGCACGTGTGAAAGCCCTGGTGGCATCTCGAGGGAAAGACACAGATTCCTGTATCAACGAAGCAGGAAGACTGACAGTGCTGCTACCGCTGAGGAGGGGAGCGTGCGTGCATGTCTCCACACGAGACGAGGCCTGACCACCCTGTGGACACTCCAGAGGGACCCAAGTCCTATGTCAGCACTTCCGAGCAAAGCTCAGGATGCGACCGCAGCACCAGACGTGGACCTATGACCGCCACCGAATGGAGAGGAATCCCGAAAGGTCCCTCGCCTTTCGCACGGAGACTGGCCTCTCCTGAGGCCTCATGAGAAGTTCCCTGAGATCCCCGTCCTAACTCGAGAAGGACCTGCTTCAACTCGAGAAACACCAGGAGGTTCTCCCTTCCATGCGCGTTGAGGCCCTTTTCTGCTGCTGCATGTCGAGGGAAATCACACCTTCCCTCTTGGACCTCGAATGGGTCTTTCACTCCCTTGCTGCGACTCAAGACTTTCCCGGACACACGCGCCTCCACACGACAGGAAACCCGAGGGTCCGCCATCACTCAAGTGGAGCCCCTTTGTCCCCTCCTCAGCACGAGGTGAGAGTGCGTTTCCTTGCTTCGTCCAGAAGGGATTCGCAGCGCTCCCATTGTGTACCAGAAGGAGGTGATCCACTCTGGAGAGTCGAGATGATCTTCAGGGAACGTACCATCAGGCCACAAGTACCCAGAAGTTTCAGTCCACTCTAGATAAACCTGATTTCCCTGCACTCTCTCGACTGTCACGTCGGGGGTTGACTGACCCCACGTTGGCACGTGTGAAAGCCCTGGTGGAATTTTGAGGGAAAGACACAGATCCCTGTGTCAACGCAACAGGAAGCCTCACNGTCGAGTTGATCTCCAGGGATCGTGCCATCAGGATACAAGTACCCAGAAGTCTTAATCCACTACAGATGAAACTGATTTCCCTGCACACTCTCCACTGTCACCCCGAGGATCGAATGACCCCATGTTGGCACGTGTGACAGTCCTGGTGGCATCTCAGGGAAAGCCACAGATGCCTGTGTCAACGCGACAGGAAGCCTGACAGTGCTGCTTCCGCTCAGGAGGAGAGCGGGCGTGCATGTCTCCACTCGAGACGAGGCCTCACCACCCTGTGGACAGTCCAGAGGGACACAAGTCCGATATCAGCTCTTTCGAGCAAAGCTCCGGGTGCGACCGCAGCTCCAGACGTGGGCCTATGTCCCGCCACCGATTGGAGAGGAAACCCGATAGGTCCCTCGCCATTTGTACGGAGACTGGCATCGCCTGAGGCCACACGAGAAGGTCCCTCAGGTCCCCGTCGTAACTCGAGGAGGACCTGCTGCAACTCGAGAAACAGCAGGAAGTTCTCACTTCCATGCGCGTTGAGGCCCTTTTCTGCGGGTCCATTTCGAAGGAAATCACACTTTCGCTCTTGGACCTAGAAAGGGTCCTTCACTCCCTTGCTGCGACTCAAGAAGTTCCCGGACACACGCGCCTACACTCGACAGGAACCCCGAGGGTTCACCCATAACTCAAGAGGAGCCCCTTTGTCCCCTCCTCAGCCCGAGGTGAGAGTTAGTTTTCGTGCTTCGTCGGAAAGGGATTCGCAGCGTTCCCGTTACATATCAGAATGAGGTGCTCTCCACAGGAGAGTCGAAATGATCTCCAGGGATCGTGCCATCAGGCCACAAGTACCCAGAAGTCTCAATCCACTCCAGATGAACCTGATTTCCCTGCAGTCTCTCGACTGTCACGCCGAGGATCGACTGACCCCATGTTGGCATGTGTGACAGCCCTGGTGGCATCTCGAGGAAAGCCACAGATCCTTGTGTGAACGTGACAGGAAGCCTGACAGTGCTGCTACTGCTCACAAGGAGAGCGAGCGTGCATGTCTCCACTCGAGACAAGGCCTGACCACCCTGTGGACACTCCAGAGGGACCCTAGTCCCATGTCAACACTTTCGAGCAAAGCTCAAGATGCGACCGCAGCTCCAGACGTGGACATAGGACCCGCCACCGACTGGAGAGGAATCCCGAAAGGTCCCTCGCCATTCGCACGGAGACTGGCCTCTCCTGAGGCCACACGAGAAGGTCCCTGAGGTCCCCGTCGTAACTCGAGAAGGACCTGCTGCAACTCGAGAAANAGACGAGGCCTGACCACCCTGTGGACACTCCAGAGGGACCCAAGTCCCATGTCAGCACTTGCGAGCAAAGCTCAGGGTACAACCGCAGCTACAGACGTGGACCTAGGACCCGCCAACGACTGGAGAGGAATCCCGAAAGATCCCTCGCCATTTGCACGGAGACTGACCTCTTCTGAGGCCACACGCGAAGGTCCCTGAGGTCCCCGTCGTAAATCGAGTAGGACCACCTGCAGCTCGAGAAACACCAGGAGGTTCTCCCTTCCATGCGCGTTGAGGCCCTTTTCTGCTGCTGCATGTCGAGGGAAATCACACTTTCCCTCTTGGACCTCGAAAAGGTCCTTCACTCCCTTGCTGCGACTCAAGAAGTTCCCGGACACACGCGCCTCCACTCGACAGGGACCCCGAGGGTCCGCCAACACTCAAGAAGAGCCCCTTGGTCCCCTCCTCAGCGCGAGGTGAGTGTTAGTTTCCTTGCTTCGTTCGGAAGGGATTCGCGGCGCTCCCATAGCATACCAGAAGGAGGTGCTCTCCACAGGAGTGTCGAGATGATCTCCAGGGATCGTGCCATCAGGCCACAAGGACCCAGAAGTCTCAGTCCCCTCCAGATGAACCTGATTTCCCTGCACTCTCTCGAATGTCACCCCGTGGATCGACTGACCCCACGTTGGCACGTGTGAAAGCCCTGGTGGCATCTCGAGGGAAAGCCACAGATCCCTGTGTCAATGCGACAGGAAGGCTGACAGTGCTGCTACCGCTCAGGAGGAGAGCGTGCGTGCATGTCTCCACTCGAGACGAGGCCTGACAACCCTGTGGACACTCCAGAGGGACTCAAGTCCCATGTCAGCACTTCCGAGCAAAGCTCAGGGTGCGACCTCAGCTCCAGACGTGGACCTATGACCCGCCACCGACTGGAGAGCAATCCCGAAAGGTCCTTCGCCATTAGCACGGAGACTGACCTCTCCTGAGGCCACACGAGAAGGTCCCTGTGGACCCCGTCGTAACTCGAGAAGGACCTGCTTCAACTTGAGAAACACCAGGGGGTTCTCCCTTCCATGCGCATTGACGCACTTTTCTGCTGCTGCATGTCGAGGGAAATCACACTTTAACTCTTGGACCTCGAAATGGTCCTTCACTCCCTTGGTGCGACTCAAGAAGTTCCCGGACACACGCGCCTCCACTCGACAGGAACCCCGAGGGTCCGCCATCACTCAATAGGAGACCCTTGGTCCCCTCCTCAGCGCGAGGTGAGAGTTAGTTTCCATTCTTCGTCTGGAAGGGATTCGCGGCGCTCCCATTGCATACCAGAAAAAGGTGCTCTCCACAGGAGAGTCGAGATAATCTCCAGGGAACATGCCCGAAGGCCACAAGGACCCAGAAGTCTGAGTCCCCTCCAGATGAACCTGTTATCAATGCACTCTCTCGACTGTCACCACGGGGATCGACTGACCCCACGTTGGCACGTGTGAAAGCCCTGGTAGCCTCTCGAGGGAAAGCCACAGATCCCTGTGTCAACGCGACAGGAAGCCTGAGAGTGCTGCTACCGCTGAGGAGGACAGCGGGCGTGCATGTCTCCACTCGAGATGAGGCCTGACCACCGTGTGGACACTCCAGAGGGACTCAAGTCCCATGTCAGCACTTCCGAGCAAAGCTCAGGGTGCGACCGCAGCTCCAGANGAGAAACACCAGGAGGTTCTCCCTTCCATGCGCGTTGAGGCCCTTTTCTGCTGCTGCATGTCGAGGGAAATCACACCTTCCCTCTTGGACCTCGAAAGGGTCCTTCACTCCCTTGCTGCGACTCAAGAAGTTCCCTGACACACACGCCTCCACTCGACAGGAACCCCGAGGGTCCGCCATCATTCAAGAGGAGCCCATTGTCCCCTCCTCAGCGCTAGGTGAGAGTTAGTTTCCTTGCTTCGTCCGGAATGGATTCGCGGCACTCCCATTGCATACCAAAAGGAGGTGCTCTCCACAGGAGAGTCGAGATAAACTCCAGGGACCATGCCATCAGGTCACAAGTACCCAGAAGTCTCAGTCCACTCCAGATGAACCTGATTTCCCTGCATTCTCTCGACTGTTACCCGGGGGATCGACTGACCACACGTTGGCACTTGTGACAGCCCGGGTGGCATCTTGAGGGAAAGCCACAGATCCCTGTGTCAGCTCGACAGAAAGCCTCACAGGGCTGCTACCGCTCAGAAGGAGAGCGGGCGTGCATGTCTCCACTAGAGACGAGGACTGACCACCCTGTGGACACTCCAGAGGGACCCAAGTCCCATGTCAGCACTTCCGAGCAAAGCTCAGGTTGCGACCGCAGCTCCAGACGTGGACCTAGGACCCGCCACAGACTGGAGAGGAATCCTGAAAAGTCCCTCGCCATTCGCACGGAGACTGGCCTCTCCTGAGGCCACACGAGAAGTTCCCTGAGGTCCGCGTCGTAACTCGAGAAGGACCTGCTGCAACTCGAGAAACACCAGGAGGTTCTCCCTTCCATGCGCGTTGAGGCCCTTTTCTGCGGCTGAATGTCTAGGGAAATCACACCTTCCCTCTTGGCCCTCGAACGGGTCCTTCACTCACTTGCTGCGACTCAAGAAGTTCCCGGAAACACGCGCCTCCACTCGATAGGAACCCAGGGGGTCCGCCATAACTCAAGAGGGGCCCCTTTGTCCCCTCCTGAGCGCGAGGTTAGAGTTAGTTTCCTTGCTTCATCCGAAAGGGATTCGCGGTGCTCCCATTGCATACCAGAAGGAGGTGCACTCCACAGAAGAGTCGAGATGATCTCCAGGGATCGTGCCATCAGGCCACAAGTACCCAGAAGTCTCAGTCCACTCCAGATGAACCTGATTTCCCTGCACACTCTCGACTGTCACCCCGGGGATCGACTGACCCTACATTGGCACGTGAGAAAGCCCTGGTGGCATCTCGAGGGAAGCCACATATCCCTGTGTCAACGTGACAGGAAGCCTGACAGTGCTGCTACCGCTCAGGAGGAGAGTGTGCGTGCAGGTCTCCACTTGAGACGAGGCCTGACCACCCTGTGGACACTCCCGAGGGACCCAAGTCCCATGTCAGCACTTCATCCGCCTGACATCCGGCGTGCCAGGCAGTGTGCCGGCCAGTGTGCCCGCCAGTGCGCCTGCCATCCGACGTGCCAGCCAGAGTGCCCGCTAGTGCGCCTGCCATCCGGCGTGCCAGCCAGTGTGCCCGACAGTGCGCCTGCCAGTCGGGTGCCAGCCAGAGTGCCCACCAGCGTGCCCGCCAGTGCGCCAGCCAGTCGGGTCCAGCCAATGTGCCCGCCAGTGCGCCGGCCAGTGCGCCTGCCATTCGGCGNATACCAGAAGGAGGTGCTCTCCACAGGAGAGTCGAGATGAACTCCAGAGTTGTGCCATCAGGCCACAAGAACCCAGAAGTCTCAGTCCCCTCCAGATGAACCTGATTTCCCTGGACTCTCTCGACTGTGACCCCGGGGATCGACTGACCCCACGTTGGCACGTGTGAAAGCCCTGGTGGCATCTCGAGGGAAAGCCACAGATCCCTGTGTCAACGCGACAGGAAACCTGACAGTGCCGCTACCGCTCAGGAGGAGAGGGGGCGTGCATGTCTCCACTTGAGACGAGGCCTGACCACCCTTTGGACACTCCAGAGAGACCCAAGTCCCATGTCAGCTCTTCCGAGTAAAGCTCAGGGTGCGACCGCAGCTCCAGACTTGGACCTATGACCCGCTATCGACTGGAGAGGAATCCTGAAAGGTCCCTCGCCATTCGCACGGAGACTGGCCTCTCCTGAGGCCACACGAGAAGGTCCCTGGGGTCCCTGTCGTAACTCGAGAAGGACCTCCTGCAACTCGAGAAACACCAGGAGGTTCTCCCTTCCATGCGCGTTGAGGCCCTTTTCGGCTGCTGCATGTCGAGGGAAATCACACCTTCCCTCTTGGACCTCGAAAGGGTCCTTCACTCCCTTGCTGCGACTCAAGAAATTCCCGGACACACGCGCCTCCACTCGACAGGAACCCCGAGGTTCCGCCATCACTCAATAGGAGACCCTTGGTCCCCTCCTCAGCGCGAGGTGAGAGTTAGTTTCCCTGCTTTGTCGGGAAGGGATTCGCGGCCCTCCCATTGCATACTGGAACGAGGTGCTCTCCACAGGAGAGTTGAGCTGATCTCCAGGGATCGTGCCATCAGTGCACAAGTACCCAGAAGTCTCAGTCCCCTCCAGATGAACCTGATTTCCCTGCACTCTCTCGACTGTAACTCCGGGGATCGACTGACCAGAAACACCAGGAGGTTCTCCCTTCCTTGCGCGCTGAGGCCCTTTTCTGCTGCTGCAAGACGAGGGAAATCACACCTTCCCTCTTGGACCTCGAAAGGGTCCTTCACTCCCTTGTTGCGACTCAAAAAGTTCACGGACACACGCGCCTCCACTCGACAGGATCCCCGGGGGTCCGCCATCACTCAAGAGGAGCCCCTTGGTCCCCTCCTCAGCGCGAGGTGAGAGTTAGTTTCCTTGCTTCGCCCAGAAGGGACTCGTGGCGCTCCCATTGCATACCAGAAGGAGGTGCTCTCCACAGGAGAGTCGAGATGATCTCCAGGGACCGTGCCATCAGGCCACAAGGACCCAGAAGTCTCAGTCCCCTCCAGATGAACCTGATTTCCTTGCACTCTCTCGACTGTCACCCCCGGGATCGACTGACCACACGTTGTCACATGTGAAAGCCCCGGTAGCATCTCGAGGGAAAGCCGCAGATCCCTGTGTCAACGCGACAGAAAGCCTGACAGTGCTGCTTCCACTCAGGAGGAGAGCAGGCGTGCATGTCTCCACTCGAGACGAGGCCTGACCACTCTGTGGACAAACATACCAGAAGGAGGTGCTCTCCACAGGAGGGTCGAGATGATCTCCAGGGATCGTGCCAGAAAGCCACAAGGACCCAGACGTCTCAGTCCCCTCCAGATGACCCTCATTTCCCTGCACACTCTCGACTGTCACAGTGGGGATGGACTGACCTCACGTTGGCACGTGTGAAATCCCTGGTGGCATCTCGAGGGAAAGCCACAGATCCCTGTGTCAATGCGACAGGAAGCCTCACAGTGCTGCTGCCGTTCAGGAGGAGAGCAGGCGTGCATGTCTCCACGCGAGACGAGGCCTGACCGCCCTGTGGACACGCCAGAGGGACCCAAGTCCCATGTCAGCACTGCCGAGCAAAGCTCAGGGTGCGACCGCAGCTCCAGACGTGGACCTAGGACCCGCCACCGACTGGAGAGGAATCCCGACAGGTCCCTCGCCATTCGCACGGAGACTGGCCTATCCTGAGGCCACAGGAGAAGGTCCCTGAGGTCCCTGTCGTAACTCGAGAAGGACCTGCTGCAACTCGAGAAACACCAGGAGGTTCTTCCTTTCATGTGCGTTGAGGCCCTTTTCTGCTGCTGCATGTCGAGGGAAATCACACCTTCCCTCTTGGACCTCGAAACTCGCCATTCGCACGGAGACTGGCCTATCCTGAGGCCACAGGAGAAGGTCCCTGAGGTCCCTGTCGTAACTCGAGAAGGACCTGCTGCAACTCGAGAAACACCAGGAGGTTCTTCCTTTCATGTGCGTTGAGGCCCTTTTCTGCTGCTGCATGTCGAGGGAAATCACACCTTCCCTCTTGGACCTCGAAAGGGTCCTTCACTCCCTTGCTGCGAGTCAAGAAGTTCCCGGACACACGCGCCTCCACTCGACAGGAACCCCGAGGGTCCGCCATCACTCAAGAGGAAATCGCTTGGTCCCCTCATCAGCGCGAGGTGAGAGTTAGTTTCCTTGCTTCGTCCGGAAGGGATTCGCAACGATCCCATTGCATACCAGAAAGAGGTGCTCTCCACAGGAGAGTCGAGATGAGCTCCAGGGATCGTGCCAGAAGGCCACAAGGAACCAGAAGTCTCAGTCCCTTCCAGATGAACCTGATTTTAATGCACTCGCTCGACTGTCACCCCGGGGATCGACTGACCTACGTTGGCACGTTTGAAAGCCCTGGTGGCATCTCGGGGGAAAGCCACAGATCCCTGTGTCAACGCGACAGGAACCCTGACCGTGCTGCTACCGTTCAGGAGGAGAGCGCGCGTGCATGTCTCCAATCGAGATGAGGCCTGACAACCCTGCGGACACTCCAGAGGGAAACAAGTCCCATGTCAGCACTTCGGAGCAAAGGTCAGGGTGCGACCGCAGCTCCACACGTGGACCTAGGACCCGCCCCNACTCCAGATGAACCTGATTTCCCTGCAATCTCTCGACTGTCACCCCGGGGATCGACTGACCCCACGTTGGCACGTGTGACAGCCCTGGTGGCATCTCGAGGGAAAGCCACAGATCCCTGTGTCAACGTGACAGGAAGCCTGACAGTGCTGCTACCGCTCAGGAGGAGAGAGGGCATGCATGTCTCCACTCGAGACGAGGCCTGACCACCCTGTCGACACTCCAGAGGCAGACATGTCCTATGTCAGCACTTCCGAGCAAAGCTCAGGGTGCGACCGCAGCTACAGACGTGGACCTAGGACCCGCCTCCGACTGGAGAAGAATCCCGAAAGGTCCCTGGCCATTCGCACGGAGACTGGCCTCTCCTTAGGCCACAAGAGAAGGTCCGTGAGGTCCCTGTCATAACTCGAGAAGGACCTGCTGCAACTCGAGAAACACCAGGAAGTTCTCCATTCCATGTGCGTTGAGGCCATTTTCTGCTGCTGCATGTCTAGGAAAATCACACCTTCCCTCTTGGACCTCGAAAGGGTCCTTCACTCCATTGCGTGACACAAGAAGTTCCCGGACACACGCGCCTCCACTCGACCGGAACCCCGAGGATCCGACATAACTCAAGAGGAGCCCCTTTGTCCCCTCCTCAGCGCGAGGTGAGAGTTAGTTTCCTTGCTTCGTCCGGAAGGGATTCGCGGTGCTCCCATTGCATACCACAAGGAGGTGCTCTCCACAGGAGAGTCGAGATGATCCCCAGGGATCTTGCACTCAGGCCACAAGTACCCGAAGTCTCAGACACCTCCAGATGAACTTGATTTCCCTGCACTCTCTTGACTGTCACCTTGGGGTTCGACTTACCCTACGTTGGCACTTGTGAATGCCCTTGTGGCATCTCGAGGGAAAGACACACATCCTTGTGTCTACGCGACAGGAAGCCTAACAGTGCTGCTACCACACAGGAGGAGAACGGGCGTGCATGTCTCCACTGGAGATGAGGCCTGACCACCCTGTGGACACTCCAGAGGGACCCAAGTCTCATGTCTGCACTTCCGATCAAAGCTCAGGTTGCGACCGCAGCTCCAGACTTGGACCTAGGACCCACCACAGACTGGAGAGGAATCCAGAAAGGTCCCTCCCATCGCACCGAGACTGGCCTCTCCTGAGGCCACAAGAGAAGGTCCCTGAGGTCCACGTGGTAACTCAAGAAGGACTTGCTGCAACTCGAGAAACACCAGGAGGTTCTCCCTTCCATGCACGTTGAGGCCCTTTTCTGCTGCTCCATGTGGAGGGAAATCACACCATCCTTCTTGGACCTCCAAAGGGAACTTCACTCCCTTGCTGTGATTCAAGAAGTTCCGGGACACACGCGCCTCCACTCGAAAGGAACCCCGAGGGTTCGCCATCACTGAAGAAGAGCCCCTATGTCCCCTCCTCAGCACGAGGTGAGAGTATGTTTCCTTGCTTCGTCCGGAAGGGATTCGCGGTGCTCCCATTGCATACCAGAAGAAGGTGCTTTCCACAGGAGATTCGAGATGATCTCCAGGGATCGTGCCATCAGGCCACAAGTACCCAGAAGTCTCAGTCCACTCCAGATGAACCTGATTTCCCTGTACTCTCTCGACTGTCATCCCGGGAATTGACTGACCCCACGTTGGCACGTGTGAAAGCCCTGGTGGCATCTCAAAGGAATGCCACAGATCCCTGTGTCAACGCGACAGGAAGCCTGACAGTGCTGCTATCACTCAGGAGGAGAGCAGGCGTGCATGTTTCCACTCGAGAGAAGGCGTGACCACCTTCTGGACACTCCAGATTGACCCAACTCCATTGTACGCAATTCTGAACAAAGCTCAGGGTGTGACCGCAGCTCCAGACGTGAATCTAGGACCCGCCACCGACTGGAGAGGAATCCCGAAAGGTCCCTCGCCATTCGCTCAGAGACGGGCCTCTCTTGAGGCCACACGAGAAGGTCCCTGATGTCCCCGTCGTAACTCGAGAAGGACCTGCTGCAACTCGAGAAACACCAGGAGGTTCTCCCTTCCATGCGCGTTGAGGCCCTTTTCTGCTGCTGCATGTCCAGGGAAATCACACCTTCCCTCTTGGACCTCGAAAGGGTCCTTTACTCCCTTGCTGGGACTCAAGAAGTTCCCGGACACACGCGCCTATGTCCCCGTCGTAACTCGAGAAGGACCTGCTGCAACTCGAGAAACACCAGGAGGTTCTCCCTTCCATGCGCGTTGAGGCCCTTTTCTGCTGCTGCATGTCCAGGGAAATCACACCTTCCCTCTTGGACCTCGAAAGGGTCCTTTACTCCCTTGCTGGGACTCAAGAAGTTCCCGGACACACGCGCCTCCACTCGACGGGAACCCCGAGGGTCCGCCATAACTCAAGAGGAGCCCCTTTGTCCCCTCCTCAGCGTGAGGTGAGAGTTAGTTTCCTTGCGTCATCCGGAAGGGATTCGCGGTGCTCCCATTGCATACCAGAAGGAAGTGCTCTCCACAGGAGAGTCGAGGTGATCCCCAGGAATCTTGCCCTCTGGCCACAAGAACCCCGAAGTCTCAGACACCTCCAGATGAACCTGATTTCCCTGCACTCTCTCGACTGTCACCTTGGGGATCGAGTGAGCAAACGTTGGCACTTGTGAATGCCCTGGTGGCATCTCGAGGAAAAGACACAAATCCCTGTGTCAACGCAACAGGAAGCCTGAGAGTGCTGCTTCCACTCAGGAAGAGAGCGGGCGTGCATGTCTCCACTCGAGACGTGGCCTGACCACACTGTGGACACTCCAGAGGGACCCAAGTTCCATGTCACCACTTCCGAGCAAAGCTCAGGGTGCGACCGCAGCTGTAGGCGTGGATCTATGACCCGCCACCGACTGGAGAGGAAGCCCGAAAGATCCATTGCCATTCGCACAGAGAATGGCTTCTCCTGAGGCCACACGAGAAGGTCCCTGAGGTCTCCGAGGTAACTCTAGAATGACCTGCTGCACCTCGAGAAACATCAGGAGTTTCTCCCTTCCATGCGCGTTGAGGCCCTTTTCTGCTGCTGCATGTCGAGGGAAATCACGCCTTCCCTCTTGGACCTCGAAAGGGTCCTTCACTCCCTTGCTGCGACTCAAGAAGTTTCCGGACACAAGCGCCTCCACTCGACAGGAACCCTCATCTCGAGGGAAAGCCACAGATCCCTGTGTCAACGCGACAGGAAGCCTGACAGTGCTGCTACCGCTCAGGAGGAGAGCGGGCGTGCATGTTTCCACTCGAGACGAGGCCTGATCACACTGTGGACACTCCAGAGGGACCCAAGTCCCATGTCAGCACTTCCGAGCAAAGCTCAGGTTGTGACCGCAGCTCCAGACGTGGACATAGCACTCGCCACCGACTAGAGAGGAATCCTGAAAGGTCCCTCGCCATTCGCACGGAGACTGGCCTCTCCTTAGGCCACACGAGAAGGTCCCTGAGGTCCCCGTCCTAACTCGATAAGGACCTGCTGCCACTCGAGAAACACCAGGAGCTTGTCCCTTTCATGTGCGTTGAGGCCCTTTTCTGCTGGTGCATGTCGAGGGAAATCACACCTTCCCTCTTGGACCACGAACGGGTCCTTCACTCCATTGCTGAGACTCAAGAAGTTCCCGGACACAGGCGCCTCCACTCGACAGGAACCCCGAGAGTCCACCATCACTCAAGAGGATCCCCTTGGTCGCCTCCTCAGCGCGAGGTGAGAGTTAGTCTCCTTGCTTCGTCCAGAAGGGTTTCGCGGCGCTCCCATTGCCTACCAGAAGGAGGTGCTCTCCACAGGAGGGTCGAGATGATCTCCAGGGATCGGGCCATCAGGCCACAAGGACCCAGAAGTCTCAGTCCACCTCAGATGAACCTGATTTCCCTGCACTGTCTCGACTGTCACCCCGGGGATCGACTGACCCCACGTTGGCACGTGTGTAATCCCTGGTGGCATCTCGAGGGAAAGCCACAGATTCCTGTGTCAACGCAACTGGAAGCCTGACAGTGCTGCTACCGCTCAGGAGGAGAGCGGGCGTGCATGTCTCCACTCGAGACGAGGCCTGACCACCCTGTGATACTCCAGAGTTACACAAGTCCCATGTCAGCACATCCGAGCAAAGCTCAGGGAGTGACAGCAGCTCCAGACGTGGACCTAGGACCCGCCACCGACTGGAGAGGAATCCCAAAGGTCCCTCGCCTTCGAACGGAGAATGGCCTCTCCTGAGGCCACACGAGAAGGTCCCTGAGGTCCCCGTCTTAACTGGAGAATGACCTGCTGCAACTCGAGAAACTCCAGGAGGTTCTCCCTTCCATTTGCATTGAGGCCCTTTTCTGCTGCTGCATGTGAGGGGAAATCAAACCTTCCATCTTGGACCTCGAAAGGATCTTTAGCTCCCTTGCTGCGTCTCAAGAAGTTCCCGGACACACGCGCCTCCACTCGACAGGAACCCCGAGGGTCCGCCATCACTCAAGAGGGGCCCCTTGGTGCCCTCCTCAGCGCGAGGTGAGAGTTAGTTTCCTTGTTTCGTCTGGAAGGGATTCGCCGCGCTCCCATTGCATACCAGAAGGAGGTGCTCTTCACAGGAGAGTCGAGATGATCTCCAGGGATCGGGCCATCAGGCCAAAAGGATCTAGAAGTCTCAGTCCCCTCCAGATGAACCTCATTTCCCTGCACTCTCTCGACTGTCACCCCGGAGATCGACTGACGCCCCGTTGGCACGTGAGAAAGCCCTGGTGGCATCTCGAGGGAAAGCCACAGATCCCTGTGTCAACGCAACTGGAAGCCTGACAGTGCTGCTACCGCTCAGGAGGAGAGCGGGCGTGCATGTCTCCACTCGAGACGAGGCCTGACCACCCTGTGATACTCCAGAGTTACACAAGTCCCATGTCAGCACATCCGAGCAAAGCTCAGGGAGTGACAGCAGCTCCAGACGTGGACCTAGGACCCGCCACCGACTGGAGAGGAATCCCGAAAGGTCCCTCGCCTTCGAACGGAGAATGGCCTCTCCTGAGGCCACACGAGAAGGTCCCTGAGGTCCCCGTCTTAACTGGAGAATGACCTGCTGCAACTCGAGAAACTCCAGGAGGTTCTCCCTTCCATTTGCATTGAGGCCCTTTTCTGCTGCTGCATGTGAGGGGAAATCAAACCTTCCATCTTGGACCTCGAAAGGATCTTTAGCTCCCTTGCTGCGTCTCAAGAAGTTCCCGACACACGCGCCTCCACTCGACAGGAACCCCGAGGGTCCGCCATCACTCAAGAGGGGCCCCTTGGTGCCCTCCTCAGCGCGAGGTGAGAGTTAGTTTCCTTGTTTCGTCTGGAAGGGATTCGCCGCGCTCCCATTGCATACCAGAAGGAGGTGCTCTTCACAGGAGAGTCGAGATGATCTCCAGGGATCGGGCCATCAGGCCAAAAGGATCTAGAAGTCTCAGTCCCCTCCAGATGAACCTCATTTCCCTGCACTCTCTCGACTGTCACCCCGGAGATCGACTGACGCCCCGTTGGCACGTGAGAAAGCCCTGGTGGCATCTCGAGGGAAAGCCACAGATCCTTGTGTCAACGCGACAGGAAAATTGACAGTGCTGCTACCGCTCAGGAGGAGAGCTGNCCCGAGGGTCCGCCATCACTCAAGAGGAGGCCATTGGTCCCCTCCTCAGCGCGAGGTGAGAGTTAGTTTCCTTGCTTCGTCCGGAAGGGATTCGCGGCGCTCCCATTGCATACCAGAAGGAGGTGCTCTCCACAGTAGAGTCGAGATGATCTCAAGGGATCGTGCTATGAGGCCACAAGTAGCCAGAAGTCTCAGTCCACTCCAGTTGAACCTGAATTCCCTGCACTCTCTCGACTGTCACCACGGGGATCCACTGACCCCACGTTGGCACGTGTGAAACCCTGGTGGCATTTCAAGGGAAAGCCACAGTTCCCTGTGTCAACGCAACAGGAAGCCTGACAATGCTGCTACCGCCCAGGAGGAGAGCGAGCGTGCATGTCTACACTCGAGACGAGGCCTGACCACCCTGTGGACACTCCAGAGGGATCCAAGTCCCATGTCAGCACTTCCGAGCAAAGCTCAGGTTGCGATCGCAACTCCAGACGTGGACCTAGGACCCGGCATTGACTAGGGAGGAATCCCGAAAGGTCCCTCGCCATTCGCACGGAGACTGGCCTCTCCTGATGCCACATGAGAAGGTCCCTGAGGTCCCAGTCGTAACTCGAGAAGGACCTGCTGCAACTCGAGAAACACCAGGAGTTTCTCCCTTCCATGCGCGTTGAGGCCCTTTTCTGCTGCTGCATGTCGAGGGAAATCACATCTTCCCTCTTGGACCTCAAAATGGTCCTTTAATCCCTTGCTGCGACTCAAGAAGTTACCTGACACATTCGCCTCCAATCGCCAGGAACCCCGAGGGTCTGCCATCACTCAAGAGGAGCCCCTTGGTCCCCTAATCAGCGCGAGGTGAGAGTTAGTTTCCTTGCTTCATCCGGAAGGGATTCGCGGCGCTCCCATTGCGTACCATGTGCAGGTGCTCTCCACAGGAGAGTCGAGATGATCTCCAGGGATTGGGCAATCAGGCCACAAGTACCCAGAAGTCTCAGTCCAATCGGGATGAACCTGATTTCCCTGCACTCTCCCGACTGTCACCCCGGGGATCGACTGACACCACATTGGCACGTGTGAAAGTCCTGGTGGCATCTCGAGGGAAAGCCACAGATCCCTGTGTCAATGCAACAGGAAGCCTGACAGTGCTGCAACCGCTCAGGAGGAGAGCGGGCGTGCATGTCTCCACTCGAGACGAGCCCTGACCACCATGTGGACACCCCAGAAAGACACAAGTCCCATGTCAGCACTTCCGAGCAAAGCTCTGGTGCAACCGCACCTGCAGACGTGGACCTAGGACCCGCCACCGACTGGAGAGGAATCCCGAAAGGTCCCTCGCCATTCGCACGGAGACTGGCCTCTCCTGAGGCAACACGAGAAGGACCCTGAGGTCCCCGTCATAATTAGAGAAGGACCTGCTGCAACTCGAGAAATAACAGGATGTTCTCCCTTCCATGCGCGTTGAGGCCCTTTTCTGCTGCTGCATGTTAAGGGAAATCACACCTTCCCTCTTGGACCTCGAAAGGGTCCTTCACACCCTTGCTGCGACTCAAGAAGTTCCCGGACACATGCATCTTCACTCGACCGGAACCCCGAGGGTCCGCCATCACTCAAGAGGAGACCCTTTACCCCCTCCTCAGCGCGAGTTGAGAGTTAGTTTCCTTGCTTCGTTCGGAAGGGATTCGCGGCACTCCCAATGCATACCAGAAGGAGGTGCTCTCCACAGGAGAGTCGAGATGATCTCCAGTGATCGGCCATCAGGCCACAAGTACCCAGAAGTCTCAGTCCCCTCCAGATGAACCTGATTTCCCTGCACTCTCTCGACTGTCACCCCGGGGATCGACTGACCCCACGTTGGCCCCTGTGAAAGCCCTGGTGGCATCTCGAGGGAAAGCCACAGATCCCTGTGTCAACGAAACAGGAAGACTGACAGTGCTGCTACCGCTCAGGAGGGGNTCGCGGTGCTCCCATTGCATACCAGAAGGAGGTGCTCTCCACAGGAGAGTCGAGATGATCCCGAGGGATGTTTCCCTCAGGCCAGAAGTAACCCGAGGTCTCAGACACCTCCATATGAACCTGATTTCCCTGCACTCTCTCGACTGTCACCTTGGGGTTGAGTGACTCCACGTTGGAACTTGGGAATGCCTTGGTGGCATCTCGAAGAAAAGCCGCACATCCCTGTGTCTACGCGACAGGAAGCCTGACAGTGCTGCTACCGCTCAGGAGGAGAGCGGGCGTGCATGTCTCCACTCGAGACGAGGCCTGACCACACTGTGGACATGGCAGGGGGACCCAAGTCCCATGTCAGCACTTCCGAGCAAAGCTCAGGGTGCGACCGCAGCTCCAGACGTGGATCTAGGACCCGCCACCGACTGGAGAGGAATCCCGAAAGGTCCCTCGCCATTCGCACGGAGACTGGCCTCTCCTGAGGCCAAACGAGAAGGTCCCTGAGGTCCCGTCGTAACTCGAGATGGACCTGCTGCATCTCGAGAAACACCAGGAGGTTCTCCCTTCCATGCGCGTTGAGGCCGTTTTCTGCTGCTGCATGTCGAGGGAAATCACACCTTCCCTCTTGGACCTCGAAAGGGTCCTTCATTCCCTTGCTGCGATTCAGAAGTTCCCGGACACACTCGCCTCCACTCGACAGGAACACCGAGGGTCCGCCATAACTCAAGAGGAGCCCCTTTGTCCGCTCCTCAGCGCGAGGTGAGAGTTAGATTCCTTACTTTGTCTGGAAGGGATTCGCGGTGCTCCCAGTGCATACCAGAGGGAGGTGCTCTTCACAGGAGGGTCGAGATGATCTTCAGGGATCGTGCCATCAGGCCACAAGTACCCAGAAGTCTCCGTCCACTCCAGATGAACCTGATTTCCCTGCACTCTCTCGACTGTCACACCGGGGATCGACTAACCCCACTTTTTCACTTGTGACAGCCCAGGTGGCATCTCGAGGGAAAGCCACAGATCCCCGTGTCAACGCAACAGGAAGCCTGACAGTGCTGCTACCGCTCAGGAGGAGAGCGGGCGTGCATGTCTCCACTCGAGACGAGGCCTCATCACACTGTGGACACTCCAGAGGGACCCAAGTCCCATGTCAGCACTTCCGAGCAAAGCTCTGGGTGCGACCGCAGCTCCAGACGTGGATCTAGGACCCGCCACCGACTGGAGAGGAATCGCGAAAGGTCCCTCGCCATTCTCACGGAGACTGGCCTCTCCTGAGGCCGCACGAGAAGGTCCCTGAGGTCCGCGTCGTAACTCCAGAAGGACCTGCTGCAAATCGAGAAACACCAGGAGATTCTCACTTCCATGCACGTTGAAGCCCTTTTCTGCTGCTGCATGTCAAGGGAAATCACACCTTCCTTCTTGGACCTCGAAAGGGTCCTTCACTTCCTTGCTGCGACTCAAGAAGTTTCCGAACAGATGCGCCTCCACTGGAAAGGAACCCAGAGGTTCCGCCATAACTCAACAGGAACCCCTTTGTCCCCTACTCAGCGTGAGGTGAGAGTTGATTCCCATGCTTCGTCCGGAAGGGATTCACGTCACTACCATTGCCTACCGTAGAAGGTGCTCTCCACAGCAGAGTCGAGATAACATCCAGGGATTGTGCCATCAGGCCACAAGTACCCAGAAGTCACAGTCCACTCCAGATGAACCTGATTTCCCTGCACTCTCTCGACTGTCACCCCGGGGATCGACTGACCCCACGTTGGCACGTTTC
>SJXQ01009330.1:594782-605781 GCA_006408695.1 Aepyceros melampus
CACCTTCCCTCTTGGACCTCGAAAGGGTCCTTCACTCCCTTACTGTGACTGAAGAAGTTTTCGGACACACGCGCCTCCACTTGACAGGAACCCCGAGGGTCCGAGTTAATTCAAGAGGAGCCCCTTTGTCCCCTCCTCAGCGCGAGGTGAGAGTTAGTTTCCTTGCTTCATCCGGAAGGGATTCGCGGCGCTCCCATTACATACCAGAAAGATTTGCTCTCCACAGGAATGTCGAGATGATCTCCAGGGATTGTGCCATCAGGCCAGAAGTACCCAGAAGTCTCAGTCCACTCCAGATGAACCTGATTTCCCTGCACTCTCTCGACTGTCACCACGGGGATCGACTGACCTCACGTTGGCACGTGTGAAAGCCCTGGTGGCATCTCGAGGGAAAGCCACAGATCCCTGTGTCAACGCAACAGCAAGACTCACAGTGCTGCTACCACTCAGGAGGAGAGCGGGCGTGCATGTCTACACTCGAGACGTGGCCTAACCACACTGTGGAAACTCCAGAGGGACCCAAGTCCCGTGTCAGCACTTCCAAGCATAGCTCAGGGGGGGACAACAGCTCCAGACGTGGACCTAGGACACGCCACTAACTGGAGAGGAATCCCGAAAAGTCCCTCGCCATTTGCACGGAGACTGGCCTCTCCTGAGGCAACATGATAAGGTCCCTGAGGTCCCTGTCGTATCTCGAGAAGGACCTGCTACAACTCGAGAAACACCAGGAGGTTCTCCCTTCCATGCGCGTTGAGGCCCTTTTCTCCTGCTGCATGTCGAGGGAAATCACATCTTCCCTCTTCGACCTCGAAAGGGTCCTTCACTCCCTAGCTGCGACTCAAGAATTTTACGGACACATGCGCCTCCACTCGACAGGAACCCCGAGGTTCCCGCCATCACTCAAGAGGAGCCCCTTTGTCCCCTCCTCAGCACGAGGTGATTTTTAGTTTCCGTGCTTCGTTGGGAAGGTATTCGCGGCTTTTCCATTGCATACCAGAAGGAGGTGATCTCCACAGGAGACTCGAGATGATCTCCAGGGATCGTGCCGTCAGGCCACAAGTACTCAGAAGTCTAAATCCACTCCAGACGAACCTGATTACCCTGCACTCTCTCGACTGTCACCCCGAGGATCGGCTGACCCCATGTTGGCACGTGTGCCATCCCTGATGGCATCTCGAGGGAAAGCCACAGATCCCTGTGTCAACGCGACAGGAAACCTGAACAGTGCTGCTACCGCTCAGGAGGAGAGCGGGCGTGCCTGTCTCCACTCGAGACGAGGCCTGACCACCCTGTGGACACTCCAGGGGGAACCAAGTCCCATGTCAGCACTTTCGCGAAAAGCTCAGGGTCCGACCGCATCTCCAGCATAGACCCAGGACCCGCCACCGACTGTAGAGGAATCCGAAAAGGTCCCTCGCCATTCGCACGGAGACTGGCCTCTCCTGAGGCTATACGAGTAAGTCCCTGAGGTCCCCATCGTAATGCGAGAAGGATCTGCTCCAACTCGTGAAACACCAGGAGGTTCTCCCTTCCATGGGCATTGAGGCCCTTTTCTGCTGCTGCATGTCGAGGGAAATCACACCACCCCTCTTGGAACTCGAAAGGGTCCTTCACTCCCTTGCTGCCACTCAAGAAGTTCACGGACACACGCGCCTCTACTCGACAGGAACCCCGAGGGTCCCACCATACCTTAAGAGGAGCCCCTTGGTCCCCTCCTCAGCGCGAGGTGAGAGTTAGTTTCCTTGCTTCATTGGGAAGGGATTCGCGGCGTTCCCATTGCATAACAGAAGGAGGTGCTCTCCACAGGAGAGTCCAGATGATCTACAGGGATCGTGCCGTCAGGCCACATGTACCCAGAAGTCTCAATCCACTCCAGATGAACTTGATTTCCCTGCATTCTCTCGACTGTCACCCCGAGGATCGACTGACCCCATGTTGGCACGCGTGACAGCCCTGGTTGCATCTCCAGGGAGAGCCACATATCCCTGTGTCAACGCGACAGGAAGCCTGACAGTGCTGCTACCACTCAGGAGGAGAGCGGGCGTGCATGTCTCCACTCGAGACGAGGCCTGAGCACCCTGTGGCCCCTCCAGAGAGACCCAAGTCCCATTACAGCACTTTTGAGCAAAGCTCAGGATCCGACCGCAGCTCCAGACCTGGACCTAGGACCCGCCACCGACTGGAGAGGAATCTCGAAAAGTCCCTCGCCATTCGCACGGAGACTGGCCTCTCCTCAGGCCACATGAGAAGGTCCCTGAGGTCCCCGTCGTAACTTGAGAAGACCTGCTACAACTCGAGAAACACCAGGAGGTTCTCCCTTCCAGNTTGAGGCCCTTTTCTCCTGCTGCATGTCGAGGGAAATCACATCTTCCCTCTTGGACCTCGAAAGGGTCCTTCACTCCCTAGCTGCGACTCACGAAGTTTACGGACACACGCTCCTCCACTCGACAGGAACCCCGAGGTTCCCGCCATAACTCAAGAGGAGCCCCTTTGTCCCCTCCTCAGCGCGAGGTGATTGTTAGTTTCCGTGCTTCGTTGGGAAGGGATTCGCGGCTTTCCCATTGCATACCAGAAGGAGGTGCTCTCCACAGGAGACTCGAGATGATCTCCAGGGATCGTGCCGTCAGGCCACAAGTACTCAGAAGTCTAAATCCACTCCAGACGAACCTGATTACCCTGCACTCTCTCGACTGTCACCCCGAGGATCGGCTGACCCCATGTTGGCACGTGTGCCATCCCTGATGGCATCTTGAGGGAAAGCCACAGATCCCTGTTTCAACGCGACAGGAAACCTGAACAGTGCTGCTACCGCTCAGGAGGAGAGCGGGCATGCCTGTCTCCACTCGAGACGAGACCTGACCACCCTGTGGACACTCCAGGGGGAACCAAGTCCCATGTCAGCACTTTCGAGAAAAGCTCAGGGTCCGACCGCAGTTCCAGACATAGACCTAGGACCCGCCATCAACTGTAGAGGAATCCGAAAAGGTCCCTCGCCATTCGCACGGAGACTGGCCTCTCCTGAAGCCTTACGAGTAGGTCCCTGAGGTCCCCGTCGTAACGCGAGAAGGACCTGCTGCAACTCGAGAAAGACCAGGAGGTTCTCCCTTCCATGGGCATTGAGGCCCTTTTCTGCTGCTGCATGTCGAGGGAAATCACACCATCCCTCTTGGAACTCGAAAGGGTCCTTCACTCCCTTGCTGCCACTCAAGAAGTTCACGGACACACGCGCCTCTACTCGACAGGAACCCCGAGGGTCCCACCATAACTTAAGAGGAGCCCCTTGGTCCCCTCCTCAGCGCGAGGTGAGAGTTAGTTTCCATGCTTCGTTGGGAAGGGATTCGCGGCGTTCCCATTGCATAACAGAAGGAGGTGCTCTCCACAGGAGAGTCCAGATGATCTACAGGGATCGTGCCGTCAGGCCACATGTACCCAGAAGTCTCAATCCACTCCAGATGAACTTGATTTCCCTGCATTCTCTCGACTGTCACCCCGAGGATCGACTGACCCCATGTTGGCACGCGTGACAGCCCTGGTGGCATCTCCAGGGAAAGCGACATATCCCTGTGTCAACGCGACAGGAAGCCTGACAGTGCTGCTACCACTCAGGAGGAGAGCGGGCGTGCATGTCTCCACTCGAGACGAGGCGTGACCACACTGTGGACCCTCCAGAGAGACCCAAGTCCCGTGACAGCACTTTCGAGCAAAGCTCAGGGTCCGACCGCAGCTCCAGACCTGGACCTAGGACCCGCCACCGACTGGAGAGGAATCTCGAAAAGTCCCTCGCCATTCGCACGGAGACTGGCCTCTCCTCAGGCCACATGAGAAGGTCCCTGAGGTCCCCGTCCTACCTTGAGAAGGACCTGCTACAACTCGAGAAACACAAGGAGGTTCTCCCTTCCAGGCACGTTGAGGCCCTTTTCTGCGGCTGCATGTCGAGGGAAATCACGCCTTCCCTCTTGGATCTCGAAAGGGTTCCTCACTCTTTTGCTGAGACTCAAGAAGTTGCTGGACACAAGCGCCTCCACTCGACAGGAACCCCGAAGGTCCGCCATCACTCAAGAGGAGCCCCTTTGTCCCCTCCTCAGCGCGAGGTGAGAGTTAGTTTCCTTGATTCGTCCGGAAGGGATTCGCGGCGCTCCCTATGCATACCAGAAGGAGGTGCTCTCCACAGGAGAGTCGAGATGACCTCCAGGACCGTGAACATCAGGCCACAAGTACCCAGAAGTCTCAGTCCATTCCAGATGAAACTGATTTCCCTGCACTCTCTCGACTGTCACCCCGGGGATCCACTGACTCCACGTGGGTACCTGTGACAGCCCTGGTGTCATCTCGAGGGAAAGCGACAGATCCCTGTGTCAACGCAACAGGAAGCCTGACCGTGCTGCTACCGCTGAGGAGGAGAGAGGGCATGCATGTCTCCACTCGACACGAGGCCTGACCACACTGTGGACACTCCAGAGGGACCCAAGTCCCATGTCAGCACTTACGAGCAAAGCTCAGGGTGCGACCGCAGCTCCAAACGTGGACCTAGGACCCGCCTCCGACTGGAGAGGGACCCCAAAATGTCCCTGGCCATTCGCACGGAGACTGGCCTCTCCTGAGGCCACAAGAGAAGGTCCCTGAGGTCCCCGTCGTAACTCGAGAAGGACCTTCTGCAACTCGAGAAACACCAGGAAGTTCTCCATTCCATGCGTGTTGAGGCCCTTTTCTGCTGCTGCATGTCGAGGGAAATCACACCTTCGCTCTTGGACCTCGAAAGGGTACTTCACTCCCTTGCTGCGACTCAAAAGTTCCCGGACACACGCACTTCCACTCGACAGGAACCCCGAGGGTCCGCCATAATTCAAGAGGAGCCCCATTGTCCCTTCCTCAGCGCGAGGTGAAAGTTAATTTCCTTGCTTCGTCCGGAAGGGATTCGCGGCGCAACCATTGCATACCAGAAGGGGGTACTCTCCACAGGAGAGTCGAGATGATCTCCAGAGACCGTGCCATCAGGCCACAAGTACCCAGAAGTCTCAGTCCACTCCAGATGAACCTGATTTCCCTGCATTCTCTCGACTGTCAACCCTGGGCTCGACTGACCCCAAGTTGGCACGTGTGAAAGCCCTGGTGGCAACGGCGCTCCCATTGCATACCAGAAGGATGTGCTCTCCACAGGAGAGTCGAGATGATCTCCAGGGATCGTGCCATCAGGCCACAAGTACCCAGAAGTCTCAGTCCACTCCAGATGAACCTGATTTCCCTGCATTCTCTCGACTGTCAACCCTGGGCTCGACTGACCCCAAGTTGGCACGTGTGAAAGCCCTGGTGGCATCTCGAGGGAAAGCCACAGATCCCTGTGTCAACGCAACAGAAAGCCTGACAGTGCTGCTACTGCTCAGGAGGAGAGCGGGCTTGCATGTCTCCATTCGAGACGAGGCCTGACCACAGTGTGGACAATCCAGAGGGACCTAAGTTCCATGGCAGCACTTCTGAGCAAAGCTCAGGGTGCGACCGCAGCTCCAGACGTGGACCTAGGATGCGCCACCGACTGGAGGGGAATCCCAAAAGGTCACTCGCCATTCTCACGGAAACTCACCTCTCCTGAGGCCACACGTGAAGGTCCCTGAGGTCCCCGTCGTAACTCGAGAAGAACCTGCGGCAACTCGAGAAGCACCAGTAGGTTGTCCCTTCCATGCGCGTTGAGGCCCTTTTCTGCTGCTGCATGTCGTGGGAAATCACACCTTCCCTTTTGGACCTCGAAAGGGTCCTTCACTCCCTTGCTGCAACTCAAGAAGTTCCCGGACACACGCGCCTCGACTCGACAGGAACCCCGAGGGTCCGCCATAACTTAAGAGGAGCCCCTTTGTCCCCTCCTCATTCCGAGGTGAGAGTTAGTTTCCTTGCTTCGACCGGAAGGGATTCTCGGCGCTCCCATTGCATACCAGAAGGATGTGCTCTCCACAGGAGAGTCGAGATGATCTCCAGGGATCGTGCCATCAGGCCACAAGTACCCAGAAGTCTCAGTCCACTCCAGATCAAACTGATTTCCCTGCACTCTCTCGACTGTCATCCCGGGGATCGACTGACCCTACGTTGGTATGTGTGAAAGCCCTTGTGGCATCTCGGGTGAAAGCCACAGATCCCTGTGTCAACGTGACAGGAAGCCTGAGAGTGCTGCTACCGCTCAGGAGGAGAGCGGGCATGCATTTCTCCACTCAAGACGAGGCCTGACCACCCTGTGGACACTCCAGAGGGACCCAAGTCCCATGTCAGCACTTCCGAGCCAAGCTGACGGTGCGACCGCAGCTGCAGACGTGGACCTAGGATGCGCCACCTACTGGAGGGGAATCCCGAAAGGTCCCTCACCATTCGCACGGAGACTGACCTCTCCTGAGGCCACACGTGAAGGTCCCTGAGGTCCCCGTTGTATCTCGAGAAGGACCTGCTGCAACTCGAGAAACACAAGGAGGTTCTACCTTCCATGCACGTTGAGGCCCTTTTCTGCTGCTGCATGTCGAGGGAAATCACACTTTCCCTCTTTGACCTCGAAAGTATCCTTCACTCCCTTGCTGCGATTGAAGAAGTTCCCAGACTCACGCGCCTCCACTCGACAGGAAACCCGAGGGTCCGCCAAAACTCAAGAGGAGACCCTTTGTCCTCTCCTCAGTGCGAGGTGAGAGTTAGGTTCCTTGCTTCATCCGGAAGGGATTCGCGGCGCTCCCATTGCATACCAGAAGGAGGTGCTCTACACAGGAGAGTCGAGATGATCTCCAGGGATCGTGCCATGAGGCCACAAGTCCCCAGAACTCTCATCCACTCCCGATGAACCTGATTTCTCTGCAGTCACTCGACTGTCACACCGGGGATCGACTGCCCCCACGTTGGCACGTGTGAAAGCCCTGGTGGCATCTCGAGGGAAAGCCACAGATCCCTGTGCTACGCAACAGGAAGACTGACAGTGTTACTACCGCTCAGGAGGAGAGCGGGCGTGCATGTTTCCACTCGAGATGAGGCCTGAACACACTGTGGATACTCCAAAGGGACCCAAGTCCCATGTCAGCCCTTCCGAGCAAAGCTCAGGGTGCGACCGCAGCTCCAGACGTGGACCTATGCCTCGCCACCGACTGGAGAGGAATCCTGAAAGGTCCCTCGCCATTCGCACGGAGACTGGCCTCTCCTGAGGCCACACGAGAAGGTCCCTGACGTCCTCATCATAACTTGAGAAGGACCTGCTGCAACTCGAGAAACACCAGGAGGTTCTCCCTTCCGTGCGCGTTGAGGCCCTTTTCGACACCTGCATGTCGAGGGAAATCACACCTTCCCGCTTGGACCTTGAAAGGGCCCTTCACTCGCTTGCTGCGACTCAAGAAGTTCCCGGACACATGCGCCTCCACTCGACAGGAACCCCGAGGGTCCGCCATAATTCAATAGGAGCCCCTTTCTCCCCTCCTCAGCGCGAGGTGAGAGTTAGGTTCCTTGCTTCGTCCGGAAGGGATTCGCGGTGCTCCCATTGCATACCAGAAGGGGGTGCTCTCCACAGGAAAGTCGAGATGATCTCCAGGGATCGTGCCATCAGGCCACAAGTGCCCAGAAGTCTCAGTCCACTCCAGATTAACCTGATTTCCCTGCACTCTCTCGACTGTCACCCCGGGGATCGACTGACTCCACGTTTGCACGTGTGACAGCCCTGGTGGCATCGCGAGGGAAAGCCACAGATCCCTGTGTGAATGCAACAGGAAGCCTGACAGTGCTGCTACCACTCAGGGGGAGAGCGGGCGTGCATGTCTCCATTAGAGACGAGGCCTGACCACACTGTGGACATTCCAGAGGGACCCAAGTCCCATGTCACCACTTCCGAGCAAAGCTCACGGTGCGACCACAGCTCCAGACGTGGACCTAAGACCCGCCACCGACTGGAGAGGAATCCCAAAACGTCCATCGCCATTCGTACGGAGATTGGCCTCTCCTGAGGCCACACGAGAAGGTCCCTGAGGTCCCCGTCGTAACTCGAGAAGGACCTGCTGCAACTCGAGTATCACCATGTGGTTCTCCCTTTCATGCTCGTTGAGGCCCTTTTCCGCTCCTGCATGTCGAGGGAAATCACACCTTCCCTCTTGGACCTCGAAAGGGTCCTTCACTCCCTTGCTGCGACTCAAGAAGTTCCCGGACACATGCACCTCCACTCGACAGGAAACCCGAGGGTCCGCCATCACTCAAGAGGAGCCCCTTTCTCCCCTCCTCAGCACGAGATGTGAGTTAGTTTCCATGCTTCATCAGGAAGGGAGTCGCGGTGCTCCCATTAGATACCAGAAGGAGGTGCTCTCCACAGGAGAATCGAGATGATCTCCAGGGATCGTGCCATCAGGCCACTAGTACCCAGAAGTCTCAGTCCACTCCAGATGAACCTGATTTCCCTGCACTCTCGACTGTCACCCGGGGATCGACTGACCCCNAGGGATTCGTGGCGATCCCATTGCATACCAGAAGGAGCTGCTCTCCACAGGATATTCGAGATGAACTCCAGGGATCTTGCCATCAGGCCACAAGGACCCAGAAGTCTTAGTCCCGTCCAGATGAACCTGATTTCCCTGCACTCTCTCGAATGTCACCGCGGGGATCGACTGACCCCACGTAGGCACGTGTGACAGTCCTGGTGGCATCTCCAGGCAAAGCCACAGATCCCTGTATCAACGCAACAGGAAGCCTGACAGTGCTGTTACCATTCAAGAGCAGTGCGGGCGTGCAAGTCTCCACTCGAGACGAGGCCTGACCACCCTGTGGACACTCCAGAGGGACCCAAGTCCCATGTCAGCACTTCCGAGCAAAGCTCAGGGTGCGACCGCAACTCCAGACGTGGACCTAGGACCCGCCACCGACTGGAGTGGAACACTGAAAGGTCCCTGGCCATTTGCATGGAGACTGGTCTCCCCTGAGGCCACACGAGAATGTCCCTGAGGTCCCTGTCGTATCTCGAGAAGGACCTGCTGCAACTCGAGAAACACCAGGAGGTTCTCCGTTCCATGCGCGTTGAGGGCCTTTTCTCCTGCTGCATGTCGAGGGAAATCACACCTTCCCTCTTGGACCTCGAAAGGGTCCTTCACTCCCTTGCTGCGACTCAAGAAGTTCCCGGACACACGCTCTTCCATTCGACAGGAAACCCGAGGGTCCGCCATCACTCAAGAGGAGCGCCTTCGTCCCCTCCTCAGCTTGAGGTGAGAGTTAGGTTCCTTGCTTCGTCCAGGAAGGGATTCGCGGCGCTCCCATTGCATAACAGAAGGAGGTGCTCTCCACAGGAGGGTCGAGATGTACTCCCGGGATCGTGCCATCAGGCCACAAGTACCCAGAACTCTCACTCCCCTCCAGATGAACCTGATTTCCCTGCACACTCTCGACTGTCAACCCGGGGAGCAACTGACCCCACGTAGGCACGTGTGACAGCCTTGGTGGAAACTCGAGGGAAAGCAACAGATCCCTGTGTCAATGCAACAGGAAGACTGACAGGGCTGCTACCGCTCAGGAGGAGAGCCGGCATGCATGTCTCCAAGTCCCCGTCGTAACTCGAGATGGACCTGCTGCAACTCGAGAAAAACCAGGAGGTTCTCCCTTACATTAGCGTTGAGGCCCTTTTCTGCCGATGCATGCGGAGGGAAATCACACCTTCCCTCTTGGACCTCGAAAGGGTCCTTCACTCCCTTGCTGCGAATCAAGAAACTCCCAGACACACGCGCCTCCACTCGAAAGGAACCCCGAGGGTCGGCCATCACTCAAGAGGAGCTCCTTGGTCCCCTCCTCAGCGCGAGGTGGGAGTTAGTTTCCTTGCTTCGTCAAGAAGGGATTCGCGGCACTCCCATTGCATACCAGAAGGAGGTGCTCTCCAAAGGAGAGTCGATATGATCTCCAGTGATCAGGCCATCAGGCCACAAGAACCCAGAAGTCTCAGTCCCCTCCAGATGAACCTGATTTTCCTGCACTCTCTCGACTGTCACCCCGGGGATCGACTGACCCCACGTTGGCACGTGTGAAAGCCCTGGTGGCATCTTGAGGGAAAGCCACAGATCCCTGTGTCAACGCAAGAGGAAGCCTGACAGTGCTGCTACCGCTCAGGAGGAGAACGGGCTTGCATGTCTCCACTCNGACTCAAGAAGTTCTCGGACTCACGCGCCTCCACTCGACAGTAACCCCGAGGGTCTGCCACCACTCAAGAGGTGCCCCTTAGTTCCCTCCTCAGCGCGAGGTGAGAGTTAATTTCCTTGCTTCGTCCGGAAGGGACTCGCGGCGCTCCCATTGCATGCCAGAAGGAGGTGCTCTCCACAGGAGAGTCGAGATCGTCTCCAGGGATCGTGCCATCAGGCCACAAGGACCCAGAAGTCTCCGTCCCCTCCAGATGAACCTGATTTCCCTGCACTATCTCGACTGTCACCCCGGGGATCGAGTGACCCCACTTTGGCACGTGTGAAAGCACTGGTGGCATCTCGAGGGATAGCCACAGATCCCTGTGTCAACGCGACAGGTAGCCTTACAGTGCTGCTACCGCTCAGGAGGAGAGCGGGCGTGCAGGTCTCCACTCGAGACGAGACCTGACCACCCTGTAGACACTCCAGAGGGACCCAAGTCCAATGTCAGCACTTCCGAGCAAAGCTCAGGTTGCGACCGCAGCTCCAGACGTGGACCTAGGACCCGCCACCGACTGGAGAGGAATCCCGAAAGGTCCCTCGCCATTCGCACGGAGACTGGCCTCTCCTGAGGACACACGAGAAGGTCCCTGAGGTCTCCGTCGTAACTCGAGAAGAACCTGCTGCAACTCGAGAAACACCAGGAGGTTCTCCCTTCCATGCGCGTTGAGGCCCTTTTCTGCTTCTGCATGTCGAGGGAAATCACACCTTCCCTCTTGGACCTGAAAAGGGTCCTTCACTCCCTTCCTGCGACTCAAGTAGTTCCCGGACACACGCGCCTCCACTCGACAGGAACCCCGAGGGTCCGCCATCACTCAAGAGGAGCCCCTTGGTCCCCTCCTCAG